>BSBN01000997.1:6000000-6600000 GCA_027924645.1 Cunninghamia lanceolata | reverse complement strand
ACAGAAATAACAATGCATACCATATAGAGGAGTAAAAGTATATCTTTATTCACACATGAAGTTATTATAGAAGTAGACCAAAGATACCCAGCCAAGGATAAAATTATTTTCCTTGGCTACGCAAGGACTATTTAAAGGTCTCGACAGTTGCCAAGAAAAACAAAGCCATGTACCAACTGACTCATATAACTACCCGAAAGCCGACAAACCACTAATACATAGTCGGATACAACCATATTATCAAAACATAATAAAGGCATTGTACGTTGACTACAGTGTCCAACTACACCCAACAGAACCCATAAGCATAGTCAATTTAAAAACGCAAAAACATTAAAAACAATGATTTTTTCACATTAAAATGCATTTGAATATCATAGAATAACCTAAAACAAGATTAACAACCAAAACACTTGTTATTCGTTCATTTCACAATCACAAGCCACACAAACATCCAATATCATTCCATGTCATTTTTGCATTTATTAAGCTTGCTAGTTTTTTTGAAGGTGAAGGATTGAAAAGGTGCCAAAGACGTTCCCTAAGTGCTACGGGAGCGAACTAACTTCCACAAAGCAGATTTGTCAATAAAGGTAAGTATTTGTGAGATTTTTTTCAAATTTTTTCAAGTTCTTTAGATTTTTTTAAGAACATTTTGAATGTTTTTTTAAATTGTTTTTTATTTTTATTACATTTATATGTATTGTAGGGTTGTATTCTTTTGTTAACATACTTTGGGGTTACATTTTTTATTTTCCTTATAACAACAATCTATTCAAAATGACTCCTAGTTCAAGTTCAGTTGGTCCAAGGACAAATAGATAGTTCAAATATCATTAAGAATCACCTCTAAGGAGATATGTTACAATGGTTGATCAACTTCAATGAGGTGGGGCTTTTTCTTTAGTGTTGTAGTCACTACTAGATTAAGTATAAGAGCTTGTATAGTCAAGTGAAAACTCACCTATGTGCTATGACAACCATGGAATTAACGTTTGTTTACATTGCCAAATGAGCAAATTATGGCATATATCAAAGAATAAGAAGCTAATAGTGTGAGTTAGAAAGCAAATTAAGATCTCCCCCTTTGGCAAAGAAAGGATCACAGAAGCAACCTATAGGGACTCCTTCAATAGTAGTTGCCCCACATCCTTTCTTGGAGGACACCATCTTTCCAAGAAGACGATCCCTCTCTTTCTTCCCACAAAATAGGCCCATTGGATAAGGCATTTCAAAATGAGGCAAAGGGCAATGCAGATCAATACATTGCACATTGCATTTACGCCAATGGTTTTCCTTTCAACCTCTTGAGATCACCATCTTCGCAAGAAATGGTGACAACAATCAGTCAAACACCTTCAGATTACATAGGTCCTGGGTTTGAGAAGGTACGCACCACCTTATTGGCTAAGGAAAAAAATTGCAGACATCACTAAAACCAATCAGGGGTTTGTGGGTTGAAACAGGAGTGTCCATCATTTATGATGGATGGAAAGATTTTAAAAACTAACCTTTAATGTCATTGCAATGTCCCCTAACGGGGCAATGTTTTTGAAGGTGGTTGATTATGAGGGGCAAGTGAAGGATGCAAACTTCGTTTCCAAAATCCTCATTGAGTCCATAGAGATGGTGGGTACTAAAAACATTGTCCAAGTCATAATGGTCAACGCAAAAAATTGTAAGGCAGCAAATGCTTTGGTTGAAGAAAGGTACACGCACATTTTTTGGACACCATGTACCATCCACTCCCTCAACTTGGTGATGCAAAAAATTGGCAGTCAAATAGAGTGGATGAAAAAAATATACACTGAAGGTGAGGAGATTCAGATGTTCATGACAAACCATCATATGTCATAGGGCATCTTTTGGGCCTTCTCCAATTTGGAGTTGTTGAAGGTAAGTTTATGAAATTTCAATATTTATTTCAAATTTAAAACTACCTTAAATTTATAAACTAAATGTCATTTCTAACTTTTTAAATTTTAATTTATTATCTTTTACACTACATTAGGTTGTTGAGACTTAACTCGCATCACACAATCATTTTGAAATGACTTGTGAAGGTCCATGAGGCATTGAGCGCCATTGTCATTAGCAATCAATAGTGTGTGGAGGTAGTCGAATTCACGAAGGGCCCAAAAGGTCAAATCATTAATCCTAGATGAGGATTCGCGGGCCCCTGTGGATTGAATCTCGAGTTTCACCAAGCCCATCATGAGTATGATCAAATTTGCTAATATGGAACAACCGTGTTTGGGAGAAACATATGATGGCACGAAGTCCATGATAGAAAAAATAAAGGCCATAATAGTAGAGGAGAGAATGACCCTAAAGAAACATTTTTCGTAAGGGTGAAAAAAATCATTGTTGAATGTTGGAACAAGATGACCACACCCTTGCATTTGCATTGTCTCCCAAATATTACATGGAGATATTTTCTTTGCCTAGGTGAATGGCACCATATAGAGATAGTGAAGTTATTGAAGGATACAAGAAAGCATTCCAAAGAATCTTCTCCAATCCAAAAGTGGAGGACAATGTTACGACTAAGTTTGCCAAGTTCATCTCATCAAAGAATCATAGTATCAGCACTCAAGACAACTACAAGGATGCTCATACAGAGTGGTACCTCCAACCTCTTGCAATCAAAATTATGTCACAGGTAAGTATTTTTAACTTTTTAACATTCTTACTATTCTTTTGCATTTTTAAGTTATGTTGACTTTGTCTCCAATTTCAACAAGTTGCGAGTTCTTCTTTGGCTAAGCTGAATTGGAGTACATACCCCTTTATTCGCTCAATTAAGCACAACCAATTGGCTGCAAAAAAAGCAAAAGATTTGGTCTATGCCCATTCCAACTTGCGCCTACCATCAAATCAGGATGTTGACTAGAAGCAAGGAGTGTCGAAGTGTTAGGATATAACCCCTAGTGAACCAACTTGGATGCATCTGTTTTAGAGCTTGCTAGAGTCACTTTAGATGATGATGAGGCTTCTACACATGATGCAGCTAGTGGGAGTGGCACTATCATTGCTTGTGGTTCAAATGAAGTTGAACCAACTAATGACTTAGATGCTTTCGATGGATATTTTTATTGTTTTTACTATTTTGTAATGATTTGACATATATGATATAACATTGAATTATCAATTATTTTTATCACTATCAAGTATCAAATGTGCTTCTATTCTATATTTTTTGTTTTCTTGCAAATTATGGGTGTTTGAGAGTGTATGTGTGTGTACATAGATACAAGACTCACCTGGACTCCCCAAACTCAGCAAGTCCCAATGCAGGCAGGCCCAAAGACTGATGACCCAGGGACCGATAAGTCTAGTCAAACTTGCCAGACCTAGCAAGTCTTGCTAGGAAGACTCAACCAAGTCAATGAAAATCAAGAAAAAAAAAAGGAATAAAAGATTTAAAACACTAAAATGTAAAAGCGTGAAAATCAAACATTTTTTGAAGGGTTCAGAGGACTCTTCAAGGTTGGTTAAAAGCGATTAAATTATGAAGCATGTGCCATGAAGGTCTATGTGGGTCTCAAAGGCTTTAATTTAGGCTTGGTGGCAGAGGCTCTGCCCCTCAACCTCACCTTGTATGTGATACAGGGAGCAAGCCAAAGGCGTTGCCCCCAAACCCTAGCTATAGTTCTAAAAAGCAAAAAATAAAAATCATTTTGGGCCATGTTGGATGGAAAAGCAACTTTATTTTAATCTTTCGACTTTTTCCCAATTAAATCCCATGTAATTGAATTACATTTATGCTTCTAGTTTGCTAAGTCAATTCCTATCCTAAGTAATGCTCCTATGGCTGTAGCAGCATTTGCAGACTTGTCTGAAAATGCATGACTCCACATAGAGCTAGCAATGCTAAGATGAGTGATACAAGCTCCTTTCTACCATAGTTCATGACTCCATATTGTGATTTTTGTTTTTGATGCCATGGATATCATAATCCACAAGTTTTGTACATCTAAAACACTTGACAATATTTATATATTTAAAAATGTTGTTTCCTTCAAGTAAAATTCACTTTTAGACTCATGCGATCACTGTAGACTTGTGTATGTGATCAAAGTAGCTTCTATTTGATTAGTTTATTGTGTCTTTAAAGTTAATTTTTTGAAGAGTACATGATAAATGTTTTAAATCCTTAAAAATCTCTATATTTCATGGTTTTTTCAATTTGCCAAGTCTTGGCCAAGTTTGAGCGCCAAGTCCAAGACTTGTAACAATGATATATATAGTTCAGCCCTGCCCAGCCATATCAAACCCAGGAAAAAAGTTGTCATACCAGCATAAACCAGAACCCCCAACCCGTATCCAATGTGGCAACTTCGATAAAAACAATAACCAAAACAGTAAACTTTCCTCTCAACTATTAGCGGGAAATACATGGAGAGGCACAGTTATACTGTAGAAACTAGAAACAAAGGTACAATTTGCCGGATTAAATGAATCTAACATGAGGCACTAGCAAATAGCAAGGTAGTTTATACATGAACAAAGTGCCTTATTAAATTTCCAATCTGATACCAATCATAACTTGGTTAAATATTTCCATGGACACTAGGGGATTGCCTAATTGGTCTCAAACAATAGCATCATCATCAGAATGAAGGTCTACAAAGAGTAACCCTGCCAAACAAATACCAGTTATGCTACTTATGCAAGAAACCATGAGAGGAAAGAATTTTATACCATGAACTAAAAAATTTAGAGCCTAAATAATAATTGAACCAAATTTTAAAAATAAATTTGCAATCCCCCTTGACGGATATCAATTCACCTTTTCTTGATATATTCAAGAGGGAAATATCATTAGCATTCCCTTTATAATTTTCAAAAACATAAAAGACTTATCTGGATGGTAATAATTTTTTAAAAAAAAGAAGGCATGCATAGATGGTGACTGAAAACCACATTATTTACACTAATTTATTAGATCAAATCCAATACAGAACATATTTTTTTTATACTTCCTCTACCAACTTATTCGACTTCTCTGAGTACAAAATTGCGTATAACCTTGAAGAAAACCAAGAATATTTTCATATTACAACTTGTGCATTAAAATTAGGATGCAAACAAAGGCTTTAAATAAACTCTTAACTAGTTTTTTTTAATTCAAACATTACCAATACATACCGGCAAGATGTTTGATATCTGAGTTCTTTATACAAGTGCACCATCCAATATTCAGTGACTCTAAATTAGTAAGTCCTGTTGAAAGTAATGAAAATATTAGCTTCAAACATTGAAGTCCACAACCCAGACTGAAACATTTCTGTAAAGTGACAAGCTCGCATCTTCTACATAACTACAAAAATCAAGGCAGCAAGAAACTTTAGTGGCCATCCTGTAGCATGTGACACTTGTGATCTTGAATAAGGAAGACTTGCTTTGAAATAGCATGTAATTCTAACATGCACAGAACCATGAAATATTTAACACAAGAACTTGAAATTGACAACAGGAACAAATTTTTCAATATTTTAAATTTAAGAGTGATATAGCCTTAACCAAGTAGCTGAATTATGATGCACATAATTATAGGGTATTTTCTAGCAGCTTCTTATATTTTCCTTTTAGATGTCAGGTCAACTTAATTAGGACACAAGAATTTTCATATAAATAGGAGGTAAGACTTCATTTGAGATCATCATTAAGGAATTTATTTCTTGGCTTGGTGTATTTGGAGGTCGCTCCGTTGAAGTGGTTCAGCTGTCATTTTTCAGCATTTCAATATTCCAGCTATCATTTCTCATTTTGGATGGTTATATTATTATTTTCTTCTCTATTAACCATTATTATGTGGAATGATACTGCCTATTTATTGGATATCTTCTATTACAAGGAGCCTCAACCATGATGGCCCCATCAACATCGGACACCCAAATATAGAGCAAATGCACTACCTAATACAAAACAAGATTAAATTGTTGAATATCACGTATAGAAGCATTAGATTGGACTTACAAGAAAAGAAATTCCTTTAAAACTTCAAGAATAGAAACTTGCATAATTGATATGTCAGAATTCAAATTTCATGGAATTCCTGTAAGAGTTGGTATAGTATGCTCTATACCATGCAAGTTTTGGCTATGGAGGTAGCCACCCAAGATCTATGAGCTTCAATGGAAGCACAATAAAGGTCTAACATGAAAGAATAATTCTATTTTATCAAAGAAATAATTATATTCTATCAAAGGATGCAATATGCATACAATATGTACATGATATGATTATGAATAAATATTACAATGAGAAGCCCTTGATTAAATAGGCCAAGGTGAGACATGGGACAACATAGGATTATGACAAGTGTCATAATCATATTACATGAGACACAAAGAGATAACTATCTTAAGTGTGCCCTAAGTATACCCTAAGTAAACTTAACTAGACAAGTGTGAATAGGACCTAATATGGAACCAGTTAGGTAATATACCCCATTCACACCAACAATTACAATAGATGCTAAATAATATATTTCCCCACAATCGAACACAAGGAAACATTGGTACTTATAAAAACTTCATGTTCAATGCTCAAGTTTAAGATAGTTTTGAGGTAAATACACAAATATAATTACAAACATAACATGAGTATCTAGCACAACCATAAGAAATAAGACTACAAACATACATTCCTTTGTGAATAAAAATAGCATTCTATGAGTATCGAACTATAGAATCCTCGAGGTCGAGAGTTGGATGGCGCGCGTGTGCGGGGGTTCTGTGCAGACCCGCGCCCTGTAGCATGTCGCGGTCTGCATGTCCAGGATCCGTTGTTGCATGTTATTTTTTCCTGCAGATCAGGCTCTGGTGTGTTGTTTCCAGAGTGGAGAGGGGTGTGATAGCTTGCGGGGGGTATATTTCTTATTCTCTTTCTTTTCTTCCGTGTATGTTTGTGGTACGGTGTTGGTGTTGGGTGTGGGGGTTTGAGGAGATCGAAGGAGGTCTTCGTCTGCCTTTTTTTGTTGTTCATGGCCTCAGGCAAGGCATTTGGCATCAATACTAATATGGACTTTCGAGCCTCCTTGTGCGCAAGCTCTCCATCTTCGTCCAGGCATGGTGCTGAGAATAAATTTCCATTTAATAATGCGGGGAATGATGGGTTGGCTCCGTCTGGGGGCCCTCGCATCCCGAAAATCAATGGGTGTTTGGAGCAGTGCTTGGATAGGCCTATTCTAGTGATTCAACCGGATTCTATTGCTGAGGATGTCAAATACTTCACAAATCATGCTTTGATCTGTAAATTCATGGGGATGCGGGTCTCGCTCCCGTTCTTGGACTCGTGGGTTAGAAGGAATTGGAACCCTGAAGGCGAAATAGAGGTGATGTTGCTGGCTAACAACTTTTTTATGGTTGTTTTGAATTGCGTGGCTGATCGACATAGGGTTTTTGAAGGAGGACCATATTTTCACAATCGGATTGGTTTGTTTCTGAAGCCATGGCACACTGGTTTTAATCCTTCGAAGGAGCTCCCGAATCGGTTCCTGGTGTGGGTGCACCTTCCTTGGTTTCCGGTGGAATACTAGAGAAATGATATCTTGCACATGGTCGCATTGCTGCTGGGAAAACCGGTGGGTCCCTCACAACAAACGTAGGATCGAAGGGTTATGACCTTTGCTCGCATCTGTGTGAAAATAGATTTGAACAACCCTCTTCCAAATTCTTTGGAAATTTAGGTGGGCTCATCTTCTTGGGTGCAGCAACTGGACTATGAGACTCTTCCCTTCCATTGTTGGTTGTGTCATGAATATGGTCATTTGTAGCGTAGATGTCTGAAATTCTGTTCTTCTGGGCCTCATCCTTCTCCGCCACCTGGCAAGCCTGCTCAGGAGGACAAGGGTAAGGCCCCTATTCCGGGTGAGGGAACTGATAATGAGGGTTTTATTCCTGCTAAGACCCGCAACAGAAACCGTGAAATGAAAAGAACTTTCAAGGAGAGACAGGAAGGGGAAACTTTTAATCGCTTTGATGCGTTGGATGACCTTAGCCAACATGAGGTGAACCCTGGTATGATGGCCATGGATTCGGGTGGTTTGGGGGCGGTTCAGGAGGGTCTCACTCCTGTTGATCCGCCTTGCATTCCAGAAGGTGGATTATCTGTTGCTCAAATGGATACAGATCAAAGCTTTTTGGACTCGGTGGTTCCTGTGGCTCCTGGTGGTTTAGATAAGACTGAGGTTGAATCTTCTCCTCCTATGGAGCAGATGGTGGCAGGTGTAGGTAAAGGTAACAGAGCTTCCCCTCCTTTAGGGATTCATCAGAAAAATCCCAAGAAAGGGGTTCTGAAGAAACCCTCCAAAGTTGGAAGAAAGAAGGATTTGGAGAAAATAAAGATGATGGGGGAAACTTTGGTGGAGTCAGGTTCTATTAAGACTCTTGACTCCCATTTTTCCTACTCCCAGAAATGATCATCCTCTCATGGAATGTAAGGGGCTTAAACAGTGGCCCTCGACAAAACGCTGTTCAGGATTTGGTTTGTAAGCGTTCTCCTAATGTGCTCTTCATCCAAGAAACTAAGCTTTCGGTTGAGAATATGTGTGGTATGATGCCTAAACTTTGGGGGCATGGTCAATGCCAATGCATTGGAGCCCAAGGTAATGCTGGGGATCTGGCTTGTTTATGGAATCCTCTGAAGTTTTGCCCTCTTTGGTGGATGTCTTGTAAGTTTTCTATTTCAGTGGTTGCCTTGAGTTTGGAAACTGGAGAAATTGTTCTTCTTTCCGATATTTATGCTCCTACGGATTTGCCTGGTAAGCGGTACCTTTGGTCCCATATTCAATTCATTCGAAGTACTGCTCCTCTTTTTCCATGGATTATAGCTGGTGATTTTAATGCTATTACTGATCTGGGCAAAAAGAGGGGAGGTGTTCCAAGACTGGAACCTTCTGCTTTTCTTCTTCGAGATAATATTTCTGTCTTAAACCTTGTGGATATCAAGCCTAGTAATGGTCAATTTACATGGAACAATAGACGATTAGGGGAGGAATGTATTGCTAAGAGGCTTGACAAGTTCCTAGTCTCTTGCTTTTGGATTGGCGGTTCTTGGTCTACTAGCTCTGAGATTCTGGAATGGAGGGGTTCTGATCATTGGCCAATCAAGCTTTCTGCTTCATTGGCTCAGGTTGCTCGTTCTCCCTCTTTCAAGTTTCAGCTTATGTGGCTGCGGGACCCCTCTTTGCAGGAGCTCATGGCTGAATGGTGGTACAGTGGCAAACCTGCTTTCGGCACCGCGATGTTTTCTTTTGTCAGGCAACTGCAGTATGTGAAATATCAACTCAAACGGTGGAGTAGGCAGTGTTTCGGTAACATCTTCCAGACTAAGAATGCTGCTCACGCATGTTTAGATGTTGTTACTCGGGAGATCAAAGAGTTTGGTCTTTCTGAGGAGTCTCTTTCAGAGGAGGGTCGGGCTTTGAAAGCCCTGGAGGAGTGTGAGATGCAGGAGGAGATCTATTGGAAACAGAAGGCACGATTTGATTGGTTGCAGGAGGGGGGAAGAAACACCGCCTTTTTCTTCAACTCAATGAAAGACAGAAGGCATAGAAACTCTATCCCTTTTCTTGTGAATGCCAGGGGTGAGCATGTGTCTTCTTTAGGAGAAATTTCCAGGAAGGCTTCTCTTTACTTTGCCTCCTTATTTAGGGAGGATTCTCCGGATGTGCAGGGGGAAGAAAATCATATTCTGTCTTGTATCCCTTCTTTGGTTTCCAAGGAAATGAATGAGTATCTCCTACGTTGCATTTCCCTGGAGGAACTAGAGGCCACTGTTTTTCATATGAAGAAGGGGAAAGCCCCTGGTCCTGACAGCTTTCCAATTGAATTTTTTCAGGAATTTTGGGATATTATAAATTTGGATCTATTAGAGGTTGTTCGTGAATCTCAAAGGAATAAGCAGATGCTGAGGGCTATGAATTCCACTTTGCTTGCGCTCATCCCTAAATGTGATGGTGCTAACAGGTTGAGTATGTTTTGACTTTCGGCCCATTGCTCTTTGTAATGTGGTCTATAAGATTTTGTCTAAATTGATTGTTGGGAGACTGAAGAGGTGGATAAGCTTGCTTGTCTCGAAGGACCAAGAAAGCTTTGTAGCGAATAGGCAAATCCTGGATGGTGTTGTTATTGCTACTGAAACTATTCACTCTATGGGGACCTCAAAAGAGAAGGCTATGTTCATCAAACTTGATATGGCAAAGGCATATGATAGAGTTAAGTGGTCCTTCCTGCGAAAAGTGTTCATTGCTTTTGGTTCTGGAGAAGAATGGGTGGTGTGGGTTATGAGTTGTGTTTCGATCACTTCTTTCTCGATTTTGGTTAATGGGGAACCGTCTTCTCTTTTTTGAGCTTCTAGAGGTCTTCGACAGGGGGACCCTCTATCTCCTTATCTTTTCATTCTTTTGGCTGAAGGTCTGGGAAGGCTTATTAAGAGCCATGTTGGTCAAGGTTTGATTCAAGGTTGGGTGTGGGGCAATGGATTGCCTCCTCAGTCTCACCTGCAATTTGTTTACGATACTGCTCTGATGGGGATGGCCAAGGTACATGAGGCCAATAATTTGCACAAGGCTCTCAACATCTATCTTGTTGCTTCTGGTCAGCTGATTAATGAGGATAAATCCTCCATTTTCTTCTTTAATACCCCTGTGCTCATTCAACAATGGATTGCCCGTATTCTGAGATTTCAGATTGGTCATTTGCCTTTGACTTATCTCGGCATTCCTATCTCTACTGGTACTTTGCCTAGGGGTTCTTGGCAAAATATTTTGGACAAGCTTCGTATGAAAGTGAACCATTGGACTCATAGATGGTTGTCCTTCGCTGGCCGGGTGCAGCTTCTTAAGTCTATGGTGCAGGCTCTTCCCCAATTATAGTTGTATGCTTTAGGTGGCCCCTGCTGGTTTTATTAAGGATTTGGATTCTTTGGCCAAGCAATTTTTATGGGCTGGTTGTTTGATGTCTTCGAAGTGGAATCTGGTGAAATGGGAAATTGTTTGTCGGCCTAAACATCTTGGAGGTCTCGGGCTTCAACAGTCCACTTTGGCTTGTTTGTCTTTGTCTGCCAAGTTGTATTGGAGATGGTGCACTGAACAGGATCGTGTCTGGGCCACGATTATAACTCACAAGTCCTGAGTGATGTTCCAAAGGCTGAGGTTCCTCGGTTTTTGCTTATGGGGAAAGGTTCAGTTATTTGGGACACACTTAAAAAAGAAGCTAAGCTGATCAAGGATGGCTTGTTTTGGATCTGTAATAGGGGGCTGAGGCTCTTTTTTGGTTTGACTCTTGGGATGGTTCCCCTCCAATCATGTTTTCGTATCCCAATCTGCAAAATCTTTGTCAACGCTTTCTAGAGGCTAGCTGGTCACAGGTGGTGGATTTCAAGACTACTTATCTCTGTGGGCATGTGGAAGTGTCTAGATGGAAGGATCCTGGTGAGTGGCCTGTTGGTGGATCGGAGGAGGATCGCATGGAGCTGAGAAATATTCTTGCAAGTAGAGAATGCAACTCTCTTAGGGAGAAGGATATCTTGGCCTGGAGTCTGGACCCTAAGGGGGTGTTCACGGTGGCTAGTGGATATCAGGAGCTGATCTTCCAGAAGTATGGGGAGATGATAGTTTCTTGGTGGAGACTTGTTTGGAACAAATTTTCCTGGCCTAAGTGTAATTGCTTTTTGTGGACTTTAGCTTGGAACATGTGCCTAACTTGGGATAATCTTCGGAAGCGAGGATTCCAGGGCCCTTTTGTCTGCATTCTCTGTGGTGGTAGTGAGGAGGATTTGTCTCACCTGTTCTTTTGGTGTCCTTTCTCTATGCTTCTTTGGCATTTTTGGTGGGGTATTTGGAGACACCCTTGTGTTCATGCCTCTTCTCCGGTTGATTTCTGGAATAGTTCAGGGAGACCTCCGACTCAGGCTTCGTTCCTCCAGATTGTGTGGGGTATTGGTCCTGCTTTCATCCTTTGGCAAATTTGGCTTGAAAGGAATCGCAGGATTTTTCGTGGTGAAAAGTTGTTGATCCAACAGGTTTGGCAGAGAGTTGTTGGTATGATTCAGGAGACTGTGGAAGCCAAATGTGAGGTGTCCTTTCCTTTGGATAGGGGTGACAAGGAGATTGTGAATAGTTTGGGCCTTCGTAGTCTGGCTTTTGATTCTTTTTGCGTGCGAAGAGGTAGAACTGCCAAAAAAAAGGTTCAGAGAGTTGGGGGCTGGTCTTCTCCTCCGGTAGATGTTTTGAAGATCAACACTGATGGCTCTTCTAGAGGTAACCCTGGGCCTACTGGGGATAGGTGGGGTTGGGAGGGATAGCTCTAGTTCTATTATTTTCCTATTTTCCATTCATAAAGGGCAGAGAACCAACAACCTTATGGAGGGGTTGGCGATTCTTTGGGCTATTGAGCGTGCTTGTTTTGGTTGTTCGACATATTTTGCAGCTTTATTCCATGCTAGAGGCAATGTCTTTTACTCACATCCCTCAGGAATGGAATAGGGTTGCTGACTGTTTGACCAAATGGGCTTCTGAGCATGCTAGTGATTGGCAGATTGAGGGATGGGAGCAGTTATCCCCAGATTATTGCCATGTTTTAGAAAAGATTATTTTGGAGGACATGGTTGGTTGATGTTGGTTGGTGGTTGGTTTGGTTGGGGGTTTGAGTCTTGGTTGGGTGCTTGTTGGGTTGGTGATACTGCTTCTCTTTGGGTGCCTTTGTGGACCCTGATTTCTTTGTATTGCTGACCTTCTGATATTAATAAATTTTTACCCTCTTTTATTAAAAAAATTACAAAATCCCCAAAAATGCAATGAAGTATGTCCATTGCATCTTGGAACAATATCATTGATTCAACTCAAGTACAAAACAAATTGCTGTCTTGGGATTTTCTATGTAGTGCCCCTCGTTTAAGGCATATTAGATATCTGTATATTCCCAAGGTTGAGTTATAGAGAGATCTACGTTTTGCCATTTATCTATTAGTAAGTGACATACACATAAATAGCTCTGAAATTTTGATTGTTGTCAACAAAGAAAAAAATTATAAATGTCCACAAATGACCAAAGTAAATTAATGGGGCTGGAAAGTACAACAAGACCTAATAGCATGTACAAGTCCTAAAAATAACTCCAACAATTAAAGATCCTAGAGGGGTTGAAGTTTGAACCCAAAACAAATAAACTGTAGATAAGTCATAAAATAAAATAAAAAGAGACAGTAAAATAATATAATAACCATGTGAAAGGAAGGCCCCTCACCAAATAAACAACCAATGAATCCATGGTAGGGAACGTGATAGAGATTATGGGGAAGAGAAAGGATTTCTATCATCATCAATCAGCACAAAAGGCCTCATAACAAATTGATCTCTGAAGATAACAAACTGATCTCTGAATGCAAACATTGTTGTTGTCTAAGGAGACCCAGGAGCAACCCCACTCCAAAGAACAAAGGGCTATACACGATAATCACTCTCAATCCAAAGTTGAATCATGTATAAATCATGTAGGTACTTTAAAGAAGATAGAAGATAAGCCTATCAATATTCTTAAGAAAAAGAGTTTGGGTAAAAGTCCCTCCTCCCCCTCCTTCAGAAAAGGGCAAGGAGAGGCTTCTAAAGAATATTAGAAGGGATGATACCAAACTGGTCTCAAAAATCCAACATCATCAGTTGGGGAGACCCAGAGAGAAAAGGAAGTTCTTAAGAAAAAGAACTTGGGTAGAATTCCCTCTTCCCTCTCCTTGAGAAAAAGGCAAGGAGAGGCTTCTAAAAAGTATTAGAAGGGATGATAGCAAACTGGTCTCAACAATCCAACAAAATCACTTAGGGAGACCCAAAGAGAAAAAAGGAAAGATATCAAACTTATCTTTGAACATGAACATTGTTCTAATCTAGGGAACTATAAAGACAACCTGCTCCAGAGAACAAAGGGCTATACATGATTATCATTTTCAACCCAAACTCAAATCATCTAGGTACCTGAATCAAATAAGACAGAAAATGAGCATGAAGGCATTCCATAAACAAAGATGTTGAGAAGAAAACTCAGCTTGGGCAAATACAATAAGGAATCATATGGAACTTGAAAGTTTGTGCCCTCTTAACACACACCTCTACCAAATGCACTATAGAAAAGTCAAGCTTGAGCTCTAGTATAACAAGCAATGATCTCTCAATGAAGTAACACATAACTTGAATTAGTAGCAAAATATAAGTATTGTAACTTCTTTTTCTTTTTTGTTATTGGTAAAACTGGGAAATCATTGGGCCCAAGGGACACATATGGAAGCTTGATTCCTGATGTGCTTAATGATGTCCTTCAATTGTAGGCTGCTTTAAACCAATATGGGGATTTCAACTTGTGTCTCCTCTATTTGAGTCTACCCCGTAATCATTTCACCACAACCCTCTGAACAAACCTTTTCACGTGTTAATTCTTATGATGTCATTTTACCATGCCCATACTTCATAGAGGTTAAGCATGTAAGTGAATCTCTATCAATGTATTATCCCTAACTAATGCAATATTTGCATATATACTTAGCTATTTACAAATTTATGGTTGTCCTTGATAAGGTAATAAAAATTCTCGGCCATCAAGACAGGTCCTTTCAACTGCATGGACAAACCCATATTAACAATGATAGTGATGCATAGTGATGCACACTTCATGAGTGCCTTCTGGCAAGAGTTATTCAAGTTGACAAGGACAAAATTGACATGTAGCACTAGTTATCACCCCCAGAGAGATGAGCAAGTAGAGATAATGGGCAGTGGTGCTTGAGGAATTTTGTGATCGGTCACCAGTCAGTTTGGGAGTATTGATATAATACTACCTACCACATATCCATAGACGTGTCCCCTTTCATGGCATTGTATGGATACAAGTATAGATATCTTAAATACATCTATCTATGTAAAAACACCGAGAGATATCAGTTTTGAGTTTGTTTTTTTTTTTTACTTAAGAGTTATTTTATTTACTTAAGAATTATTTTATTTTATTTACATTGTTTACTTCTTTTTTTAAGTGCTATTTTTATTTACTTGAGAGTTATTTTATTTTATTTTATTTACTTAACAAATATTTTTTTACTACCTTGTTCATGGGCTAGACACATCATGTTCTCCATCTACGGACAGATCCGGAATCAAATGGATCCCCCCTCCGCCAGGATTTTGGAAACTAAATTTTAATGGGGCCTCCAAAGGCAACCCAAGCCCCATAATCAGAGACTCCCATGGTTCTTTCATCAAAGCAGCATCGAAGAAACTGCCTCCAGGCACAAATAATGAGGCAGAAGTAAAAGCCCTCCTCCTAGGACTACAACTGCTCAAATCATGCCCTCAGCACAAGGTGGTTATAGAAGGAGATTCACAAATAATTCTCCAATGTCTAAGAAAGAGAAGCTCATTAAATTGGAAAATTCAAAATATTCTGAAAGAAATACTACTAATCCTAGACACATTAGAAGAAAACATGGTAGCCAATTTTTTATCCAACTGCGGAGTAGAGCAAGCGGAGACAATCATTATTTCAGATCACATTGAAAGATGACCAAGATATGGCCACATGTGGATTAATGGGGGTGGGGCAAGCCTCACCTGGAGCTGATGCCAGACTATACAGTCCCCCATCGACAGTGTTCTAGCATTTATTTCAGGGCACTTGAATTTACTTCACACTCCATTAGACACTCATAAAACATTTCATCCTTCCCTCTTCTGTGTTACACTTCAACTGCAGAAGCTATGGAGGAGATCGTTCTAGGGGCTAAACTGAGACAAATGGCGTTCCTCGGGGAAATCACCCCAGCAAGGCCAAAAGGAGGTCTTCTTTCAGGAAGAAATACGTAGTGCCATTGGAGATATTTTAGGGCAAGACTTCCTTGAGAATGTAATACATCGCAGGATGACATCAAAAATTGCATCCAAATTTATCCATAACATTCTCAAGATTTCAAGTGATAAGGAGTTGACCAAAGCACTGGGCAAATTCTACATATGGGAGAAATTTCGCATCGGTCTAGAGGCAGAGAGCAACAAAGCAAGTGCAGTTAGGCTCACCTCACTACCATGTTCAAGTTTTGAGTTTCGCGGCCTTGCATCGGTGCACATGGTGCGGGCAGTGGATACTCGTCTAGAGGTTGTGATCAAAGAGTTGGCCTCCATACAACACTTCTAGAGGGAGGGATGCTCGCTCAATGGCTACCAACCCACCATAGATATGGTTGCCTTTCTTCGCTTTGCAAAAAACTCCCCTCTCATGAAAGTCTCTCAGTTGTCAAAATAGAAATGCCATCAACTTCCTTGCTAGCAAAGCTGCTCTAGTAAAAAAGGAGGATGGCTCCTTCAACCTTGAGGATGGACCATTAAGGATCTCAGGTCAATCTCGCCCAAATGCCTCAATTTTATCTATACTCTATGCTTGTTATCATATTTTGTGGTGTTTATTTATACTCTATCTTGCTGCCTGAAGCTCCAAAATTACAAATAGTAGCTACTGCACAGGATCTTGGCTCTGGACAGTGTCAGAAACTGGAAATTTTGCTGACAAATCGATAGTTGGGGTCTGATCACAGAGCCTGAAATTTTGAATGATCACATAGAGTGGTTGCTTGCGATCTCACTTGCTAGAGTTCCTATCAAAAGTGAAAATCATATGCAAATGTATTTAATTTGAATCTCCTGGTCAACATATGTCGAACCTATTGTGACAAGGGATGTATCTTCCTTTTTTGTTCATTAATAAAAATGGGAGAGGGCCCACGCCCTCACTTTATCTATCAAAAAAAAGAGTTATTTTTTTACTTAAGAATTATTTTATCTACATATTTACTTTATTTTTATGAAGAGTGATTTTATTTTTATTTTTATTTTTATTTACTTATAGTGATTTTATAGTTATTTTTTTTAACTTAAGAGTGATTTTATAGTTTGTTTTTTTACTTAAAGAGTTATTTTATAGTTTTAGTTTTTTAAATATGTCGGTTGTGTTTTGGTTTTTATGTACATGGTAACGACATGAGACTCCTTGATGCCACTGTAGAATGCCTATTGGCATTAATGATGCACCAACTTTCACAGAGTTGACACTTCCAAAGACATGGGTCCCTGCAACAGGGACTTCATTGAGGAGAGCAGGCAAGTTTTGGCAGGTTTATGCAATCAGCTTCAGCGTGCAGAAAACTAGCAAAAGGTTTATGCTGATAGGCATCAGACTGAGAGGCATTTTGAGTTAGGAGACATGGTTTATCTTCAGTTGCAGCCCTACAGGCAGTCTACTTTAAAAAAGAGTGGGGCTGAAAAACTAAAACCCCACTTCTACAGGCCCTACCAAATTGTACGACGTGTTGGTGAGGTGGCTTATGAGTTGGAGCTACCCCCCTAACAATCAAATCCACAATCTTTTCCATGTATCCTGTTTGAAAAAGCAGTGGGACAGCAGGTCACACCTTCAGCTGAGCTTCCGCCGCTAGATGATGAAGGGAAATTATTAGTACCAGAGCAGGTACTTGGTACTCGAAAGAAGCAGATGTGAAATCATATATGGACTGAATTGTTGGTGCAGTAGAAAGATTTGCCTCAAGAAGATGCCACTTGGGAGTCTTCCGATATCTGAGATCACCCAGCATTGTCTTGCCTGAGGGCAAGCAAATTTGGGGAAGAAGGGCTTGTAATTTGTTGATCAGCAAACACTGAACTGGTTAGCAGTTTGACAGGACTGAGTTTTGACTGAGTCCTCGTCGGCAGTTGGAAGGAGTAGGTCTTTCTGTTAATGTGGCAACTGAGTCTTCCTGTTGAGGCGGATTAGTCGACCAGTTAGGTAGCTGCAATTGTATTAATCCCATAGCTGTTTGCACCTGTAGTTATCATCAGCGAAATGAGGAAATGTCTAGTCAGTTAACCAGAAATTGTGGGGGGCTTATTTGTCAGTTAGAAACCACCAAATGTGGGATTGATTTCCATGAATTTAGGATCACATATGTTGGAGAGTATAGGTAGTGCTGGAAAGGAAAGAGAAGGCATTGTTGAAATCACAAACCAAAAACCTTCATTCTGAAAGTGAAGCAGTTATAGCACTTTGGCACTTGGGATGAAAAACCCACGGGTGCTTCTACAATAGGTTCTGTGGAAGAAAACCTTCAGCAACAAACAAGTATCGCATGGTGACAGTAGGGTAGAGCAGGGTGTGGAGATTTGCAGGCATTCACAATCAGCATATTCACCGATTCTGGAAGCTTCAAGGAGTCAAATGAATGTGCTGGGTATGCACAGTAAGTAGCCTAAAATTAGCAGTTATTTCTACTGTATGTTCGTATTTACAAAAAAAAAAAAGAAAAAATAATGAAATCATAATATATTTCTGTTGTTAGAATCATTTCTAGGCCTATTTTCTGTGTGTTTTATTCTGGGTTGTTTCAGAGTATAGGAATGGAGTGATTTCACAAATCCCAAGTCTTGTTCGATAATATTAATCGGTATGTACAGTACATAAACATCTAAGAATGCAATAAATGATTATTTACAATTTTACAATATAACCTTTATGTATATATATATTATATATAGCTTTCACTATGATTTAATGATTTGCCCTAATTAAAATCTGTTAAACATGTCTGTTGCATATTTAAAAAGAAAATACATATCAATTGCTCAACCAATTCAGAGAGCCAATACAAGTTAAAAACTATGCATACTGTATAAGACAGCATCCGACAACCATGGTTCAATTAAAAACTATATTCACAACTTTTGAATTCTATCCAAAGAACAAATACAACATAACTCACCTTTTAGATGCACCAGTCCACCATGAATCTGTGTACACCTCTCTAGATCTAGACTTTTCAGTTTCACAAGGCCCGCTATAGCATGCAAGCCTGCTGGAGTTATTGCATTGCTTCTTTTAAAACTGAGGGAGGTTAAGTTTGTAAAACCTGAGCAGTTCAAAACATTAATTTTTGATACAGAAATTCATGTCTTGCCAGTTAATGCACTCCACTGCAAAAAATTTAACATATAACATGCATGTCACTAAGCAACAGAAACTCCAGTTATTAAAAAAATGGACAACACACTATATGATGGCCACTGAAATATTAGAGAAAAGGGAGCCGTGACTCACAAGCTCTTAGACTTTACAGCATGAATCTTTGAATTAATTATACATGAAATAGTGGCATAACAAATACTGACATAAATAACAAATGCTTAGAAACAGGCATCAGGGTGGATCCTAACTGTCAAGCATTTTCTGAATTCTTGGAACAATAGAAGCCATCAATCAACTGCTACTGATTTCACAGAAATGAGCTTGCATGCCAAAGCATGGTGTATAGCAGAAATTGTAGTGCCTGTGTTAATCCTATTATGATAATGAAATATTGACTCAAAAAGTTCAATGCAATGTGATTCAGAAAATGCTAACCAGTATGTCCTTAGCATTCAGAACAATTCTAGTTTCAGGAAAAGCAGAGTACCATTATGGTAAGTTTACAAGTTATTGCCTACATAACAGCAAATGAATCAAAAGGAAGCCATTACATGAATACATTTGGATAAACGTGTGTTGTTTCTAAGACAATCATGAATTATTGACTCAAAAGCATCAATAAAAGGCTGGTGTGCACCATAAAAATGTAAATCTGTCGATATAATGCCTGTAGCAGTTCAGAAAATAGAATCCGCCAATCTCTACATTGAGGACAATTCTAGTTTCTGGAAGTGCAGAAAGTTCCCTTCCAATAATTACAAGTTATTACTGAGAGAAAATTTACAAAAGGAAACTATTGCATGATCAGCTATTAAGAAAGACAATACAAATGATTGTAGAAGATCAGAAAAAATGATGTTTATGCATGAAACCATAACGTCAGTCAAGGTCCAATAATAAGGTACATCTCAAATATGGGAACCATTCCCAAAACATATTTGTATCATTCTCTACAAGCAAAAAGTAAACTGGAATAGTGTTTCCACTGGTTGAACTTCAACAAGAAAAAGCATTGATTGTAGAGTGATTGGTGAAAAATATAAAGAGAAACCATGAAAAATACCTGCCATATATCCTAGACCAACATCAGAAATGCAGTCACAATAATTAAAGTTCAGCAACTGCAAATTTAGACAATCTCGCAAGCGCACAATCCCTGAATCTGTCACAGCTGAACCAGTAATATCAACTGCCAAAAGAGACAGCCCTTGGGTAGCAAGAATTTCAAGCCAAGAATCTTCCACATTTGGATAGTCTCCCAAAAAAACATCCTTTCAGAAAAACAAAGTAATAACAATTGTTAGATCATTTTCTATAATATACCGTCCCTTGCTAAGAGCTTCTAAATCTCTAATTACCAAAACTGATATATTAATTATGTCAGTTCTCAAGTTAATTAAAATACCTGAAGAGCACAATCACGAAAGGCTTGGAGTGAATCTCTTTTGAGAACTTGTGTACGGACTAACTCATTGAAAATCTGTTGGCTTAGATCTCTTGGAAGCATTGCAAAGGATTCATACCTGTCAATTGTCTGTGTTGAACAAAAATTCAGAGGGCATTCCATCATTTTAGGCATGAGCCATCCCCATTCGGAGCTTTCCTTATTGTTCATTCAATAAATCAAACAAATCCATTCCTACCTTGCAGATTTTTTGAACAGAGAGCTCCAGAAGAGAAGGACGTTCTGCATTTCCCTTGTCAATATCTCCTGAAACACGAATAAGTGGGTTTACTGGCCATCGAAGGCTGATACTTCGACTAGACCTCCCTGAGCCTCCTCTCTGGAGATCTTCTGCACCGTCTGGTTGGTCTCTTTTCCTTGAGCAAGCTCCACCCATATTCTCTTGAACCAAAATTAGTTTTGCACACCACAAAGGCTACAAAAAATCCATGCTTCTCGATTTGATGCAAAAGTATATCTAATCAACCCAATTGGCAACTATATTACCATTTTAGGTGAAGTTCAGGAATTATCCATCATGATAAGAAACTTTAGTTGATCCGTGCCTGCAACAAACATTGAGCCATTAATGTTGATGAAATACCAAAATACATCTGGTTAACAATATCTAGGCCTAAGAGTTTACCTTGCTAATTACAATACAGAATGTCAAACATCAGTCAAATTTACCACACTCTACACTTCACTAATCATCAGATAGACCCATAACTTGATTTGAAGCTGTCTATCTAAGATTTCACCAGACAAAATAGGTTGAACATAAGTCTGACATGTTTCTATTATGCATTATAAATTAGTAATTACAATTTCAAAATCCCAGATCCTGAATTTTATTTAGGTTGATTGACCTAATCATGCATTGCTAGCTATAACATCAAATTCCTACTATATGCATCTACATAAGTTGACCTAGATATGAGTAAAGGTACTGTCTTTCAAGTGCGTGTGCTTTCCCCGGCATCAAACTTATTTTAAATCCTTGAGAACACACCACACTTTTCTACATCTTCTTCTAGGGAAGTTTAGTACTTACAGTCCAACAAATCCTTCACATGCCAGTTACCATGTTTAGATATCCACTGCTGAGGCAAGATTAAGTATTACATATATAATTGGCATTTCCAAACACAGAAATTCAGACTGCTAAAGTGACAAAACGATTAGGAGCATGTACTATCACTACATTGATGAATTAATTCAGACTGCTAAACAATTGGGAGCCTGTACTATTACTACACTGATTAATTTAATCCCAGACTTATTTCCTAACCTGTTATTCACCTGTCAATAGCTTCAAGAATTTAAATTATCTGTATCATGATCTCCTCCCAAAATTCAATATTCTATTAACTATTGTAACTATTGTACCCAAAGCAAACCATTGTTTTCTATCAACCGCAGAATATAGTCCCCCTGGGAGCTTTCTTATGAAAAAATCAGAAAAAGATATGCATTTAATGTATGCCACCATCTACATACAAATGACAAATCTCTATGGTTATACTTATTTATTATGCGGTTAGCATTAAGGTTCTAGCAGATCAGGGTGGGATTGTACATTGGACTTCACAAAGATAAATAGTACTCTCTGCTATATTGAAGATTTCAACATAGTTTCAAAGACATAATGGTCTTTAGCAGCACATCTCCTTAGCAATGCCTCATTTTAGAAGTACAAACAATACCACATACCGCAACCGTTGACAAAAGAACATGACAATTATTGCTACTAATTCAGGAGGCTTAGTATCAAATGATGAACTTCTAAATGTTGTACAATTAGGAAAATCAATGCAGTTTGAAGGTCTTCGATGTCCAATAAATTTCCTGTTCTTTATTAAGCAACTACTCTAAAAATCAATCAATCCTGTTTTCTGGATCTAACCTATTGATATTATGGATGGGGCTAATGCTCCAACTTTTATGCCCCAGATGATCCATGAATTGTGATGACATCAGAAAATACAAAATTTGGAACCTTGCCCAAAAACATTAGAGCAGTGACTCTATAGGAGAGAAATTTCAAACTGCTACTGGAGATGGAACTTAAAGTTTGCAGGACCCACTAAGAGATTTTATTACCAGAAAACATTTAAAGGTAACTTTCGATTACAAAAAGTAAAAACTTATAGGGAAGCTGGAATTTCACGTTCCATATGACAATTTTATTGCACAAGGCTCCTAAATTTACCCAGCAGCATCCACTGATAAAATTAGGTACACAACCAAATTTTGCTTGCCCAGTTACCACCTGTGCCATATTCTCTAAATGTCCTTCCAGATGATGCCTTTCTTGGAGTAGCATTTGCATGACAGTTAGATTTTCAGGTACCTCCAGGCCAGAGTTAAATAATGAAAAGCAATAAAGACAACTTAATGTTGAGTGAGATGAGCTTGAGTGAAAAAGCAAGTGGCCTTTCAAATCAGAGGCCCAAGTTCGAACCCCAGAAGGCATGATAAAGGTGTTGAAATTGGGAAAAACACAGCATCCAACACACTGGGTGTAGCATACCCCAATGAATGAGGTCAGGTGCAAGCACATGGTAAATTTGGCAGAGTAGATATACACCAAAAGTTGCCCCAAAACAGATAGAAATTACCCAAGTTCAAACCCCAGAAGACATGATAAAGGTGTTGAAATTGGGAAAAACATCCAACACACTGGGTGCAGCATACCCCAATAAATGAGGTCAGGTGCAAGTACATGGTAAATTTGGCAGAGTAGATATACACCAAAAGTTGCCCCAAAACAGAGGGAAATTACCAAACCAAAAAAGAAAAAGAGAAATTGAAGTCAAAAGACAAGAATCCTTCACTGAAGTAGTTTAATTGCTTTATGCATGAAAAATGGCATACAAATGTTTGTATACATGCTACAATTTCATGTTAATAGATCTGTAGTATGTTAGACTTTCACTTAATGACCAAAGTGCTTACTTCTTCAGATAGGGCAATTTATTTGCTTTGTGCGTATCACGCCACATCTTACTTTTTGGGAAAATCTGGTCTTAGCATCAAAACTATTGAAAAAGGGAGACAGTGTCTCATCAAAGAACAATTTACTAGTTCACCCTCAAGAAAAACAAACAGAATTTGCTCAAAATATAGATAAAACACAGAAGGTGCTCAGATTACAGAAAATCTGCGGAATACTTTAGCAGAACTCTCAACCTTTGACACCGGCATTGTTGGTACTCGGAGATTAGGTTGCTGCTTCTTTCTGTTGGCATATCTATTGATAGACTACCTCCTTCATGTATTCCTCGGATGCTCCTACCTGGCTCCTCCTTTCGAAGGAGACCATCATTAGAGCTGCCAAAGAGGACATTTACAGATAGTACATCCAGGTCATCTGGACCTCCCCTCCTGTGCCACTCATCCTGAAGCTTGCTTTTTACACTAAGCATTTCTTACAAGTGGAAGATGGTATCTTATGCCGTCCTCACTATCTCCAACATCATTGGTCACATGGCTTGAGGTTTCCCCTTGGCCAACTAAAAGGGTATGTTCCCACCAGCTACGAGTTGAGATGGATCACAATATTCTTCATCAGGACCGGAGCTGTCATCTTTGCTCCCTCCAAGAGATGGAGACTGAGGAGCACGTGATCTTTAGGTGCCCCATTTACTATGAGGTCCAAGGGAGATACTACTACCTCTACAAAGACTCAGGCAACACTCCCTCTAAATTCTTTAGATATCCAAACCAACAGTGTCTGACCCTTTATCTACGAGAGGTTGTCACCCTTCGACACAGATCCTTCTAGGGGATCTCTCAGGATACTAGTGCCTCTAGGTTGATCACCTCCTACTTCCAACCCATCCATGAGACAGGCAGCTCTAAACGCCCACAGATACTGCTACTTCACGCATAAACATGAATAGACTTGTGAGACGACATTTCTCACAACTTCTGCCTAAACAATTTCCCCCTCAACAACATGGTTCTGTTGTTTCTGGACAGCATGGTTCAGCTCCTTCTCGACGACATAGATCTGCTCCTCTTCTGAAAACTTCTCAACTGGTAAATCTATTTTATGAAAATTTTGTGACAAAATAGCCAAAAAGTGAAATATAGTCCATAAAAAATACCTTGCAGTTCTTAAAGCATTCCCAACCTGGATGCATCTGTGTCTAAAAATTAAATATTTCCCACATTTTGTTCACATTCTGCGGACTATTCGGAGACATAGAAGTACTGCATTTCCAAATTCAAGCATCACCCCCTACATATATCCACCTAAAAATGTAAAATTTCCAGTGTTTGGTTCATATATTCTGTGCTGAATAAAGACACAGAACTATTGTGCAACCCAACTCAAGAAAATATGGTGAACATTGCCAGTCTCCATATATCTGTCTAATAATGAAAAGTTTCCAGCCATTTTATTCACATTCCTCTATTACAAGGCACAAAAGTAATATGCTACCAAATTGAAGAAAAAAATGCAAGCACCACCACTTTTCCTATATCCATCTAAAAATGAAAGTTTTGCACCCATTTGATTCACATTCTCCAGATTATCACGAGGCACAGTAGTACCAAACAGCCAATAAAGTATCATGAGCTAGAATGTGTTCACAATTTCCATGCTATGAGGTATAAGAGTACTAGAGAACTACACAGCCAAAATTCAAGCAATACGCATTGCTAAGATAAATCAAAATTCACCTGTTTTGTTCCCATTTTTCATGTAATGAGAAGGTAGGGAGGTACTAAACAGCAAAATTCAAGCAAAAAATGCAAGATACCAATAAAGCACTGTGACAATACATCTAGCAATCTAAAAATAAAATTGCCCTAAAACAAATTCAAGCACGCCACTGCAAGAAGCCAATACAATATATTGTCTACATGATTGGATTTTGCTTATGCCTCTGCTCTGCTAGGGTTCAGAAAATGAATCATTAGCATGTCTAGGTTTGATTTAAGAGTGTTTCAGATCTACATCTTCATCTTTATTTGTTATTCAAAATGTGAAATGGCAGGAAGGCAAGCATGGTAGGAAAAAGCATGATTAACCTGGCATATATGCCAAAAAGCAAGTATCACACTTACTTGAACCAGAAAAGCACGCATACATAGGTAAAAGAAAGGATAGTGTCTGCATATGCACCATAAAAACATGCATATATAGGATGAGCTAGGATCTTGCTTTCTTCTGGGTGGATGCAGCCTAGATTCATGATGTATGTGCTGTAATGTCTCCCTTTTTATGATATTAAAATTACAGTCTACAAAAATATAGTCAAAAGCAGAAAAAGGAAAAAACCATTAAATTTGCTTTCAAAGTGATCCGTCCAAACTCAGGCAAAAAATGGAAGCTGGCCTGCGGCTATACAAAAATTGGCCTGAAGAGAATTTTCCCTAAAGTTAATATTTTCTGTACTACAGCTATGAACAAGAACTACACAGCCATATTCATGTAAAAAATGCAAGATGCTGATAAAGTTGAATAAACTCCAGCAGCCATATGTATCTCAGCATAAAATGGAAAATTCCAAACTAATTGTTCACATTTTCCATGGTATTATGAGGAATTGAAGTGCACTACACAGCTAAATTCAAGAAAAAATGCAATAACATGTAAAAAACAATTCAAAGCCTTAACTCTACCTCACACTTTTTGCCACTGACCACCAAATAAAGGAAGAAAAGCTTGAAAGCTGAATTGATTAAAGAAAAATGCTCAAAATGTTGACTCTTGGCTTGATATTTCATATTACCAATCTACACAAAAAGGATTGAGAAAAATGCACAGCATGGCAACTACTGTAGGTCCAGTATTTGCAGAAACCTCTACTGGAGCAAGAGCAAATTAAGGTGCCAAAGTGTGAGTATAAAATACATACCCCAATGATAACACTTGGCTTAATAACATCAACTCCTCCAAAATGGATAGAGAAAAGTACCAGACTTAAACTGATTATTGCTGTCATTCACGCAGAAAAAGGGAACCTCACAACACCGATCCTTGAGATAATAATGTCAATTTAGACAAAAATGAATTTCAAAGACTAAGGCACACTGTGTATCCAAATTCAAGAATAAATTGCAAGCATCAACATTCTGTGTATCCAAATTCAAGAATAAATTGCAAGCATCAACATTCTGTGTATCCAAATTCAAGAATAAATTGCAAGCATCAACATTCTGTGTATCCAAATTCAAGAATAAATTGCAAGCATCAACATTCTGTGTATTTCCATCTAGAAATGAAGAATTTCTGACCATTTTGTTTACATTTTCCATGTTATTTTGAGAAACTAAAGTACTATGCAACCAAATTCAAGCAAATAATGCAAGCATAGTCACTCTACCTATATCCATCTAAAAAGTAAAAAATTCTACAAGTTTAGGTCACATTCTCTGCTTTATTGAAAGACACACAACCACCACTGTGGCCGATTTTAAGAAAAGTTTTGCAAGTATTGCCGCTCTACATATATCCACCTGTATTGTTGAGACATGGACCAGCTAGGACTCGAACCTAGGACCTTCCATTCGCTGCTGGAGTGCTCTACCACTGAGCTACTGGCCCCTCTTGGACCAGTCCATCGTCGGTCCGGGTGTGGCTTAATTCCAACACCAACACCCCCCCTTAAGCCACACCTCTCGTGTCCTTGGGGCTCCTAGCCTGGGCCTGGCTCTAATACCATGTTGAGACATGGACCAGCTAGGACTCGAACCTAAGACCTTCCATTCGCTGCTGGAGTGCTCTACCACTGAGCTACTGGCCCCTCTTGGACCAGTCCATCGTCGGTCCGGGTGTGGCTTAATTCCAACACCAACACGTATTGTTCTCATTTTCAGGCTTAGTAGGAGATACACAAGCATTACACAACCAAATTCAAGCAACAAAGAATATGCAAGACTACTATGCATATATCATTCTAGAAAATAAAATTTTCCATAAAATTCACTGGCAGTTATTTCCTGCCATTGTATGGAATAAAAGTAATACACAGCCAAACTCAAGCATTATACATATCCATACTAGAAAACAATATCTGTATATTGTTCATATTTTCCCTGTAATAATGATGTATAGCATTAGTACACAGCGTAATTCAAGCAATTTACACATATCAAACTAAAAAAGAAAAATCTCCACCTCTTTCATTCACATTTTCTGAGTTATTATGTAATACAAAGTTCTGCATGCTGCAGAGACGAATTCAACTTTTAAAAACTGACAAAAAAACATGTTTAGAACAAGCAAATATGCATGCATCAATCCTTAAGAAAAAAAAATTCCAGCAATTTGGTCACAGTTTCCTTGTCATTGCAAGGCACAGATTTACTACGAATACAAACTCAAGCAAAAACATTCAAAATACTGATACAGTTCCACCGCTGAAGAGATATTCGTCGAAAAAAGAAATTCCCATAAAATTTGTTCACATTTTCCATGTAACTATGAGGAACAAAAGCACTACACAACCACATTCAAATGGCATATGTATATCAGACTCTAAAGCCGAATTCCAACCACTTCGTTGACATTTTGTGTTATTACAAGGAACGGACGAACTACAATGACAAATTCAGGAAATATGAATGCATCGGGCTTATATTAAAAAGTTCCGCCTGCTTTGTTTGCATTTTCTATGTTATTACAGATATATCAGACTGATATTAAAGAAATTCCGCCTGTTTCCTTTGGATTCCTTGTGTTATTGCGAGGTCAACAACTACCGCCTGCTTTTTTCACTTGTTACAATGTACAAAGGTATTATTCAGTCAAATTCAAGCAAAACGCTCCAGGATACAGCTATCGTACTGCGAATGTACAAATATCGGTCTCAAACGAAATTTCCTTACGTTTTTCATATTGCTATGAGGAACAAAAGTACTAGGCAGCATAATTCTAGATGTCAACCTTTAAAGAAACGTTTCCGCCTGTTCTGCTCACGGTCGCCGCGTAGTTGCGCGAAACAAATGTTATCCACGCCGCACGGTCAAATTCCGGCAAGAAAATGCCAGAATCCAAGCCGTCGGCGGCTCTAGCTATATCAGTCCTGGATATAAATATTTTTCCTACATTCCGCTGCCATTTTTCATACGAGAACTAAAGCACTACGCAAAAAAGTTCAAGAAAAGCATACGAGACGCCGATAAAGTCCAAAACGATACTTTCAGAATTATCTCTTCACATATTTCATGTCCTAGCTGAACAGAGCATTACACGGCCAAATTCAAGCAAAAACGCAAGAAATTTTCAAAAAATCTCAAATCGTAAGACAAGAAAGACCAAGATTCAAGCCACTATTTCACAAAATAAGTTCAAACAATAGTCATCCAGGCTTCCATATTTGCTTCATTATACCCGCCAAAAAACAAAAAAACTACCTGCCAAGCAAAGCTCGCAATGATAACCCTTGCATTGACAGCAACAACTTCAAGAACCAAAACAAAAACGACTGGCTTCATCAGGCTTGAAATCCAAACAATTGAAGAAAAAGAAGTACAATTTAACCTCGCAATCCTAACCCTCCCTCGTCATAATAACATCAATTTTTGACAGAAAACGAAAAAATGGCAAGGGTTTAGTGAAACATTACTCGCCATATCGAAGACTCGCAGGCTAAAAACTGTGAAATGTGAGAAACAAAAAAACTCTGGTTTACAATTCCGTCCGCTCCTGCTCCTTCTCCAGAACCAAAAGGTAAACCAGCCAAAGAAAGATTTGTACTGAATTATTATACTAGGTAGCAGAGAAATGGTTTCCGAGCCGGCATGGGCAGGCTCGGAAACCGAGGCTTAGGTTCGGTTGCCAAGGCTAAGGTTTGGAAGAGGTCACAAGTCGCTTCCCACCGACTTGCAACGGAATTGCGGGTCCAGTCAGCAGTGAGCTTGAGTGCCACGTAGACTTGGTAGAATCTAAGTGTTGCGTGGGTCCCACTTGGGTTTTGCGTGGGTCCCACTTGGGTTGCGTAGGCGTGAGACTTCGGTAAAGGATAAGGTACCGCAGGGCACTGCGGGACCCACCATTTAGTATTAGCTAATCTTCTTTTTAACTGTTTTCTAAAATTTTCTTCGATCCTTTTTTATTTATTAGATAATCTTAACAGGGATTACCTAACTATTATGTCGTATTTAATACTATTCGTCTCGAGCACGTTGGATTGGTATTCTCGGTACATGAGATTACCATGCGCATTTAATTTTTTAATTAACTATGGCGTGTATCTAATTTTTTTTTTATTTTTTTTAAATAAAGATATTGTAGAAGCAGAGGGACTTGAACTCAATATTTTTATTTTTATTTTTTGGTTGGTTTGTCTAGACGGAATTTTTAAGACCGTTACACCAAGTTCCTATAATTTGTCTGTGACCATCTAATTCAAGTGTACTTATCTTGAGTGGAGTTCTCAAGGGAGAGATATCAGCTCTTAAAGTCATTTTACAAAATCTAGGATTTTATAGATGAGTTCATATGTTAATATGTGAAGAGATTGTAATGCGGTAGGGTAAGGTAGGGGAGAGGACCTAATAGTTGAGCATGTTCCAATAGTTGTGATAGTATTTGTGGATTTAATGCCTAACATTTTTAAAAGTTTAGCACTAGTAGTTGTGACTTTAAGGTTGTTAGTGTTGACTATAAGTACCTATAATTGAATGAAATCTGTTCTTTAGATCTAAAAAGTAATAAATCGTGTGATACCACATCAGTGCACCAATAAAACATGACTTAATGCACAATTATTATTACTTGATGCACAAGTATCAATCTAGCTTTTTTGGGGGTCTTTTTGGACACCTCAACAAAAAGCATGTCGATGTGGCATCATATTTGATGATGACCTGAAACCTTAGTTATAAGTAGGTGCCTTGCCAAGTAAGCTGCTGTAAAAATTTTGGAGTCAATCGATATGATTTTGAGAGGTGTGAAGTTAGGGTGCTCAACTACTAGGTCCTCTCCCCTAGGATCCTTTATAAATATTGATCTAACATGCCTTTGCATTTATATTATGAAATATATTCTTAAGCAAGTTGAAGATTTCCCCATATCGTTATGAACAACAAGGACATGTTTTCATTATTTCCAATATATGGGACTTGAACTCAATACCTTTTTTTTTTTTTTTTTGGTGTCTACACAGAAACTTATAGTTTTTTAGACCATTACACTAAGTGAAAGTATTTCCATGATTTTGATGATTGTTAAGTAGGTGTCTATTGTTTTGATTGTAACTTTTGAATTGTATCTCATAATTGCTTAAACTTAGACAAGTCTGAAGCAAAACAATGAAATTTGAACTAGGTTGTTTTCAAAATTTGGCTAGAGTTGAATTTTTAGGTGTAAAATGAATCGACAATTTGTAGACCTTTTGAGGCTACAAAAAACATTCGCCTAGGTGTCTGGATCTACCATAAATGAGGGATGATGTTGACAAACACCTTTGGGAGTTTGCTAAGTAATGATATTCTCCTTATGACAAGCCCCTAGATTCAATACAACATTTTTTTATTAGAACATTTTTTATAAAAGTAAGGAAGACAACATGCAATGAATGCAACAAGCATTATAATTTAGAACTTGGAACTAAAACATGATGCAAAAGAGTGATGCATAGACCTAGTATGAAACTAGAGATTCAGGATTGATTAACAAAGAGGCGATGCAAATATCAATATATTGAGGTAGCGTGAAGCTTTTCAACTAGTAGCTCAATTAGATAAGGATCCCTTCATAATAATTTCTAGATGGAATGGTAGACATTATACGTTATATGGATAAGCAATACATAGATTTTAGGTAATTATATGAGCTAAGGTAATGCCCTTATACTTGACTTCGACACATAGATTTGAATATTTTGCCCTGGGAGTTGGCACATGACAACTAGGCCCAACCTTCATCTTCCTTTTCCTTCTTTTGCCACTCACACTTCTATAGCCACATCCCTCCCTTTATCTTCCAAATTTTCAACCTACTTCTCACTATGGTCTTATCCCTTCCTCTACGGATCCATATGTATTTACCTCATTGACTCCCACCAACTTCATATATCATCCTAGATTTATAACCCTTTAATTTCATATCCTATTTCCCACGCCTCTATTTAGTAGCCACTATGTTCCACATGCCTTCCCATCCCACCTCTTCCTTATCTGATGTCATCCATGGCTCTCACCTCCTTCCACGCATTTGTGCCTCCTTATGGTTCTTTTCCTCCTCCACTACCACCTCCTCAGCCTTATCCATCATCTAATCCTGCCATGCCATGTCTTTCACCACATATGACAAATGTAGTACAAATTAGACACACTTCATTCTAGTTCAAGGGAAATGTAAGATCAAAATTCACTTACTTTGCAATCTCTACCTTATGTTCTTACACCCATTCTAATGACCACTCCCTTGGGTCTATTCTAGGACCAATTACCTTGATTTATATCCTTATCATGAGTCTTGAACTAATTTATAGTGAATCTTAATCCTATTTTCACGCTTAGAATCCATTTTGAAGATTTTTGGACAAATCTCAAAACTAGGACAAAATGTATCTAGGTGTTAGAGAGGACAAGAGGTACCCAGATGCTAGAGTCCAAATCAACTCCAATTGATTCCAACTTTCAATTCCCAAAAGGCTTAATCTAAAGTTTCCCTAATTCCTCTCAAATAGTCATTTCAAACCAAGCTCAACCTAAATTCTTCATTTAAACATAAGAATAGAATAACATGACACTTTGAAACTAGGGTTTTCTTTGGATACTTGTAGGGCTTACTAAGTTTTCTCCATTGATGGTGGTAAGGTGATCTATAGACTAAATGTTGACATAGGAGTCTAATAATCTCTATTGGAGATAACATTTTTCTCTTATTCTTTCCATATCTCCTCCTATTTCTCACTTCCCTTGCGCCTTTTCACTCCTATATTCCCAATTTCCTTCTTAATCAATCCAAAACTTCTGTAATCTTTGTCCTTACATTCCCTATCCTCTCTAACTTCAAATTTTATCCTAAAATTCTTCCACTAATTAGTCCAAGCTCATTCATATCCCTCATCTTTCCATACACTTTCACACACCACTTTGAATAGAACAACCTCCTAGGGTTTTAATCATTAGTTTGCCAAAAGTAGCAAATAACACAATCAATTTTATAAATTAGGTTCTGTATACACATCTAATATTTCTAAGGCTTTGTTTATTGTTAAATAAAATCAAATAGAGACTAACAGAAATAATCTCCCAAATAGCCTAACCCATTGTTCTTGTCCCTGGTTTAGATGGAGAATATCTAAAGATTTAAATTAGCTACAAGCAAAGTGCGGGTGAATCTAGGACCAATAGAGAAAAAGGATCAATCACCAAATGTTTCAAATTTGTAGTAGATAGAGGACTCTAGTGCCAAACTATATTTTGTCATGGGACAAACTATAGATTATAGAAATGTCTACTCTAGTGTCCTGCTACACCACTAGAGTCTACATTAGCACCAAATTGCATTCCTATCTATACTAGTGCTTGCATACCTATAATTTGTCCTTTGCTTATTATAGAGATCTAAATTTTCATAAGGTTGTTTCCCCTGTGATCCTTTAATCAACTTCAACCCATACCACACCCAAGGATGATTTTTATTCGCTTTATTCCCATTTAATTATAGTTAATCAATTCCCAACTTAGTACTAGTTTAGTCTAATTAATAATCCAAAAGAAAGTGTTCATTTCTGTCGTATACCAATCTCTTACTTCAAATTAGCTAGATTGAATTAATATATTCAAATATGGATCTTATTCCAGGTTAAATAAACTCCCCAAGACATATCTAATCACCTAGGAAGGTTCATTTTATGTTCTTTCATTTGATGAATCTAACTCATTGCATGTTTAAACTCTAATTTTTCAATCTTGGACCAACAACACCCTTACTTTCAAATCATTTTTCTCTCTCTAAACATTATTTCCTCAATCTAGTCTTCATATCATTCTATTTACTCTTTTTGTAATGTTCATAAGTGTTTGTGCCTGTCTCTTCGTCGCCTTTCATGTATCGATATTTTTTGTGATGTTTTTGTATTGAAATTGGCGATCACTAGTCAATACCAATGTTCGATCTGAATTCTCCTTATGTGTGTATTTGGACTAATATGACTCTTATAGATATATGTGTGTGTTTATATTTATTTGGAGCTTCAGCTTCACTGTTTTCAATTAAAGGGTGGAAATGATTCTTTCAGTATGATTATGTTAGATGATTAATTGTATATTGATCGTATTCTCAAAATACTTGATTTAATTGAAATGTGTTTTTTAAATGATTAATATTTATTTACATAGTTCCTATCATAGCTTTAGCTATTGTTACGTTTTGAGTAGATGCATGTAACATTTGCAATGAGTGTGTAGGAAATTACAGGCATTCACGAATGAGTGAAATGTGGAGTGTATGACGTGGGACACTTGGCTATCTCACCTCATGATCCTCGTGTTGTTAAAACCAGTGAAAACCTCATCCAAGTCAATTGTGATTCCAGATTCCCCTTGTGAAAGACATGTGAATGTCTTCTGGGGAGTGTTTGATTTATTGCTTATGCGATTTTGCATGTGCTTGGCATGTGAATTGATTTACGATGCCTTGGAAATCGTCATTTTATGCTATCATTTCCTAGTTAGGAGAAAAGCATTTAAATGATTGTTTTATATGTTACAAGATGTTTAATTTGATAAGGCATTTTAATTATCTACTTGGTATTTGAAATAGATTAAATTCTATTTGAAAAATAAATATTATAGTTTTGAATTATTGTGTTAGTGAAATTAGTTTTAGGGAAATAAGGTTTAGTTTAGCCTAATCCTAATTAGTTGATATATATATGAAAAAGGGATTTGATTTTATATTCATTATGCATTTTGGATATTTTGGAGAGCAAAATTGGAGCAAAACAACTCATTTTCAAACCCTCTTCAAAGAATTTAATTTCTGAGTGCTTGGATTTGCTTGGATCTGAAAGATGATAGAAGGAGAATTGTTTGGGATTGAATTCTTCATTCATAGAGGTAATTCTTTTCATGTATGAATTTGATTTGAAATTTTTATTTGAATTTTTCATTTGTAGGAAGTAGAAAATTTTGGGAAACTAATTTTCCTACAAAGGTCATGGCAAATTTTTCTTAAACTGCAATTTTATTTCAAAATTGTCTTGTTGAGTAGATTAGGCCCAAAAGGGTATGTTTGCATTTTTATTTTTTCAAATTCTTGGAAAACATGAAAAGTGTGTGAATTTTCCTATTTTGACCTATCATAATTTGTTAAAAAAATTACGTGATTGGAAAAGATTGATGTTGGGTTAATTTAGAGCAAGAGGGTATCTTTAGAATTTTGAATTTCATTATTTTAAAAGTTGACTTTTTAGTGTGAGGAATTTGGGGAAGAATGCTTCAAGATCAGTCAATGGCAGACTTTGGACATTCTTGAAGTTATTTTATTTTATTTTGAAATTTTGGGAAATTCTGAATATTGTATGTTATGTGGATTGATGGATCCCCCATATATTTAATTTTATAGTTGCATTGGGAAGCGTGCATTTAGGGATAAAACACTCTTTTTCTTTTTTGGGATTCTCGAAGGAGGATGCCCTTGGTTGTGTGGGTTGGATAGTTCCCAGCTCGTTGGACATGATTGGATGCAAGGGTGTGCTAGAAAAGTGCCCCTTGAGCTTGTTAGTTGTGGGGAAGAGGGACTTGTCATCTCTCCTGAGGCTCTATGTGTGAGTGATTGATGAACATCATGTGCCTCTTGTGTGTGTATGTGAATGGCATACATCTTGGGACACTCATAGGTGAGTGGCTTAGCATTCACCTTGTGGCTCCCATGTTCGAGTGATTGACATATATCTTGAGGATCTATGTGTGATCGATTGCATCCATTTTGTGTCTCCCATGAGAGTGGTGATGTGATATTCTGAGGCTACTATGTGGGTGGTCTCGTCCTTCTTATGGCTCTAGTATGAGTTTTGGCTTCCTTCTTGAGAATGGTGTATGTGTGTGATCCTTTCTTGTGCATTGATTGGCGTGTGTGCCATATGTTGCCTTATGCTCCTTATGGTGTGAGTTGTCACATGTGTGTTGCGAGCATTATTGATGTGAGTTTTGTCTTGTTGTAATTGTGTGTATAATCTCATCTTATGACCCTAGTGTGAGTGATGTGGTTGAGACTCTTGTACTTGATTGAGTATTTAAGTATTCCTTGGATTGGTGTGAGATGGCCTTGATAGCAGGTTTGCCATGATTATCTTCTCCATAGCTCAAGGGTTGCCTAGAGTGGCATAGTCATCTATTGCACTTGACGATGGTAATATGGTTGGGAGGTGGGTAACATTTCCCCCATTGGTCCTTGAGCAGATATTTTTGGAGTTGGATGAGTTCTATGTTCATTTATGGACTTTTGACTATTTTTTACTATATGCATGTCGAAGCATTTTAGTGATAGTGTATTATGATGTATATCCATGCCTTGTATATTTTATCTATTGGAGTGTGATCCTTCCATGTTTGGGAAGTAGCCTTCATTGTGTTGTATTTTTATGATGTCATCTGATTAGAAAACGAATCACAATCTAGATGGAAATTGTCACTTTGTAACATTATCTCTTGTGTTAAAAATGGCTAATTTAGGATGTTGGAGTCCTCCATTTTACATGATGTGTTTATATTATTCCATGTTTATGGATTGCAATGTATTTTTCTGACATTATGATCGAGTTTTCCATGTTTGGTTTTGGCCTGATTCGATGTTGGTGTCGAATTGTAAGTCTCCAATGGACTCACAAACCCAAGAACACCTGCAAAACAAAATATCTTCCACAAGAGAGCTGCAAGAGAATGATGTTGAATTGGTGCAACAAGGAATTACACACTTGCATTATGATATGTATCTAATGTACAATGAGATACCTTGCTTATAAAGGCAAGGAAGAGAGATAAGAAGTTGTAGTCATGTGACAAGTGTCATATTCCTATTACATGTGACAACTAGAGGAAAAGATGCCAACTAGTTGATAAGATCACGTGTGTAGGATAAGACAACTATCAACAACTAGAAAAATCTAGAAATATCTAGAAGGCTCACTAAGTCAACTTAACATGTGAATATGTGTGAATAGGTTCCAACTGATAAATAGTTGGATAACATGCCTTATTCACACTACAAGGGGAAACTAGATAAGAAATACCAAACTGGATAGGAAATACCCCTATTCACACTAACACCCCCTTAAGTGCAACTTAGGGAGAAGCTGACTAATGCAAGGATGTAAAAAAAGAAAGAATGGGTCCCGGCAACAAGGCCATGTGAGGTACCCATGTACCAAAAAAATCTCTCACAAAGGGAGAAAAGGAGAAAACCCAGTGGGACAAAACTCCACCCCAAAAAATAGAGAGAGTAAAGAGAAGGACTAAAAAACCCCATGAAGTGGACACCTGTAGCACCCCCAACAAAGCTCACAGATAAAGGAACTTGCTCTCAATGAAGGGTTTGGTGAAGATGTCGACGATCTTCTCCAATGTCGAACAATACCTGAGATCAATGATCTGCTCATGAATCAACTCCTGAATGAAGTGCATGTGAATCTCAATGTGTTTGGTCAACTAATGATGGACCGGATTGTGAGAGATCTAAATTGCACTCTAGTGGTCACAAAAGATGATTATAGGCTTCCGGAAGGGAATAACAAACTCAATGAGAATATTCTGAAGCCAAATAGCCTTAGTAGTAGCATTAATTGCTCCTCGATACTCAACCTCTGTAGATGAAAGAGCAATAGCAGACTGCTTCTTGCTCGACCAAGAAATTAGACCAGAACCAATGTTGGGGTTCAGGCAGATCAGAGCAATAAACACTAACAATAATATGCAGATTAAATAACCCAAATATAACAATGAAGAATAACATAAAAGAGATCAACACAAAAATTTAACGTGGTTCACCCAAAATGGGCTACATCCACAGAAACTTAGTCATCCAATGATTTTATTAACCAGTGCAAACACATTACAATCTCGCAAATTCCACATCTGCAACATACATCCCAACCGCTTATAACAAGCTTTTTGGAAGCTTCTAGAATTAGGGTTTTACAATGTCATTTTTCTTTTTTCGGCGAGGATACGTTACGAGTGTATAGTATTTGCATGATCAGTCGCCACATACCAACAACCAAAAGAGAAGCAATACCTTGAAGTAGACTTACGATCCTAAGAATCGCCTGCCGAATTTGAATCTGTGTGTCCCACCAAGTTAATATCCATGCTCACAGCATAATAAATCCCATAACTTTGAGTGTCCTGTACATAGTGAAGAATCCACTTAGCTGCCTTCCAGTACAGTTCATGTGGCTCCTACATGAACTGAGAGACCATGCCCATGACATATGAAATGGCAGGCCTTGTATGAGTCAAATAGATGAGACTCCCAACAAGCTGTCAATATAAAGTACCATCCACCAAAGGTGAAGAACACTTAGCCTCAAGTTTGACTCTTGACAGAAATGGAGTCAGCACAGGCTTACAGTGTGAAATCCAAAGAGCATGTCAAGTGCATACTTGGGTTGTGTAAGGAAGATACCGGACAAAGACTGAGTGATCTAAATCCCCAAGAAGAAGTGCAGAAGGCCCAAGTCTGACATCAGAAACTGATCATGAAGGGTAGTTTTCACTGCCTTGATGGTGGATGAGGAACTCCCTGTAATCAACAAGTCATCAACATAGAGAACAAGGAATGTGGGAGTATCATCCTACTGCACAATATACACATTTTGATCAAAATGGCACTATGAAAACCCAACTGACAGAAGGAAGGAGTTTATCTTGGCATACCAATCCTAAGGGGCTCATTTGAGGCTATAGAGAGACTTTTGAAGACGACAAATAAGTGAAGGATCCTGAATGAACCCCTTTGGTTGCTCCATGTATATCTCCTCCTGAAGGTCTCTGTGAAGAAAGGCACTCTTCACATCCATTTGATGAACTTCCCAATGATGGGATGCAATAATGGCAAGGACAAGTCAGATGGAAGTAATCTTGGAAACTAGCGCAAAAGTCTTAGAGCAGTCAATCCCAAGAACTTGGGAGAATCCTTTCACGACCAGGTGAGCCTTATGCTTATCAATCGACCCATCTGCAACAAACTTTGTTTGATAGATCCATTTGCATCGAACAAGTTTCCTTCCCTTGGGAAGGGGGACTAAATCCTAAGAGTGGTACATCTCTAAGGAACTAAACTTTTCCTGCATAGTAGCATCCCACTCGGGGACACCAGAAGCTTCCAGAAAGGAATGTGGATCAGAATTTATAGCAATGAAGAGATGTGGAGCCTACTCAAACTGTGACCTTGTTCCTCTATCATCTAAAGGATCGCTAACCCAATCACCTGTTGACTCTAATGTTTGATGAGCCCAAAGAGGCCTAGTAGGAGAGTCTAGAGAAGAATCATCAACCTCTAAATGATGACAAGATGGAGAAGAAAAATCCTCATCATCATTGTCGCCATCTGAAGAAGAGGAAGAAGATTCCTTATCAGGATCAAGAGGGTTAGGAACCTCAAAATAACTATCATCATGTCATAATGACTCCAAAGTGATAGTGGATTGAGAAGTGATAGGAGGAGAGTCGGAAACATCCTCGTCAAATTGAACACTCCTCCCGATGAACAACTCATGAGTAGTGGGGTGAAGAAGCATGTAGCCTTTGACACCATCTGGATACCCAACAAATATGCAAGGCCTACTCTGTGGATCCATATCATTGCATTTCTCTGCTAGAATGTGGGCCCATGCTAGAGAACTTGTAACATGCCTTCTCATATTACTCACATAAACTTAAGAATTTACAATAAAGTAAATAAGCATGGTAAACATGAGATATATATTTTTAATTACATAAATACAAAGAAATAATTACATATTTTTTCTGAATATTATTCATACTAGAAGATCAATATATTTGAAGATAAATCTTAGTGAGAAATATTTCACTTCATAATTACAATACATGATTTGCACTTGGCAATGATAATAATTTTACATCAATACATAAAGAATACTGCATCTGGAATCTTAACATTTGTCGCTCTAATCTTGGTGAGTCTTCTACTACAGAGGGAGAGCATCATCCAAGTACTTTACCTCCAACCACAGAATGGCTGTCCCCCGCACACCTTCCTTCCTGGAAGTGGCCCTACCCTTCACAAAGAGTATAGAAATAAGGAACCAACAACTTTTGCCATCTAAGTCCTAGTGTTGTGTTCTAAATAACACAATCGACCATAGAACTCTGAACATTCTTATAACTAAGCATGATCCCACTGACAAGTTACCCATCTAGACACTGTGAACCGACTAATGCATGCAAAGACAAATGCATCTCTTGGGCCAAAGTTTCTATATCAATATACGTATGCAATAAATGTAGTTGTGTGTTCACACACCTTTAACTCGACTTGAGGACTATCTCATCCTACAGTTGATTTGTTTGACTAAGACACTAGTCATGAATCATCTTATCTAAGTTTATCTCCTAGTCCATCTGACTTACAATTTATTCACGGATTCTAGGATATAACACAATACTTAGGTTTAGAAAGACTTGATCTTTTGAAAAGTCATTCATTGCATTCTTACAACTTCAAAGTCTATGACGTCTTGTCACTCTACTCATCGACTCTAAATTAAGCATCCTAGTGCTTGATGTCATGTACTGACTTCAAAAATTTAATAAACCTTTCCTAAGGTATTCCTGTCTAGAATTATGGAATCTCGAATATACACTGTCGACCATAAGTATACTAAGTTCAATTGATGACATAATTATATTGAGGAGTTCCCTAGACCTTCTGGGTTTATCTTAGGGATTTCTCCTCTCTTAACCCAATATGCAAAATCTTATCAAAAACTCTCTTTATACAATAGTAATAATAATAATACATGAGTTTATTAGCCAATAGTCTTCTCTAGACCATTTAGGCTTTTCTCAACTTCGCGTTTCTCATATATTTACAATAGAACATAGGTTTCCAATTCTATGTAAACAAATTTTCATAAATATTCTTCATAATATAAATACTATAAACAAAGTTTGATCATCAAAATAGATTGTGAGTCTATAGAGGATAATAAACCAATTCAATTAGATAGTCTCCTATCTTTCACTAATTCTAGATATAGAAAGATTCAATACTTGTGCACTTCATCCTTGTGCAAGATATAATCATATCCATTTTATGAGCAAACATATAATACTATGGTCATACCTTGATGATCCAATGATAACTAATATCATTCTAGTTTTCTTATAAATAAAGAGACCTTATACCAAGTCTTCAAAATGAAAACCAAACAATCTTGAATGCAATAAAAGATATATAGGATTCACCATGATCCTACCCACTTATCTTAACTCCTAAATCTCTTAAGAGTTCTCAGGTGACTCGGTGGGGTTACAAATAGATATAAACATCTCAATTATAATAATAAAGAAAGATAATATTAACATCTTGCCTACTATCGACATGCACTTCTTCGCCCTGCTAAAAGTCTACAACTCTTCAGATTAAATAAAAATACATCACATCAGCATGCATAAGTATACATCTTATCGACCTGCACAAGCATACATCTTATCGACCCGTATAAATATACGTCTTACCGACTTGTATAAATATACAACACTACAACCTAATATAAGTTTCCACACGCGGCCTGCTAAAAGTATAAATACACAGCCACTTACATATATGCAGTCAACCTACATATTAATATACAGAGAGCACATAGTAAAGTCTCAGCTTCCCTTACATGGTTAATATTTGTCAGAATAAAAGAGATAACTTATTCTCAATATACTAAATAAAAAAACATTGTCAGATGAACATCTATCTCAACACCAACAACACAACTAATCGGCCATAAGTTAACATTGGCTTAACAGGCTATCGACCTTGAATTTGTAGAGAGATAAGGTATGATATTGGCCTATGTTTATATGAAAATAAGAAATGATATTGGCCTCATGTATACACAGAAATAGGATATGATACTGGCCTTATGTATACACAGAAATAAGATATGATATTGGCCTTATGTATACACAGAAATAAGATAAGGTGTCAGCCTTGTTTTTACACAGAATAAAGGTAAGGCACCGGCCTTGTTTACAACAAACTTTGTCCCTATATATAAAGAATATCATCCTTATATTCATGACCTAATAAGATATAGAATATCAATCAAAGAATACACTGAGTATAGATTATAGCATAGCAGAGTAACGACTCTGTACTGATATAAAGCATTGACTATTTGATATAAAATTAGGCATTCATTAACATAAACAAATCAAAACTTATTCAATAAACTAGCATTCAAGAGAAGAACTTGTTTGATATTGATCACATACTCCTTTCTTTCGTGTCGGATTCCCTCTCTCTTCTTGTTCAAGAACTTCTTATTCTCCTCAAATTGTTTTTCCTCTCTACTTTGTTAATCTCTTTTTTTCCATGAACACACTCCCACGGTGTTTAAATGACCACACCCATGACCGCGTACCTCTCTCCTCATAGTTAGCCTATAAAGACTCTTCATAGGCATGCAAAGAAGAGCAAGTGATGGTCATTAAAGGCCACTCTTCACATTGGTTTAGAGTTCCTCCTTACTCTCTTAGTCGGTTGGGGAGTAAAGGAGTCGAGGCCACTTACAAAATTGATTACATCATCATGGAATCTTAACCATGTTATAACAAGTCTATCAACCACCTCAAAGGTTTAGCTTCTTAAATCATATTAAAATATGAATGCATATATATACATATGAACATAATCATAGGTGTAGAAAAACACCGAACACTTACATTGTCGCATACATCCGTAAGGATACGAGATTAGGGTCGAGATTTCTCCCCCTCTCTATCTTGCAAAAAACACTAGAGAAATGGTAAGTTAACTTAGTGGATCACTTATCAGAAATCACTGATAATAAAATAATATAGCTTAATCCTCAAAGTAGATTGTTATAAAACTATAATCATAATGTGCAAGGAAAATAATGACTATTGACCAAAATTTGTTGATGGTACCTTTTTCCTGGCTTGATTTTTCGATAAAACCTACGCTAATGGTTCTTGACGTTAAATCAACAATTGTTGAATTAAAACCAAAACTCTGACCAAATAAGTCGAACACAACTTACCACTAATGATGAGGTTCACTAAAGATTGAAAGCACAAGACTTAGATGGCAACAACCTGTCCTTTCCAAACATCTATTCACTTCTCTCTGATGATGCTCTACCTCTCTTTCTTGTAGGGTGGAAATTTGTTTTCTGGTTACAATGCATAATCACCAAACTGGGACTAGTGTATCATTAGTTAATCCATATACATTATGAATAAATAATCACAATAATATATAATCACATGTCTAAATTCTATGCATTTAATCATAAACTTATGAAATCATAGATTTATCCTGACATTTTCACTAAACATCAAATTATTAATCCAAGTGAAATTATCCACTAATTTCATATAAGTGAAAAGTAAAACATAATCAAAATTAGGGATGTGACATATCTCCCCCCATAAGATTCATCGTCCTCGATGATCCAATGTATCTAGTCATGATAACATAAAAAAAAATTGTTCAACTCTATGAAGCATAAAACAAATGAGGAAATCTCTTATGAAATTCATGATAATCCTCCCATGTAGCATTATCTTCTGCATACTGGTCCCACTGGACCTTACACTAAGTAACCTCTTTATTACACAAGCGGAGCTTACAAATTTCGAGCATTTTGAGAGGCTCGATCATGACCACTCCTGGGCCCTGTACCTATAAAGAATTCCAATCAAGAATATGATTATCACCTGTTATATACTTTTTCAAATATGAAACATAAAAAACATTATGCATCCTAGCAAGATCTGGTGGTAGTGCGATCCTATTGGCAACCGAATTGATCACTTCGAGAACTTCGAAGGGTCTTACATATCTAGGAGCTAGTTTGGAAGACTTCCCAAACTTTATGGAACTTTTTTGAGGTTTGACCCTCAAAAGAACTTTTTCTCCAACTAAGAAATGTCTTGGTGTATGTTTGGCATCTACGTAACTTTTCTATCTATCATTTGCTTCCGCCAATCTTTTTCTGATTAGCTTAACTTCCTCTTCCATTTCTACCAACATTTCAAGACCAATGCTAATCCTATATTCTATCTTATCCCAACTTATAGGAGTTTGGTATCTTTTTCCATACAATGCTTCAAATGGAGATATCTTGATAGTAGAATTGTAGGAGTTATTATAATCAAACTCCACAAGCGGTAGATACTCTTCCCACTTGTATTTATGATACATGCAATACATCCTCAATAAATCTTCAAGAATCTGATTTACCCTTTCAGTCTTACCATCTATCTCAGGGTGATAAGCTCAGATTATATGAGCTAAGTTCCTAGTGCTAAAAACAGAGTCTGCCAAAACCTTGATGTCATGCGTGCATCGTTATCTGAGATAATATTCTCAGGAACTCCATGCAATCTAAACACTTCCTACACAAACTTGTAAGCTATAACTGGTGCTCCATCGATTAAATTTCTAGGTATAAAGTGAGCTACCTTGGTGAGTTTATCCACCACCACTAAAATAGTATCATGTCTATTTCAAGACATTGGAAGACCTTGCACATAATCCATGCTAATGACCTACCATTTCCATTCTGGAATATCCTAAGGATAGAGAAGTTCCTGTTGGATGATGATGCTCAGCCTTGACTCTTTGGCACTCTAAGAAAATGGATACAAATATTGCAGCATCATTCTTCATTCCTTTCCAGAAATAAAGAGGCTTCACGTCAGCTAGGAGTTTAGTTACTCCTAGATGACCTGAGTATGGTGCAAAATGAACTTCCTTCCATACAAGGTTTCTCAATTCTATCAAATTAGGAACATAAATTCTTCCTTTATATCTTAGAATCCCATCTTGTTCAAAATTGAACCCTTTATACCTTGAATCTCGAGGATTTACTGAGAGAGTCTGCTTGACTTGCTCATATAACTCATCACTTGCAGAATTTTGCAATACCAAATCCTTGAAGTTCAAATGAATAGAGACAATTGATGAGATCTATCTCTGTCGACTCAAAGCATCCACTACTCGATTTTCTTTACCTTGATATAATTTATCTCAAAATCATAGTCAGATATAAATTCCAACCATCTTCTTTGTCGAGCAATATTTCCTAACAAGTAGTGTCAACACAGTTGCAAAGCATGCATAAATGCTGTTATCTCTAAGTCACGAGGAGCATAATTCTATTCATATGCCCTCAACTTCTTAGATTCATAGGCTACCACTTGCCTATTTTGCATAAGCACTGCTCCCAAACCTTCTCCTGAGGCATCTGTGATGACAATAAATTAACTTTCCAAATCAGAGGATCTTTCAATATTGATGCAGTTGTCAACCTCTTTTTTAACTGGTTAAATGCCTCCTGATATTCTATTGTCCAGTCGAATCACTTTCCTTTTCTCTGAAGCAAAGTGATTGGGCTTGCAATCTTAGAAAAGTTCAAAATGAACTTTCTATAATATCATGCTAACCCCATGAAACTGCACACTTCATGCACATTCTTTGGCATAGGCCATTCAAGTATAGCTTTAATCTTTGTAGGGTCTACTAAAATTCCTTCAGCTGATATAATATGCCCTAAGTACTGTATCTATTTTTGAAATAAAGTACACTTAGAAAGCTTCCCAAACAATTTATGTTCTCTCGGTCGCTGCAAAACTATCCACAGATGTTGCAAATACCCTTCCTCGTTCTTAGAGTAAATAAGAATGTCATGTAGAAACACTAGAACAAATTTATCCAAGAACTCTCAAAAAATATTGTTCATCAAATTCATGAATGCAATAGGAGAATTCGTAAGTCCAAAAGGTAAAACCATGAACTCATAATGCCCATATCTAGTTCTGAAAGTTGTCTTATGAATGTCCTCATCTTTTATTCTTAGTTGATGGTATCCATATCGCAAATTGATCTTAGAAAACACTATTGCACCACACATTTGATCAAAAAGATCATTAATACACAATAGAGGATACGTATTCTTTATCATTACTTTGTTAAGCATACGATAGTCTATACATAGATGCAAAGTTCCATCCTTCTTTTTAACAAAGATCATTGGGGCTCCCCAAGGAGAAACATTGGGTCTAATCAACCCCTTAGCCAACAACTCTTGAAGCTGGGATTTCAATTCCAACAACTTCGTGGTAGCCATATGGTATGGTGCCTTAGAAATCGGCTCTGATCCTGGTATTATATCAATTGAGAAATCAAAATCTCTCTTCAAAGGTAATCCTGGAAGTTCTTATGGGAAAACATCCTAAAAATCTTGAAGAAAAGGATAATTCTCCAAAGATGCACTATGATTACTAGGATCTTCTTCTACTTGCTCCATTTTCATTGCAAAAAGTTGACATCCTTTTCGCCTAGCCCTCTTCAATTGCATTGCAGAAATTGGTCTAATTTTAAGCTCTCTCTGAGTGCCTTGCAAAAAGACTTTGTTTCCTACATTATCTAGACAATCCACTATTTTTGCATAATAATCAAGATTGGCTCTATGTCTCCACAACCAATTTATTCCTAATATAACATCATAGGAACCTAGGGGGCTACGAACAAGTTCACTTTAGTTAAAAAACTAGGAAGTTCAATATTGGCTTCAAATAGACACTGCTCTACTTGAGCTTTTGTTTGGTTAGCATATTCAATTGGCCAGGGTTTAGTCATATAACTAGCTCTTCTAGGAAATTTACTAAATACTCTCGGTGAAATAAAACTTTATGTTGCACCAGTATCAATCAATATAGAAATAGGAATTCCAAACAAAATACTTGTTGTCTCAATGGAAGTAATCTGGTACTCTGCCTGGGGATTATCCAACGTCACATGTATCCTCTGTTGAGAAGCTACTTGTTGGGTAGGTAAAGCATTACCAAGCTGTTGAACTCCCTAATTCTTAATTGGGCATTGATTTGCATAGTGATCTCCACCATAGGTGAAACATCCTCGAGGAGGTCCTCACTTCTCAGCAGGTTTATCTAAATTATTATCATTCCTTCGAACATTGCCACTATTCTTCTTCTCATTCCTTGGTCCCCTCTTGTTATTTTTGGAACCCTTGTCACTTTTCTTAGCCACATCTTGTTTGCCATTCCTTTTCTTGAAAGGCTAAGAAGTTGGTGTCTTATTAAACCTCTTGTGATTCTTCTCACGGTAAGCAGAAATTGATTTCAATTTTTGCTCTTGCTTGATGGCTTTCTCTAAAACTTGGTCCATAGTGGTAGGACCATGCACATCCACTTCTCCACAAATCTAGGCATTCAGACCCATGATAAATTTCCTAATTCTAAACCTTTCTTTTTTTTTTTTATATTGAGGCACATACTTCAGGAGACGGGTGAATTTCTCCCAATATTCCACCACTGACATATCCCCTTGATGCAGATTCTAAAAATCTATTAGCTTTTGATCAAATAAAAGCTGCAGTAACCACCTTTGGCAAAATAAGACCACAAATTGGTCCCAAGTTAAGCTCAAAGAACTTAACCCCAATCCCATTTTCTTGCCCATCCACTACATGGATGCTTCTCTTGCCAGCTAAAAGGCACCCCATATTGCCTTGGTTATCTTTGAGTAATTTTGAATCTCAAAATACTTTTCCATCTCTATCAACCAAGCTTCCACAACATCACTACTTTCGATTCCATCGAACTTGGGTGGCGTGACTTTCTTCATATCTCTTGATAATTCAGATATGTCTGGAGTGAACTCAACCCATTTGCCAGAGCCACTATGAGTGATTTGATAGACTAATAGGAGATTAGTTGACAAAGATGGAACACAATGAACATCTTGAAATGTTCCTTCATCCATGTCAATATACCCTTTCCCATGCACCTTAGCAAGAGAGTCGTCACCCAATAGAATAGATGGCATAGAACATGGCTCCAAGGAGATAAAACTATCTTGTGATGAGGCCATGTGGTGCGAAGCACCCGAGTCAATAATCCAAAACTTTGGTTGTGAAGCAACAACATTAAGGGCCTTACCCTTTCCTTTCCCCTTACTTTTTTCTATGTCCTCTGAAGATTCCTGTGATGAACTCTGTTTGATTGAATTAGGTACCTTAAGATTGTTCTTTTGAAGAATATGTGTTAGGTGATCAATCTATTTCTTCAAACATTTATGTTCATCATGACCTATTTTCTTACAATAGGAACACTTGACCTTCTCCTTTTTAAACTTATCACCTTTTGAAGAAGAGGCCTTAGTAGCCGCTTTAGAAACAACTTTATTATGATCTTGTTTCGACTCTGCTTGATTCTATTGTTTCTTATTTTGTTTGCCACTCCCCTTCTGATCTTTAGTGCCATGATTTGCAGCCAAGGCATGAGACTTAGAAGGCTTAATTGTACCCATTTGAATCAAATTATCTTGCTCCCTTGTGAGTTTAGTTGCAAAATCATCAAGAGAAGGCATTATATAATTGGTTCCTAAGGCACTTTTAGTGGCATGAAATGTAGAAACAAACACATAATAGTTTGGACCTGGCTTGGAAAGAATACTTAAGATCAATTGCGAGTCTTTCTTTTCAATCCCATACTGTTTCAACTACAATCTTATGGCCTTATGTTTTGTGAAGAAGTCCTGAATAGTGTCAAAACTAGTAGGACGTAACCCTATGAGCTCATTCTCCAGTTGATGTCCCCTTATTTCATCCTATTTACCAAAGAGTTTTTCCAAAGTGGTTCATACTTCATTTAGTGTAGAAAGAGATTCAATATGAATTTTTTTTTTGGAGATACAAACATACACAAGGTTCCAAAAGCTTCATCCAACTTATTAAACCATTTAGCCTTTTCTACATCCATAGTAGATTCAGGTTCAAGCCCATTGTTACTCTATACAACCCATTCCTCCTTAGATATAGTGACATTTTAGATTTCCAATCAAAGTAGTTGTATGGTATGAGTATTGGAACTGTATGTAGTAGTGTAGAAAAGAGATTAAGAATGTAGGAACTCAAAGAAGGACACACAACACACCCCCCCCCCCCCCCCGCTTTTTACTCAATCAAAGAACCCCCCCAAAAGAAAATATAAATTGACACTTTATATTTAGTGCGAGTACAATTGCCACTACCAAAAAAATGCTTAGTCGACTTTATCTCAATGCTTTACAAATTCTCAATTAAATGACTGTATGCTCACAGTACAATCTTGGAATACAACCAAGTATGCAAAATAATACTACTACAAAGTACTAAAAAAATCATTTACTTTCAAAAAAAGAATCACCTCAATCCGAGGTTGTATGCAAAATTTATGAGTCTTCGAAGTTCCCAAAACGAGAACTATGCAACATCACCTGTGAGAATCTACATATTCAGAAAAATCCAGGCACTGAAACTAAAATCCAATTGCACCACTATGTAGAACGTGAAAAATTAGCCCAAATAAAAAAAAATTGCTCAGAAAAAGGAGTCAATATGAGCAAGATACAGGCCTTTGAAATCTGCCTTCAAAATCATGCCTACCAACAGAGAAGGGGGGAGAAAAGGAAAAAAAAATTACTTCACCAAATTTGGCAGAACTGCTGCCAAATTTAGCAAACTGTCAAATGTAGAGGATTGCTGGATAAGCTTAGTCATCACCAAAGTTGGGAGTGTCACCAAACCTTTTGTTAAATCTGACGTTTGCCAAAAGTGTCACCAAGTTTGGCAGGATGTCAAACTCGCTGCTAAAACTAGTGGATCTAGAAAAAAATGCTAGAAAAGTGCCAAACCGAGCACATAGTACAATTTTTTTTTTTTAATTTATTTATTTTGCAGACTTTGGTTTGATATATATATTTTTTGAATTTTAAAAAATATTAAAAAAATTAAATGGCCGAAGCCAATTGAAAAGGGGGTGAACCCCTTTATGGGGTCGCGACCCTTTAAGGGTCCGTAGGCCCTTTAAAGGTCTGTATGGGGGTTAAACCCCTCCATGCAACCTATAGAGGTTACAACCTCATAAATGGGGCCTGCGCCTTAAAAGGCCCCCTCTGCTCTGTTGTAGGGCCTATGCAGAGCCTACGTAGAGCTTGTACCTTTTCTAATTTTTTTTATTACAAGCAAAAAAAAATTTCAAAAGGAAATTTCTATAGTTGTTTAATGTGAAAAATGTTTAGGGTTGATTTTAATGGTTTGTTTTGATCCTCCTTTCACCACTAAACATTCAAGGACATTCAACTGAGTAGAGAACTCTACTGCAAATCTCCTATCACTTGGAACATAGGGGAAGATTGGAATTGTGTGAATTTGTTGTTCAATTAAGCCCAATTATGCTCAAAACCCTACTTTCGTAAATTCGTAAACAAACAGACAAATTACAGAAAATGATCGCACACAGAGATATCAAATGACAATCAAATGCGTACCAAATTTTGAAGTTTGGTGTGTGGAAAAGTCAGGGACTAATGAGCGAGTGCCCTAGTCCAGTGCCACATTTTTTGTCTGTTGCAAGTATGTGCCTAATTGGTGTTGTCATTAGTGTCAATTGTGTCTTACTCTATTACTTGTTTAGAAGACTTCTATGTTGAAGATATTAAGAAAATTAGCCTCTCCGGAAGGAACAAGTGAGTTACAGAGAAATGTAGTACAGACAGTGAGTTGTATGTTGAAGAACAGTATGGTAAATTGCTCCGCATTTATTTATGCTTGAAGATCGTGGTCTGTGGATTGGAAGTAAGTTAGAGGTATGACTAAGGATGCTACATTCTAGGTTTGAGCCCTCCGCATGAAGATCTGAGTGAGTTGTGTTCACCAGAATGAAACCTGCTTTTTCTATAAGTTCAGTTGAGATAGGAAGAAAGTATTCTGCTCCGCAATAAATTATTTTGCTATGCAGTTCTAGAATGAAATCTGGGATGATGATAAGTGCCTACAGTTGCAATGGTTCATGGTTTGGTGGTTCGCAAGCTATCTTTCTTTTATGACAGTTGAAGACAATAAAGTTCATGTGTTCTGGTGAAAATATTCCTATGGATGAAGTGGTTAAGGTTCATGCAGTTGCTCTTGATGATTATAACGTGCCTGTGGATGTCTCCTAATCATGTTCCTATCTGGACTTTGGTCCATGTTAAGAAATTGAGATTGTGTTTGAAGATTGTTCCTAGATAATGTAGCGCATAACTAGTCTTGGCCAACCTGGTTAATCCCAGTGATTACGAAGATATCTGGAAGATCGTGGAAGTGTGTTGTGGCATGGAAGATCATATTTGAGCCCCAACTAAGGCATGGTGTGATCTGCATTTCATTTCCTTTGCACAATGTTAAAATAGGTCAGGACCTATTTTGTAAATGTTTGTAATACCGACCTTGGAGATTGTTCCAATGGCTGATGATTATGATGCCGACCTTAACGATCATTCCAAAGTTGATGTAGTGTATAAATACTTGTAGTTGAGTCATGGAAAAAGTGTCCTTGAGTGAAAATGGAAAGATATTAAGAAAGGTCCACAAGGCAGAGCAGAGAAGAGGAACAAGAAAGAAGAGGAATAGGAAAGAAGAGGAAGAGTAGAATAGAGGTAGAGCAAAGTAGAGGAATTATTGTACTTCAGTCATAAACATAAGATGGTGTTGATCGTGGCAGAGAGCCTGGCAGTGAGCCACCAGTAGGGTTTAACAACCCTTATTGTAATCTTGCTAGGTTTAGGGTTGAGGCAGTGAGCCTGCTAGACCTAGTTGTTCTTCATGGCAGTAAGCCAGTATGTTTAGGCCCGTGGAGTGACCAAGCCTGAACATCATTTTTGTAAAGATTGCAATATATATTTGAGAGCTAATCCTCTCCATGGTTTTTCCCCACCTTGGGGTTTTCCACGTAAAATCTGGTGTCTCTTGTGTTTGATGTTGTATCTGTGGTTAAGTTTCTGATTTCATGCACTCATTATTAAATCATAATAATTGTGGATAAGTGATGAATGTTTAATTGCAGAAAGTGTTTAAGTTTTTGGGACAACTGGCAATCGGAGTCATGATTTCGAGCGTACATATTTTGGTGAACCTGATGTGAAAAGAAGAGCCTCTTGGTTATGCTTTTTGCATTTCCATTGTGTGGATCTCATTTCCATCATCATTGTCACATACGACGTCAGCTTCACCACATATTTTGGTGAACCCGACGTGAAATATAGGATCTTCTGATCTTGTAGTTTGCATTCCCATTGTCAAAACATTCAAACATTCCTTCTTTGCTTTTTCTTAGCTATTTTAACTCCCATTGTCTGCGGCATCATCTATTCCATTTATTCTGCAGTGTCTATGATACCCTCGAATATGACGAAACCGGACTTGAACTAGGGAAACTTTCCCTCAAACGAACCTGAAACACCTTTTGATAGATATGTGCCGCCTCATCCAGACGCACCTGTTACCAACTGTTGCGACTATGAAGACTCTGACTATGAACATGAGCCAAGAGAGTCCAGGTGCTCTCTATCCTTCAATAACCTGGCTTGGGAAAATGATTCAGCCATACCAAACGCCCCTCATAAACCCAGAAGGGTAAGATTGGAAATATGTCGACCAAAGCAACCTTCCACAAGTATATCGAACACTCACCTCGATGAAGAAGTCAAAAGATTGGAAAGGCGTTTACAGGAAACCAAGGATGCTCAAGAAGCATTAAGGATAACCTTGGAAGAAGAACAAAAAGAGAAGGCCACATGAGAGGAAGCCCATCGCTATGAAACTAGTCAAAGAGAACATCCTATAAATGGAGAGAACCCTAGAGCTGCAACTCTTGTAAATGTAATCGCAACCTTAGTGCAAAGAATTGGGATCCTAGAAGCAGAACAAGCTGCTCTAGAGAGAAGAACAAAATCTTACGAACATGACCAGGGGGCATCGCAGAATCCTCCTTACCCCAACTATTACTCATGACATGCTAGCAACAAAAATTGTTTGAATGGGAATCCTCCTATTCAGAACAATCGAACAAATCCAATGATGGGTTATCAAAACCCACCCATAGGGTTGCTATTAACAACCCCACAATCTCAGAGTGCTTTCTTAGGAACATACCTTGAATATTTAAAGGAGCCTCTAGACCAGAACATAAGGAGTGTGCAACTACCCTGGCCATTGCCTGATCTCTCGAAGTTCAAAGGAGAGGGAGACCCGAACTCCTACATCAAAGCTTATACTACAGCCATAAGGGAACTCCTTCCTTGGGATGGAGTTGTCATGAAGATCTTCCCAAAAATGCTTGAAGGCATCGCCCTGGATTGGTATTATCATCTTCCAGAAGCTTCTATCCATTTGTTCAAACAACTGATTGGAGAATTTGTCATGGCATTTGACATGAACAAACTCGTAAAAATAGGGATTAGAGAGTTCCTCACGATGAAACAAGAACCGAATGAATTCATAGCGCATTTCATCACTCGATGGAGACAAGTGCTCTACTCTTCAACTAGTGCTCCTAACATGGACCACTGAGAATTGTGCGACCTCTTCTTGCATGTCCTTAACAAAGACATGAGAGAAGATGTCCAAAAACTGCCATACAAATCCTATGAGGAAGCATTGGAAAGTGCCTTAAGAATTGACCAAGCCGCCATCGATAGTGGTAGGAAGACTTATGATACATATGGAAGACTCAATACATTAAAAGGAGTAGAAAAGACAACAACTGATATACCACAAGAAAAGGATGTCAACATCGTGAGAAGCAATCCAAGTAATGAAAAATGGTGACAAAGAGGAAATCATGGGTCAAACAAATCTTCACACTACCCCAATACCTATTGCTGGTTCCATGGAAGGAAAGGTTACAAAACAAAAACCTATTATGGTTACAATAGAGCTATTTCCAAATTCACACCCGATCAACAAAAAGACTTTCTCCAAATGCTCCAATCACAAAGCAAGGAGAAAGAACCTCAAATCGAGAAAGGAAAAATTAACCAGAACCATGCCAACAGTATAGAACTGGACCAAGAGGTGTTCGTAATCCATGAGGAAGAACAAACGGATCAAACAGAGAATGTCTTCTCACAAGTGATAAATTTGCTGAAAGTATCTCCCTCACATCGAAAGACTTTTTTAGAGGTATTGGAAGTTGGATGTTCCTCACAAGGAGAGTCACCTCCTCTTACCTTCGATATTACTAAGCTGAACCAAAAAGACAAGAAACAGGATTCACCTCTATACATACAAGTTCAGGTTGAAGAGGTCACTATAAAAAGGGTGGTGGTAGATGAAGGATCGGCAGTCAATCTCTTGCCAATGTCCTTTCTATGATGAATGGGATACAACAAAACATGAATCAGACAACATACTACTACACTAAGAATTTATGACAGTCATGACATCCAAATAGTGGGGAAAATCAGTTTACCACTCAATCTAATGGGAAAAACTATCTCCACCGACTTCTATGTCCTTAACCAATAAATCAATTACAACATGATCCTTAGGAGACCTTGGATTCATGCCATAAAGGCCATTACCTCAACATTATTCCAAGAAATACATTTCCATCATTTGGGAAAAGTGGTCATAGTCAAAGCAGACCTTGATCCTTTTAGTGTCTACAGAAAGGAATAGGAAGAAAAGGACAAGAAGTTGAAAATGAAAGAAAGCCATAATGAGGAAACTCAGGATGTTAAAACAAGTGCAACCGCTCACAATATATCCTACCAAAGAATGGTCGATCTTAAGGAATTCCACTGTGATCCGCACATCACTAAATCCCATGCACCGTTTGGCTTAGCAGCCATCCCGTCTATTAATGAATGGGATATAAAGAACCTTTTCATTGGAACAATCAAGATCATTGAAGAAGGAGATGAAAAAGAAGAAAAAAAACTTCCACCTATGAATTTGGAGAAGTGTCTCATTCACAGAACCATGAAAGACTATGGACTCTACATTTCAATGGAGCTAGTTGTAAGACGGGGGCAGGAACCAGGATAATCTTAACATCCCTCGATGGAAAAATCCTTCCTTTTGCCTTTAGACTAGATTTCTCTTGCAACAACAACATAGCTAAGTGCAAAGCCTTATCCCTAGGAGTCATGCTAGCCATGAGAATGGGGATCAAAAAAATCTCTACCTTTGGAGACTCACAATTGGTGATCAATCAAGTGGTAGACAATTATGAAAGAAAGTCCGAACAATTACGACCTTATAAAGAGACCATCAGGAAAGTAGTTCAATTCTTCAACTTTTTCTCTATCAAAGCCATACCCCGAGAAGAAAATCAGGGAGTAGATTCAATGGTTACTTCAGCCATACTATTCTTACCACATGCTTAACTCCAAAATGTAGAATACATTATTTTAGTGCGTGGAGAGTCGTTGTTAAAAAGCGAGGAACTCCCAGACATCCTAAACTATGCCATGGGTCAAGAAGAGCGACCAAATAGAGAATACGCTAAGAACGATGAAGCCATCCTGGAATACTTGCATGCGTATGATGGGCTTCCAAGAGTCCATCATAAAAAGGGATATCTACTCCTCCCTCATCTTGAGGATTACTTTGGAAACAAGAAAGAAATCCTTCAAATTGAGGCGAACTTAGATTTACCACCTACGCCGTAGAAATTTGAAGGACATCCATCCCTAACTGGAGATACCATCGACATCAACATCAGTACACCTGAAAGACCTAGGATGTTAAAGCTAGGAGGAGAACTAAAGGACAGAGAGCTAGAGGAATACATAGAGTTTCTCATTGAATACTCAGATGTATTCGCATGGGCATACTCGGACATGCCAGGATTAAATCCCAAGATTGTGGTGCATAATCTAGTAACAAAACCAGATGCCAAGCCCGTAAAACAGAAACCGAGGCTCATAAAACCACAAGTAGCCGAAATGGTGAAAGAAGAACTCAAAAAGTTATTAAATGTTGGAATCATCAAACCCATCGATTATTCCAATTGGGTCTCAAACATTGTCCCAGTCTTAAAGAAGAATGGAAAAATTTGGATATGTCTCGATTTTAGAGACATCAATCAAGCTTGTCTAAAGGATGACTTCACATTACCATCCATCAATCAAATTGTCAATTCAACGGCAGGATATGAGGTTCTCTCTCTAATGGATGGGTTCTCGGGATATAACTAGATCAAGATTGCAAAAGTTGACCAAAATAAAACAACATTTACCACTCCTTGGGGAACCTTTTGCTACATAGTCATGCCTTTTGGATTGAAAAACATTGGAGCCACGTACCAACGGGCAATGACACACATTTTCCACGATTATATACACAAGATAGTAGAAACCTACATAGATGATCTTTTGGCCAAATCAGAACAAAGGGAGAAACATGTGGAGGATCTGCGGGAAATCTTCGATAGGCTTCAAGAATATAAAGTAAGGTTAAATCCTGAAAAATGTGTTTTTGGGGTTATGACAGGAAAATTGTTGGGATTCATCATCTCACGAAGAGGTATTGATGTCGACCCAGCCAAAGTCAAAGTGGTCCTAAATGCAACTCCTCCAACAAATGAGAGAATAGTAAGAGCCTTCTTAGGACAACTAGGTGTAATCAGATGATTCATACCAGATATGACTTTCAAAGTCCATCTGATCAACTAATTATTAAAAAAGCAAGTGGGTATTACTTGGATCGTAGACTGTCAAAACGTGTTCGAACAAGTAAAAAGATTCTTATTGACCCCACCCACGCTGATGCCTCTAAAGCATGACAAACCCTTCATTCTATACTTCAGGGCCACTGATATCTTTGTAGCCTGCATGCTAGCTCAAGAGGATGAGAGTGGAAGAGAGAGAGCCATTTAATTCATAAGTCAGACTTTATTGGAATATGAGAAGAATTACACGTAGGCTGAAAAGAGTGCATGGCCATAGTTTTTGCAACTCAAAGGCTACGACATTACATGCTGAATCAAGAAACTAAATTCATGATATGATCTGAACAATTGAGGACCTTTTTGAATCATCTTATGCTCTCAAGGAGAGCCGGTCGGTTCATAACCTTGAGTGAATTTGAACTAACTTATGTCAACCAGAAGGCAGTCAAAGGACAAGTAATAGCAGATTGGTTAGCAGATAATCCAGTCCCTCAAGAAGAACCCGTGAACGAAGATTTCCCTGATGAAGAAATTTGTACAGTAGATCTGGAGAAATATGCCAACTCATATTGGTATAAAGACATCATAAACTATCTTGTGAACATAACATACCCATAGAACATGACCCCTTTAGGAAAAAGATGATTGCGTGCCCTCACCGCAAGATATGTTATGATAGGTGATGTGCTCTTGAAGAGCCCTCGATGGAATATTGCTCCGATGTGTGGATAAGGAAGAAGCTTGCACGATACTAGAAAAGTGTCATAGTGGAATATGTGGAGGACACTTTGGAGGACATGCCATGGCAAGAAAAATACACAGAATGGGATACTTTTGGCCCTGCTTACAAGGAGATGCGGTTAAATTCGTAAAAAGGTGCCCAAAATGTCAGGCATATGCACATGTTCACCATACTCCAACAAGAGATTTACAACCAATTGTCACACCTTGGCCCTTCTCCACATGGGGATTAGACCTAGTAGGAAGGATACCCCCCATCAATAAACAGACATTTGTTGATCATAACAGCAATAGAGTATTTCACAAAGTGGGTGGAGGCCATGCCGCTCACCACAGTGTTGGGAGCCGTGATCACTAAGTTCATCTTGAACCAAATCATTTGTCAGTTTGGAATCCCTCAAGTTATAGTGACCAATAATGACTCATCCTTCAAAAATCCACAAGTGAGAGAATTATGTGAAAGGTTTCATATCAATCATAGTTCCCGTTCGGTCTATTATCCTTAAGGAAATGGACAAGTAGAGGCTACTAATTAAACTTTGAAGTCAATATTGGTCAAAATCGTAAAGGACTCCAAGAGAGATTGGCATCTGCAACTATATCCAGCTTTGTGGGCCTATAGAATGAGTGTCAGGACATCGATTGGAACCACCCCCTATGCCTTACCTTTGGGTCAGAAGCATTACTGCCATTAAAAGTAGAGTTACCTAGCCTAAGAGTATCATTACAATGATTATTGGACAATGAAGAATACAGGGCAGTCAGGTTGGCTGAACTAGAAATGTTGGATGAAACGCGCCTGAGAGCCATTCAAAGGCATGACTCTTATCTTGCAAGAATGAAAAAGTAGTATAACAAAAAGGTCATTCCAAGGCCTTTTACAATGGGAGACTTAGTGCTCAGGATAAACAACCTAATCGACAAAAGGGCAGGCAAAGGACAAAAATTCGGACCTAACTAGATAGGCACATACATGGTTAAAGAAGATATTGGAAATGGTGCTTATCTCTTGTGCACAATGGAGGGAGAGGAATTTGTCAAAACAGTCAATGCGTTTCACCTCAAGAAATATTATGTCTAAAAGACCAAAAAAATCATAAAATATAAAAATACAAAAAAATTATAAAACGTAAAAAGATGTCAAAAACAATTTGTTTCTTGCATTTCTACATCATTCTGTTCATCTTGCATTACCGTTTGTCTAGATATATGTCATCCTTTCAGGACCTAGAGATTCCACTCCTTTCACAATCACCATTATCCCCCTTCACTCCCAGTGAATCTAAAATCAAAAGCCTAGCTCTTAGCTTTACACTGATCCCAATCTTAATGAGTTAAGATGTTAGGTCTAAGAAAAGTCAATATTCAAACCTACAGTCTTCAAAGGAAGGTTGCAAGTAGACCTTCCCAATTCTTCCCTACTAGAAGAGAAGTCTGACCAGATTACAAAAGATTTACGTGGCGCTCATCCCCTTATCTCTCTTGGCTAAAAATGTCAGGAAGATCAAAACTTTGAAGGAAACAATCTAAGATACGAGTGGATAAAAAAAATGAGTGAACAAAATAAGAGTGTAGAAAAGTGAGAATTGAGAGATCAAACCATTGCATATCAAAAATTCATAAAAAAGCATTCATTTCTTGAAAAGTCAGAAAATCCCAAAAAAAATGAGAAAAGATAAATGAGGAAAAATACAAAAAAAGTGAAAAGTAAAAAAAAAAGAGATACAAAAAAAGAGTGAAAGAGAGAAGATTGTTGAATGCCCATACTCTTGGGTGGAGAACAGTCGAAGCTTGAAGCCTCAAGAATGACATTCTAACAGAGAAAGTAAGGTACAAAGCACACACACGCACTAGGCTGAGTAAAGCTAAAGAATCTAGTTGTCTCTAGGATCATCTTCTATCTAGGGACCCTTGTTCTTTCCTATTTTTTATCCTTTACCCCGGGTCTATCTTGCTTGCCATCTTTGATCTAAGTCTAGTGAACACCTATAAAATTTGATGATCGTCTAGGTTGAAAGCCTGTCAAATTATCTTATCTAGATAAGGATCAGTGTTTAGCCTTTAGCAAAGCCTAGAAATCAAAAGCACTCCATAATTCGCTTCACTCCCCATTTGAGTTTTCCCTAAATCCCATCTCAAAGCCTTGAATAAGTTTCTTATATTAGGACAATCCACAATCTCCTAAACTGAAAATGGTGTTTAAGAGCAGTCATTCTATTTGTTCCACATTGCATCCATATCAAAATCAGAAAAAGAGTCACAAAGCAATAAAGTCAAGTGTCATATCTCATGACATTCAATAGAGTATTGTAGTTTCATTTACTGTATTTCTTGTGTGCCTGCATTATTGTATCGTAAACTACATATCATACATTTGTCCTTCAAAATTACAAAAAACATGTCATCATTGTCATAATTGCATTTGGTAAAAGAGTTGAAAAGGTCTAGGCATAATCAAAAACTTCCCCAAAACTTCCAAATATGCACAAGAGATGAGTACAGAGTTCCACAAGGGAAAAACCATAGAAAAAGATAAGGTTTCATAGATATATCTCAAGTTTTTACATACAAATGGCATAATAGAGCTAAGACAAAATGCTCTCAAAAGAAGTAGAGGCTCCCCATGCAAGGGGGCATGAGTTTGAGAAAAACAAGTCAAAGTTGGTTCCCTCCAACAGAACCCTCAGGGCTTCGGCTCCTCCGTCTACGAGTACCGCTTGTCGCTCCATGGGACCTATGAGAGTGATGTGCTCTGCTGTGGGCATGTGATTGTGAAGGTCCCGCCATGCGAGTGCCAGAATGCCCAACATTAAGGCTAGCCATCTCCCGAAGCATCTTATTCTCACCTTGAAGCATGCTAACCTGGGTCTTCAAACTTGTGACATCTCACACCCATGTTAGACAGGAGCAAAAATGTCTATGTGTCACCCTGTAGCAAGGGGCACACCAGGATCATCCAAGAGATGATCAAGGGTCATCATAGTAAAAGGGAAGGTTAATCTTATATTAACCTCGCGAACCAGGTCCCTCCACTCTTCGACATTGCCTAAAAGGCCAAAACCAATGTCAGGATCAAGTTAATAACAAAAAGAGAGAGAAGATAAAACAAAAGCCAAAGTAAAGTGCTTGTAGAGCAGAACTCACGTGGATCTCCAGGCTGCCAGATAGGGTCAAGTTGACGCATCACCTCATCTGAGTGAGGAGGTTGGGGAACAATAGGAGGACTCTTAGGAAAGTTAGGAGCCTCATGTGAGACATCAATGTCCTCAAAATCCTCATCCTCGAGAGGGGCCTCGTTTGACGAATCATCGCTATCAGGAACATAGTCCTTGTTAGTGGACTCTGAATCAATGACCACTGTCACAGATTGGGAAGGAGTCCCTCTCCCTCCCCTCTATCCTCCTCTAGAAGCTCTAGTAACAAAAACTCTTGGATTCAAGGGTGTCTAGACAACGCTCCTCTGTCCAATCTCCCCCATCTCCTAAATGGTCCTATAGCAGGTAGACACTGGGGGCAAGTCCTCTGGGACATCCTTGCCAAACTACTGCAAGACTCGATCTACTCGATGAGCCTCAACCTGACCATTGCGATCTGTGATCTCTAGAACCTCATGGTAGTGTATCCTCACCTCACCATCTCGGGGCCAAGCCCCCTCCATGTCATGGTAAGGATCAAAAATCACATCATCGTTTGTGAGGGTGGCAACAGTGGGAAGTGTAGAATCATAATGACCAATATGTGCCCACCTCGCCGCTCTTGGTAGTCACCTATTCAGAAGAGGAATAAGCTTCTGATAAGGCCTCATGTGCTCAAAAATCCATGTCAAAATCAAAGAAGAGTGGCTGAAAGCTAGAGCCCCTCGCCGAGAGATCCGATAAAAATTTCTGCAGACTATAGCCAGGATGTCAGGTCCCCATGTGTAAATTGTGCCCTCCTCTAGACCGCGAATGATGGGTGCCCAACACCATCTCAAACGAGCTGAGGCTTTGTCTCCCAATAGCCTTGAAGTGATCAAACTGATCAGAAACCTCCTCAGAAGTGGGATGCGGAGCCGAGGCACTGAAGAAAGTAGAACTCCTGTCTGGTCTTCGGGACGATTAACCCCCATGAAAGCAGTCCAAGAAGCCTTGTTCTCAGAAGACTCACTGGCAGGAAGAAATAGAGTTTGTCCCCTCATAGGGACCCCAATAATACGATATACATCATATAGAGTGATAGTCCATTCCCCTAAAATCTACGGGAACCTGAATGTGTTTCTATCTAGACCCTAGTAAGTCAGAATATCACAGCATATCCGAGATACAGGATGGATCACAGGAACATGACAAACTCTGCCAAGGCCTATCCTCTTCAGTATGGCATGACCCCCTGCACTTATGGAAGCAAACATCCCTAAAAGCCACCCTTGCTCTCGGCCAACATTCCATCGAATGCGCCCGTCCTGCAAAAACCAAAGAGAAGTTTAGATTGGATCTCGTAATCTCGTAAAAACACAAAAAAAGCGTATAAATCATCGAAAATTGTAATAAATAGGTAGATTAAGTAACCAAGTTCATGTCAGTTCGAAGTGAAAGAAGCGTTAAACAACATCAAATGCAGCCAAAAACCAGTCCCATAGGGTTGCCCCCGAGCGATCCAGGTGTCAATCAGGATCGCCCTAGGTGACCCTGTTGCAAAGAAGGATCCCCCTGGGTGACCCTGCCTACCAAAAGGGGTGACCCTATGACAAAGCCCCTCGAGCAAAAATTAGTCTAAAAAATCTGTTTCTCAGCCGATTTTAGAAAATGAAAGACCAGTCCTGCTCTAAACAATGAGACAAACACAATGCAAGAAGAAAAATCACCAAAAATAGACGATTTCAAGAGATTTTTACAAAATTCAACCTAGGGTTTAGAGGAGAGTGTTTCACTAATTACTTACCCAGTTCTCCATGGCTAAGGAAGAGGTGGCCATCTCTGCGATCCCCTCGACGATACTTCTCTATCGACTGCTCACTCGAATGCTTCCATTGCCGTTTTGCTTCAATCTCACAATTTGGCTCTCTTTGTTCGCCCTTAGCTTAGTTTCATTTTACGCATTTAGTCTAGTTTGTTTTTCTTTTATGCATTTGTTTCATGCATTGTTTTGTGTGCTCTCATCCCTACAGGTCTAAACCAACAAAAGCAAGCAACTAGTCAAACTCAAACGATCCATGGTAAGTTTGTCATTTCAGTTTTCATTATTTGTTTTGATATATTTAGATGTCAAACTGATACTAGGTAATGCAGGTACAAATTGCAGAAAATTGACAACAGGTAAGGCCTAGTTCGGTAATGGTGTCTACCTTTCATGTAGACTATCATCCCCAAAGGGGGCAAATATATAAGCACAAAAATCATGCACTGCCTCCACGAAGACCCCTATGACGAGTCAAATCCTTGTCATATACATGTAAGTGTGAAAATAAATCCTTTAGGCAATAGGCCTCTTGACGACGTGTCCTCTCTTCTTGTTTTGTGTCATTTCTGCTTTGTCGATTCTCCTTCTTTTCCTTCTTCCCCACTTGCGACGCTTTTTGACACTTGTTGCGACACTTGTCGACTTGCATTTTCTAGCTTGCAACCTTAATCCTAGGCCTTGTGAGTGTCTTGTAGGTGAGTTTTCACCTCGTCCCTTTGTGTTTCGTCTAGTGCACCTCATAGAAGCCTTCTAGAGGTCCCCCGATCCCTCTCTTGCTTTCCATTTTTAGTTTCGACCTTCCTATCCAAATCTCCCCTTATTATTTCCAGATCTCCCTAGGAGATCATGTAGATGCAAGTGGAGATTTGGATTCTTCCTCATGTTTGACCTGTTTCTTGATGCAAAAATCATCCTTTTCCCCCCTTTTTCCTTCTGTCACCCTGATTTCTTCATTCTGCCCTGTTTCACCGTGGATCTCCCCGAGCGACCCATGATCTCCCTAGATGACCCTTTCTGACGAAAGAGGCAACCCTGCCATCTTTTGTCCTGCGGAAAAACTAAAGTTTCTCTCTCATTTTTGCTCCGTTTTTGCCCATTTTTCTTTCTGTTTGCATGATTTTTGATTCTTGATATAGAGTTAACTATTTTATGCACCCACACATGCATAATTAGCTCTGTTTTATCTCAAATTAACTCTCCAATCAATCTAATGCATTCCCTCATCTCCATTTCTTCTTCAATGATAAGCTATCATTGCTTCATCACTCTCCTTCTTGCTGAGTTCACTGGGCAATCAACCTTGTTAACTCCCCAGTCTATTCTTGTTAACTCATCAATCAAATGAGTTAACTCTTCAATCTAATCCCTTCTTCAAACCTATAAATACCCCCCTCCCTCAAGCACAAAGGGAGACAAATTCATTGTGCACCAGCTCTTGCCAAGTTTGCTCTCCAATCTAGCATTCATATGCTCATATAGGACGTAAGTGCCTTTTACTTTGATTGTTCGGACAAGCAACACCATGCTGCTCAAATTTTCAGCTATTGTGCTCAATTCAAAGTTCACATCGAGCTCACACAAGCTTCACAAAAGCTTATTTTTGCTTCTTCGGGTCATTTTGTCGTCAAGAGAACCAACTGCTGTCACAAAAGGATTCGAGGTTGCCTACACAAGGATCATTGAGGGATAGTGGAGTCTTCAAATCTTCATCTATTCAGGTTCTTTTATTGCTTTCATAGTAATTAGACAATCATCTTGCTCCTGGAAATAGTAACATACTCGCTTTTTCCTTGATAGATTAGATCTTGTATGCTAGATTAATCATTTTTGCATTCTTAGATCTACTTTGTTAGAAAAGTATCTTTCCTTTTTATTATATTAAATTGCATGGAAAACACCAAAAACCCACAAAAACATAGATTACACATTGCATTTGAAAAGACATACAGGATTGCATACATATTTCTTTCATAGATTAGAAGCATTTTCCTTTCTAAAAATACTCTAAAAAATACCAAAAAGACGCATTGCATGTCATTTAGTTTGCATTCATATAAAGTTGACAACATGGAAAACCCTCGATTCCATCACGAGGTAAACACGGTTCAAGAGACCTTAAAGCAAAACCTTGATTTCATCACAAGGTATAAACAAAGTCAAACCCTAGGTCGGTAAACCTAGGTCAAAACCCTAGATCTAGTTAGAGTTAGCAAGCACACGATTTCCTCTATCCCAATTCACGCATGTGTTTAGGAGTGAGGGGAGACTGGGTGAGAGCTATCCAAGATGAAATCGAGGAGATTCATCCACGACCACAACAACAGACACACATTCCACCACAAGAGGATCCATTTGGTCTCTTGTTGATTGAGGAAATTAGACAATTGCGACTACATAGAGCATTTCTCAGAGACATAGAAACAAGAGAAAACATCAACGAGAACAATCATTTGCCCACACAAAAGTGGAATTTAAGGAATCCAAATAGATGGAGAGAAACTAGTGACCCTTCAGGTCATAGGGTTATCTCAACTACCACAACAATTGAATGAAACATACAACAAAACACACAACAACAAAGGCCACTGAACTTGCCGACCCCCCTTCGCGAAGTCTATCTCTCCAACGAGCTAGACCCCCGCTGTGTCTCGCCTCCTCTCGACTGGCTAATTCCACGTGAGTGAGAGTGACATGGCGGATCACCCCGTGGCAAGGAGGGAAACGGTCCGTGTGCATGTCGAGATCTGACCCGACAGCCTCCAGGCAACTGGAGTCATGATTTTGAGTGTATAGGAACTGACCCTCTCTGGAGGTTCTTCTCCACTATAGGTTACCCACAACCTGGAAAAGATCCCATGTTATACTAGGTAGTTAAGTTTTGTATCAGCGTACCAAGGGTGCACACCTAAGTGATAACACTACCTTGAATCACATTTTACTAATATTTTGTCTTATCAAAGTCACTTTCAATAGTTCATTTTCTATCACTAGTAATCCCCACAAGAACACATTAATTTTTAAAATGATGAAATCAACTAACATCCCTTAATACAATTTCACATCCCATAATTTTGGAAATGAACTTTGTAACAATATGGCAGTCACCACACACTCAAAGATTCTTCACAATTCAAATAGGTGCCCCAAGAGGTGTGATTTTAAATGCTATAGAAACGGTTAGCTTCTCACCTATAGTAGATGTGTTTCTATTCATGCTCATTGTCATCACCTTGCAACACAATATTTTTTAAAGACATATATCCTAGAACCTCCATCTGACTGATCAATCTCTCCAATATCTAATATATCTCATTTACTTGTGGATGTGATAGGTCATCCACCATAAATGAATGAACTCTAATTTGGACCTCAATCCAACTACATCCTATTTCCTTTTTTATTCCTGTCTCCATCAATTTTCTAACATTTGCAATATTATGCCAACATTCAGTTTTTGCATACAAGAGAGAAGCATAAAAAGTCTTGCATTATGTGGTTCAAACTCAAAAAGGTGATTTACTACCCTTTCACCTCTTTACACATTCCCATGAATCCTGCAAGCACCCAACAATGCCCCTATATAGTTCCATCAAGTTAAAATGGCATGTTATTAATATAGACTTTTGCCTCATCCAGATAGCCAACTTGTCCAAAAAGATCAACCATGCAAGCATAATGCTCCAATTCTAGTGCAATATTGTGATCTTTAGACATAGATTTTATATCTCTATAGATGCATTAAGGCATAATTTCTAATAGGTGCTAAATCATGGGATAATAGTGTTTTTTTTTTGTTAATAATGGGAGGAGAAGTTTTCCTAAAATTCCTATCCTTTTTACACAAAATAAAATCATGCCTCCAAGCCCCAATACAATACAAAAAAAAATATTATCATTTGTATATAAATTAAGAAACTATAGGAAATTTATCATTGGCCTCAACGAGATTAAAACATTAGCATTCATGTGTAGCAGTGTTAATCTTATCTCTTCAATTCTCAACATTCATCTTAATTTACCAATAATTGGAAACTAACCTAAATAGGAACAATATTTTTTTACCAAAAATGCCAAATTAAAAAGCATTTCAAACTAGAAATATTTTGTTTTCTATAGTCAAGAAAGTTAGAAATGCTCTATAAAGTATTTAGAGTTTTTCCAAGAGCATAAAAAATAAGGAAAAATAATGCAAAGCTTGTTGAATGAACAAGACAACTTAGAGGGGGTAGGGGTGAATTAGTTGTATTAGAAATTTCAAACCCTCATAAATATATTCACATCCATACCAGTTCACTTAAACCCTTAATCTGCTATGATGATTGAACATGAGAAGCAAATAACAGAAACTTAAACACATCAACACCATATACAAGAGAACACTAGATTTTATGTGGAAAACCCTAAAAGGGAAAACCACGGTGAGGATTGGCTCACAATATTATGTAGTAACAATACTGAATTACAAAAGGCTCACTGCCAAAAGAAAGAATGCTTACTGCAGGGGACTCACTGTCCAAGTGGACTCACTGCCCACTGAGAAAGAAAGAAAGAAGAGAAGAATGGCTCACTGCTAGACTTTGAACTAATATAGTTACATCTAACCTATGCATGGAGTTCAGTTCCAATGAGGATCAATATCTGTCACAACACAAACAACATCTTCGCAGCATCACTGAAAATAGTAGACACCTTCTGCTCATTGCATCTAGTAGCCTAACACATGAAATCTCTCACTGCCCTAATCAAATTCACATCACAACATCATATCCCTTGCGCACCCCTGAATCCACGACTCCTTGACACTTATTTATATCATCATCAATCATGAAAACATTCTCCAAGGTCGGCAACACAATTGAACCCATAAAATTCAAATTAGGTCTAGACCTAAACATCCCCATGGAGGAAAGAAATGAATGCAGAACACATCATGCCTTAGCATTGACCTAAATCCACTCTAACATGCTTCAACATGCTTTCACAATCACCAAAGCATAATCGAAATTAGTGAAAACAACAAGGTCGGCCAAACTTGAGTTAACACCAAGAACTTTTAAGCACACACTTCCTCAAAGATAAACACGCCTTGCGGACCTTGCACAAAGCTTTAACATAATCTAGAAACATCCACGAACAACTTGAAGTCACTTGGAAACCAACAAATTCAGCTACAACAACTTTGACCTGAAGGAAGTTCATAATCTACTTATAAATAACACTGTCAAACTCTGCTACACAATAAATTGCTTTCCAGAGCACCAAATCACAAACCTTTTGGATAGAAGATAGATAAGAACCTTATAAGCATATATCCATAATTGCAACACCTAAAACCATTTCGTAGAGAAGTGAGGAGCAAAATACTTTCTCCTAGACACACTGTAAACATTGTTAAACACTATCTTCAAACTAGTGAACATAAATTTCACTGCACAGCAATTTGGAGTACCAAATTCTAGATTTAGCATCCTCAAACACTTCTCAACAACATATCCAAACTACACACTCAGATCTCCAACACAAAATAAATGTGGAGCAAAAACTTGAATAGTATTCTATAAGCCAAAAGACTTCTTCAACACATTGTTTCCAATATTAATCAAATTTTCTCAAAAGCACTTGGAAACTTAGCAAGAGGAACATAATGTTAACACCTTCAATACTTCACATCATCATCAATTCAACAACTTAATCAAATAACAACAGTAACAATAGAGAACACAATTGACACCAATGACAACACAAACATGTTGACATCAATGACAACACAAACATGTTGACATCAATGACAAAACTGATTAGCACATACTTGCAACAAAGCTAATTATGGATCAACATAAGAAGTTATAAAACAAGATTTATATGATGTAAGACAATCTATGTGAATTTTTCCTTTGCAAATTCTAAAGATTTTTGAGCTATTTGATTACCTCATGATCAATGGCTCAAGCTCCTTAATTTTGACATAAATCTACTATGGAATTAATGTTTAGTATTCTCTATAGTTGATTTTAACTTTTTGCTTCCCATTTCAACTAAACCTTTTTCTAGTGAGATTTTGTCACCCAATTCATAAAGCTATTAAGGCTTAAGTTTGAAATTTTTTGAAAGCTTATTCAAAACTCAATATTTAAAATATACAAATCAAAACACTTTTTATAAAAAAGGGATAGCCCATTGAGGTGAAAGAAATTCACTAAAATAGGGAGATTTTATATATCTATAGATGCCCTGAAGCATAACATGGGACAATAGGGTTTGTTTTTGTTGATAATGGGAGGACAAATTTTACTATAAATCCCATCCTTTCTAGAAAACAGACAAAAAAATCATGCTTCCAAACCCTAATACACCACAAATACATTTTTGATCATTTATATAGAAATTAAGAAATTGTAGAAAAGTTATCATTGGTCTCAACAAGATTAAAACAATAGCATTCATGTGTAGTAAGGTTAATCTTATCTCTTTGATTCTTAACACTCGTCTTAATTTACTAATAATTAGAAACAAACCAAATTAGGGGCAACAAAATTCTAAAAAGATCGAATGAACAAACATTTCAAACCAGAAATATTTTATTTTTTATAGTCAAGAAAGGCACAAATGCTCTATATAGTATTTAGAGGTTTTACAAAGAGCACAAATATAAGGAAAAAGAAAGCAAAGTTAATTGTTGATCAACATAGAAAGTTGTAAAATAAGGTTCATATGATGTATGCCAATCTATGCGACCCATTTTCAAAAGAGAGGGAATAAATTCAATATTTATAAATGTGTATCTAAAAAGTCACTAAGTAATGAGAATGTACAATTGACAAGCATCGATTATTCAAGTACAATTAATAAAATCCTAAAGGATGTAATAAAAGTCTCTTTCTACTTCAAAAAATCCTCCGCTTTCAAGGTCCATTCATTTTTGGGTTGAAAATGAGAGATGTTGGAAGACCCTAAATTGTCTATACCCAACCTTGAACAAAATAAGAAGATTATTGTGCTTTCTAAAGAACCTTGCACTTAGTAAGCAATATCCAATCCATACATCTATGATGTACTATCAAAAACTTCTTTTGCATTATCTCATGTTGTAATCTTAAGCATGTTTCTACTAGCCTTAGTGCATAAGTTAACCACAACTTATATTTTTATATGTCCCTTGGACTATAATAAATTCTAACTTTTGTTATTTTTTAATGTCATTTATCTATTTAAGAACATTACTAGTTATTGCTAAGTATGTTTGCATTGCAATAGTAGTTTAACTCCACAACAAGAAGGCACCAACATTGCAAGAAAAAAACATCTATAAACAAAGATCTAGAGTAAGTTCTAAGAGTTTGAGATTTCGTATTTTCAAGGTAATGCAGACCTCCAAAGTGACAATGAAGGAATTGTCCTTTATATTGTATAGTGAGAATTCAAATCCTAGATAACAAAATGAAGAGAACATATGAGAATTAAAATAAGTAGGGAATAAAGTTGTGGTGCTAAGGATAACATACATACCACACTTTTGAAGAGAGATTCTGTCATGACATAGCAACGAGAAAGTCTTTAGCCATGGATGCACAACACTTGTGAGAGGAATAGGTCATTTAATAACATAACCATAATAAAATTGAAGATAATTCTAGTTCCTCATCATAAAGTATCACAACTTGCTCAAGAAGTTAAAAGAAAATAGCACTTTGAAACTATGTACCTCATATAGCATAAACAAGGAAAAGTCCACGATGTTTCAATTTGTATCATTTTCACTAAAATGATCTAGTTGTGTCTAGGAAAAATTATCTCACCAAATATACACAGCTAATGTCTATGTTTGACAATTAAAAAAAAATGTTATAGAACGAAAATTCTTCAACATGAATCTACCTTGAATCACATTTTACTAATATTTTGTCTTATCAAAATCACTTTCTATAGTTCATTTTCTATCACTAGTAATCCCCACAAGAACACATTCGATTTTTAAAATGATGAATTTAACTAACATCCCTTAATACAATTTCACATCCCATAATTTTGGAAATGAACTTTGTAACAATACGACAGTCACCACACACTCAAAATTCAAATGACTATCCCAGGAGGTGTGCTTTTAAATTCATTTGAAATGGTTAGCTTCTCACCTATGGTAGATGTGTTTCTATTCATGCTCATTGTCATCACCTTGCAACACAATATTTTTTAGAGACATATATCCTATCTAACCTCCATCTGACTGATCAATCTCTCCAATATCTAATATATCTCATTTTCTTGTGGATGTGATACATCATCCACCATAAATGAATGAACTATAATTTTGACCTCAATCCAACTACATCCTAGTTTGTTTTTTAATCCCCTCTCCATGAATTTTTCTCATGTTTGCAATATTATGCCAACATTCAGTTTTTGCATACAAGAGAGAAGCATAAAAAGACCTACATTATGTGGTTCAAACTCAAAAAGGTGATTTACTACCCTTTCACCTCTCTACACATTCCCATGAATCCTACAAGCACCAAGCAATGCCCCCTAGATAGTTGCATCAAGTTCAAATGATATGTTATTAAAATAGACATTTGCCTCATCCAGATAGCCAGCTTGGCCAAAAAGATCAACCATAAAAGCATAGTGCTCCAATTCTAGTGCAATATTGTGATCTTTAGACATAGATTTTATATCTCTATAGATGCATTAAGGCATAATTTTCAATAGGTGTTAAATCATGGGATAATGAGGTTTGTTTTTGTTAATAATGGGAGGATAAGTTTTCCTAAAATTCCCATCCTTTTTACACAAAATAAAATCATGCCTCCAAGCCCCAATACAATACAAAAACATTATTATCATTTGTATAGAAATTAAGAAACTATAGAAAATTTATCATTGGTCTCAACGAGATTAAAACATTAGCATTCATGTGTAGTAGTGTTATTCTTATCTCTTCGATTCTCAACATTCATCTTAATTTACCAACAATTGGAAACTAACCTACATAGGAACAAAAAAATTCAAAAAATACCAAATGAAAAAGCATTTCAAACTAGAAATATTTTGTTTTCTATAGTCAAGGAAGTTAGAAATGCTCTATAAAGTATTTAGAGTTTTTCCAAGAGCATTAAAAAACAAGGAAAAATAATGCAAAGCTAATTATGGATCAACATAAGAAGTTATAAAACAAGGTTTATATGATGTAAGACAATCTAGGTGACTTTTTCCTTTGCAAATTCTAAAGATTTTTGAGCTATTTGATTTCCTCATGATCAATGGCCCATGCTTCTTAATTTTGACATAAATCTATTGTGGAATTAATGTTTAGTATTCTCTATAGTTGAAATTAACTTTTTGCTTCCCATCTTCCCATTTCAACTAAACCTTTTTCTAGTGAGATTTTGTCACCCAAATCATAAAGCTATCAAGTCTTAAGTTTGAATTTTTTTGAAAGCTTAAATTCAAAACTCAATATTTAAAATATACAAATCAAAACACTTTTTATAAAAAAAAGGATAGCCCATTGAGTTGAAAGAAATTCACTAAAATAGGGAGATTTTATATATCTATAGATGCTTTGAAGCATAATTTACAATAGGTGCTAACTCATGGGATAATGTGGTTTGTTTTTGTTAATAATGGGAGGACAAGTTTTCCTAAAATTCCCTTCCTTTCTAGAAAAAAGACAAAAAAATCACACTTCCAAACCCTAATACACCACAAATACATTTTTTATCATTTATATAGAAATTAAAAAATTATAGAAAAGTTATCGTTGGTCTCAACAAGATTAAAACATTACATTCATGTGTAGTAAGGTTAATCTTATCTCTTTGATTCTTAACACTCGTCTTAATTTACCAACAATTAGAAACTAACCAAAATAGGAGCAACAAAATTCTAAAAAGATCGAATAAAAAAACATTTCAAACCAGAAATATTTTATTTTCTATAGTCAAGAAAGACACAAATGCTCTATATAGTATTTAGAGGTTTTACAAAAAGCACAAAAAATAAGGAAAAAGAAAGCAAAGCTAAATGTGGATCAACACAGAAAGTTGTAAAATAAGGTTCATATGATGTAAGCCAATCTATGTGACCCACTTTCAAAAGAGAGGGAATAAATTGAATATTTATAAATGTGTATCTCCAAAGTCACAAAGTAATGATAATGCATAATTGACAAGCATCTGTTACTCAAGTACAATTAATAAAAGCCTAAAGGATGTAATAAATGTCTCTTTCTACTTCAAAAAATCCTCCACTTTCAAGTTCCATTCATATTTTGGTTGAAAATGAGAGATGTTGGAAGACCCTAAGTTGTGTATACCCAACCTGAAAGCAAATAAGAAGATTATTGTGCTTTCTAAATAACCTTGCAATCAGTAAACAATATCCAATCCATACATCTATGATGTACTATCAAAAAATTATTTTTCATTATCTTATGTTGTAATCTTAAGCATGTTTCTACTAGCCTTAGTGCATAAGTTAACCACAACTTATATTTATAAATGTCCCTTGGACTATAATAAATTCTAAATTTTGTTATTTTTTAATGTCATTTATCCATTTTAGAACATTGCTAGTTATTGCTAAGTATGTTTGCATTGTAATAGTAGTTTAACTCCACAACAAGAATGTATGGAAGCTAAGGTAGCGGAACAACTTCCTACACTAATCTTGAGGGGAGGGATATGCAATTTTTTTTAGATCTTTACAACAGTTGTACATAAATAAACACAAATAGCAATCATACTACAACATAATAATTACATGGAGAAACCCTTTCGGGAGAAAAACCCTACACTCCAAAGCCACCCAATATATTATTCAGGAATCACGAAGATTACAATATAAATGCAGAGTAAGCTTTCATAGGAGTATAACCAACAAGAGATCCAGAGGCAACTCAACATCTATAAGACTCTTACACACAACCTCCATCTCAAGCTCCTGATATATAGAAGATACAATAGAGTAAACCATCAACAGTAATTACAAAATCATGAGCCAAAACCACCCAAAAGTGGCATCCAAATTATTTCTAATAAAAGATGACTTGTGATGTGCCAAATCACACACCAACATGTGTAACTATCCCCTTTACAACTCTTTTAAGTGCCCAACACATTTTCACATTTCCCAACACATTTTCACATTTCCCAAAACAGGAGGTCCAACTTCCAGAGGCCATAACTTTTGATCCGGGTGTCCGATTGATGAACTGTTTGATGCGTTGGAAAGCTCATGAAGATATATATAAGGATATAACCAAATTCTTGAATTACAAGAACTTTTTAGGAATTTTAGGTTCTCTAAGTGCCTCAAATCTAAGTTTGGAACTTTTTCCAAGAGTTTCAAAAAATAGAAACTTCAATATCTTGCAATCTAAGTATGATCTTGAGTTGAAACTCATCCAAGATGTTTACTTCCAATTCTGCACCTTTTTTAGAAAATTATGTGTCCATCCGTGCTCAAATGTAGAGTTACTAAAAATAGTAAGCCCTGTCATTTTTAGCCCCTTTTGGAAACTTTGAAAGTTCTAAACCATTCTTCAAGATAAAGGGTATTCGAAAAGACCAAATTTGGGAAGAATAGAAACCTTTTGTAGTTGCACGGTTGAGACACCTTTCCTAACATTCTCCCACTTGTTGAACACCTTGCAAGAGCAAAGGGAGTATCAACACCATGATTTAATTGCTAGGGGCTGAGAGGCGCATAGACTTTGAACACAATTTGAACTTCTTTGTGCTCATAGGCTTAGTTAATGAATCTACACCATACATCAAAGTCTCTACCTTAACTAGCTTCACCCTACCATCCTTGACCATATCTCTAACAAAATGACACTGTACATCAATGTGCTTGGTCCTGGCATGAAATGTTGGGTCCTTAGCTAGACAGATCACACTCTGATTGTCACAATAAATTGTCACTGCACCTTGTTTTATTTTGATATCGAAACATTGTCTCTTAATCCAAATGGCTTCTTTACAAGCACGAGTAGCTACCATATACTCAACTTCAGTAGTGGATAAAGCAACCATAGCCTGTTGCTTACTCATCCAACTAATTGCAACATCAAATAAAGTAAATACATAAGCACTGGTGGATCATATGCTATCAACATCACCTGCCCAGTCTGGATCCACATAACCATGAATATCAAGGGAATGCATGTCTCCTATAAAATTACCATGATAACACAATTAATACTTTGAGGTACCCCATAGATATCTGAACTCTGTTAACTGCATCCCAATGAAATCTACCATGATTAGACATATATATGGAAAGAACTCCCACTGCTTGGCCAATGTCTGACCTCTAGTACAGACCATAACATACATCAAACTTCTGACTGCACTCTGGTAAGGCACTCTTCTCATGTCTTCCATCTCTGATGGGGATGTTGGACATTGTGAAGTAGATAACTTTGTTTCAACTGTAAAAGGAACACATAATGGTATACAATCCTACATGTTAAACCTCTATAAAACTGAATTGACATACTTACTCTGGTCAAGCCATAGTTTTCTATTCACTCTATCTTTTCTTATTTCCATCCCAATAATGTGTTTAGCTGCACCAAGATCTTTCATTTCAAATTTAGTTGCAAGTTGAGACTTTAGTTCTAAAATTATTGCTTTTCCTTTACCAATAAATAACATATTATCAACATATAATACAATAAATAGGAAATCATCACCATCATATTTATAATAAACATAGTGATTAGATTTAGAATGCTCAAATCCTAAACTCAACACATATGTATCAAATTTATGGTACCACATCTTAGGACTTTGTTTGAGGGCATACAAATATTTCTTCAATTTACAAGCCAAATTACTTTTACCTTTCACCATGTAGTGTTATGGGTGTGTCATATAAATATCCTCCTCCAAATCACCATGAGGGAAAGTCATTTTCACATCCATTTGCTCAACCTGTAGATCATAACCAATAACTATAGAAAGTAAGAATCTAATGGATGTCATTTTTGTAACAGGAGAAAATATCTCACCGTAATCAACACCCTCAACCTGAGAGTAACCTTTCACAACCAACCGTGCTTTGTACTTCTTAATACCTCCTTCTGAACCAATCTTTTTCTTGAACACCCATTTGCAACCAATAGGTTTTAGTCCTTCAGGAAATGCCACTAGGTCCCATGTATCATTATTTTTCAAAGTTGTCATCTCTTCATCCATAGCAATCTTCCAAGACTGTGCATTAGTCATCCCTAATGCCTCTTCTACAGATCTAGGTTCATCTATGTTAGTATTCAAATAAAAAATAATCTCCAGTCAGCAGGTGAATACCTTTCAGGTGGTTGTCTATGCCTCGTAGACCTTTGAACAAGTTGAGTTGGAGGTTCTTCCTCCTCTTCTAAAGATTCAGAGCTAGATGAGCTCTCCTCAACTTTGTGTCTATCTAGGGGCCTCGATTCAACTTTCTCAGGCATAGAAGGGAGTTGAATCACATCTTTTTGTTCACTTTGTTCTAGCTGCAATGTAATAGAAGAAGGCTTAGTTTCTCTAAAAATAATACTTCTACTATATATTACCTTTTGTGCAACAAGGTCCCAAAGCTTGTATCCTTTTCCACCATAGCTATACCCAATGAAGATACATTTCATAGCCTTGTTCTCCAACTTTGTTCGCTTCTCCTTTAGCACATGTGCATATGCCTTGCAACCAAAAAATCTAATATGTCTTAGTGAAGGCTTGTGCCCCGATCACGCCTCCATAGGTGATTTATCAACAAGCGTTGATGTAGGAGACATGTTGATCAAGTAGCAAGCAGTAGCAACAACTTTAGCCTAAAACCTTTGTTCTAGACCAACACCACTAAACATACTCCTAGCCTTCTCCATCAATGTCCTGTTCATTCTTTTTGCAACTCCATTATGCTGTGGAGAATACAGAGTTATCTTTTGTCTCTGAATGCCACAATCTTTATAGAATCTATCAAAATCATTAGAAAAAAATTCACCACCATTGTCAGTCCTCAAACATTTTATTTTCTTTCCAGTTTGCAACTCAACCATTGCTTTAAATTCTTTAAATCGACTGAAAACTTCAGATTTATTCTTTAGAAAATATACACATGTCCTTCTATTATAATCATCAATAAATGAAACATAATATGTGGATTTCACAATGGAAGGAACATCTACAAGAACAAACACATCAGAATGAATAATATCTAATACACCACAAGATTTATGAGAACTCAAGTAAAACTAAATGCGGTTTTGTTTACCATAAACACAATGAATAAAAATCAAGATTACAATCAATCAACCCTTCAACAAGGTTTTTACTTTTCAAGGCCTTTAGACCCTTTTCTCCTATGTGGCCTAATATCTAATGCCATAACATAGTCTTCTCTGTAGGCAATTTTTATTTAGAAGAAAGAGCACCCTTAGGTAACTAGAAGCCACGACCATCCACTGAAAATGAAACCCTCTCCTCTTCCAATGAAGTAGTCATAGATTTGCTTTTTGCAAAAGTGCTATTGCACTCAACAATACATGCATCAAGCTTATACAATGTTTCAAATCTGACACCTCTAGCAATCACCATAACACCTCTTACCATCTTGCATCTTGAATAAGAAAATACTACTTGCACACTCGCATCTATTAGTTTGTTCACATATAATAAATTTCATGCTAATCTAGGGATATGCAACACACCATTAATCCTTTTTATTCTATCATCAAGAAATCTAATTTTAACTTTTCCACGACCAACAATATTTAAATGAGAATCATCACCCAAGTACACCTTACCTCCATCAAATTATTCATATTCAAAAAACCAATCTCTGTTAGGGGTCATATGGAAAGATGCACTTGAGTCAATTAACCATGCATCATTACTTGCACGAGTGGCCAAAGCTGCAATGAATGCATCACCATCTTCCTTCTCGGACTCAAAATAAAAATCAAATTTCTTCTTTTTCTTCTTCTTTTCTTGTTTACACTCCTTATGGAAGTGTCTAGGATTACCACAATTCCAACAAATAACTTTGGATTTTCTAGGAGATTTGGATCTCCCCTTGGACTTGGATTTATCATGCTTCTCGCTCTTCTTACATTTTTCTTTGGGACTTCCATGAACACTTAGGGTTTCTTTGGCACTAATGGATACCTTCCTCCTCATTTATTCAAAAAGAAAATAACCCACAACATCTTCAACTTTCAAGACAACAGAAGTACTCCCAATCGCCATAACAAGAGAATCCCATGAATCAGGTAAAGAATAAAGCAAAATCTGACATCTCTCCTCCTCATCCATTTTTACACCAACTGATGCTGATTGAGCCACCAACATATTGAATGCTTCCAAGTGGTTTGCAATTCATCCACCCTCTTCCATTCTCAAGGAATACAATTTCTTCCTCAAGAAAATCTTGTTCACTAAAGATTTGGCTTGATATACTCACCAAGTTTCTTCCATAGTTTCTTTGCAAAGGGCTCCTCATGTACATTGATTAAAATAGAGTCTGTTAGGCACAATCTAATTAGACCCTTGGCTTTATAGTCCATAACATCGTATGCAGTAGCCGAAGTAGCATCTGTGGGCCTTGAAACATTCTCATCAATAGAATTCAACAGATCTCGATCAATTAACAGATCCTCCATCTTTAGCTTCCGCATCTCAAAATTGTTACTAGAACATTTTATACATCTATTCTCTTTGATGTGCTTGCCATCTAAAAATAGCTGCAACAAGATCACAAAGTATCTTTTGCACAACCTCCCACTCAAAATTGGATTAGTTCAAAAAACCCAACATCTCACAACTGAAACCAAAGGTGATCAAGCTTTGATACTTGTAAGGAAGCTAAGGTAGCAAAACAACTTCCTACACTAATCTTGAGGGGAGGGATATGCATAAATTTTTAGTTTACAATAGTTACATAAATAAACACAAATAGCAATATACCACAACACAGTAATTACATGGGGAACCCTTTCAGGAGAAAAACCCACACTCAAAAGTCGCCCAATATATTATTAAGGAATCAAGAAGATTATAATATACTTACAAAGAAAGCTTTCAGAGGAGTATAACCAACTAGAGATCTGGAGGTAGCTCAACACCTACAAGACTCTTACACACAACCTCCATCTCAAGCTTCTGATATATAGGAGATATAATACAGTAAACCGTTAACAGTAATTACAAAACCATGAGCCAAAACCACCCAAAAGTGGCATCCAAATTATCTCCAATCAAAGATGCCTTGTGATGTGCCAAATCACACACCAACATGTGTAACTCTCCCCTTTACAACTCTTTTAAGTGTCCAACACATTTTCACATTTCCCAAAATAGGAGGTCCAACTTTTGAAGGCCATAACTTTTGATCTGGGTGTTTGATTGACAAACTGTTTGATGCGTTGGAAAGATCGTGAAGGGATCTATAAGGATATAACCCACTTCATTGGTTACAAAATATTTCAGGGCATTTAGGTACCTCTAAGTGCCTCAAATATGAGTTCAAAACTTTTTCTAAGAGTTTCAAAAAATAGAGTCTTTAATATTTTGCAATCCAGGTATGATCTTGAGTTGAAACTCACCCAAGATGTTTACTTGGTAGTTCCACACCTTTTGAGAAAATTCAGGGTCCATCCATGCTCAAATGTAGAGTTATTATAAATAGTAAGTCCTGTCTTTTTAGCCCCTTTTGGAAACATTGAAAGTTCTAAACCATTCTTTGAGATAAAGGGCATTCAAAAAGACCAAAATTGGGAAGAATAGAAACCTTTTGTAGTTGCATAGTTGAGACACCTTTCCTAACAAAAGAACAACCAACATCGCAAGAAAAAAACATCTATAAACAAAGATCTAAAGAAGTTCTAAGAGTTTGAGATTTCATATTTTCAAGGTAATGTAGACCTCTAAAGTGACAATGAAAGGAATTTTCCTTTATGTTGTAAAGTGAGAATTCAAATCCTAGATAACAAATGAAGAGAACATATAACAATGAAAAGCAATAGGCAATAAAGTTGTGTTGCTAAGGATAACATACATACCACTCTTTTGAAGAGAGATTATGTCATGACACAACAACAAGAAAGTCTTCAACCATGGATGAATAATACGTGTGAGCGGAATAGGTCATTGAATAACATAACCATAATAAAATTGAAGATAATTCTAGTTCCTCATCATACAATATGTCACAACTTGCTCAAGAAATGAAAAGAAATTAACACTTTGAAACTACATGCCTCATATATCATAAACAAGGAAAAGTCCATGATGTTTCAATTTGTACCATTTTCACTAAAATGATCTAGTTGTGTCTAGGAAAATTTATCTCACCAAATACACAAAACTGATGTCTATGTTTGACAATTAAAAGAAAGTGTTATAGAATGAAAATTCTTCAACAAGAATCTACTGTGAATCACATTTTACTAATATTTTTTCTTATCAAAGTCACATTCTATAGTTCATTTTCTATCACTAGTAATCCCCACAAGAACACATTCCATTTTTAAAATGATGAAATCAACTAACACCCCTTAATACAATTTCACATCCCACAATTTTAGAAATGAACTTTGTAAAAAAGTGACAATCACTGTTGGTGTGAACAGGGTTATTACCTATCTGGTTTACCCTTGTGTGAATAATTCATATTATTTAACTATGTATTAGTTAAATAATATTCACACATCACACACAATTCACATGTTAAGTTGACTTAGTGAGTCTACTAGATGTTTCTAGTTGTGTCTAGTTGTTGCTAGTTGGTGATAGTTGGCATTTTATCTTATAGTTGTCTCATGTCATAGGATTAAGACACTTGTCACATGAACACAACATCTTAGCTCTCATCCTTATCTTTATAAGCAAGGCATATCATGTACATTGTAACAATCTTTCAACAATTTTTTGCATTCATTGATAGAATAGAATTATTCTCTCATTTGATCTCTCTTATGCTTTCATGAAGTCCTAGATCTTGGGTGGCTCCAATCATAGCCAACTCTAACAATACATACCACTCTTTTGAAGAGAGATACTATCATGACACAACAACAACAAAGTCTTCAACCATGGATGAGCAATACTTGTGAGAGGAATTGGTCACAAAATAAAATGACCATAATAAAATTGAAGATTATTTTAGTTCCTCATCATACATGATGTCACAACCCACTTAAGAACTAAAAAAGAAAATAGCACTCTAAAAATACATGCCTAGTACAGCATAAACACTGAAAAGTTCATAATGTTTCAATCTGTATCATTTTGATTAAAATTTTCCAATTATGTCTAATAAAAATGAGCTCATACACAATTGATGTCTATATTTGATAATTAAAATAAAATTTCATAGAATGAAAACTATCAACAAGCTGCTACACCCTTAATATTGGTGTACATAGGATTATGAATAGTCAGCTTGTGGCTATCTTAACTCCTAATTAAGTCATATTATCATTATTATATTGTTATTTAGTTGTTTAGGTCGGCCTAAGGCTTCTATAGGTCTATCTAAGTCGGCCTGGGTGATATCCTAGGCATAAATAGGTATATATAGGAGGTAGTGAGTCTCATTTCATATCGTATTTAGTATTGTGTTCTTATTGAAGACTATTGGAGGTATCCCCCTCGAATTGGATTAGGAGGTTGCCCCCTCGAAGTGGCATATTATTATCAAGTATTTGCAGCATATTTTCTATTATATTTAGATATTGTGCAAGTTGTTTCATTACAAGTGGTATCAGAGCATGATCTTGGCACCGTAGAGGCAAGATTTTTTCTCAACATTGGAGGCAATTTTGGGAAGAGCATAACTTTCATATTTTAGCGAATTTTTAAAGATTTTTAAAGGGTTTTTGAAGACCATATTAAAAAAGATGCAGTCCAGATTTCAGAGGAATTGAAGCAAAAATAAGCGAGTTATTGCAAAATTAGAGTTTCCAACAAATTCGCTCTCAAGGCAGCAAATTTGCTAAGTTTTTGGATTTTTTTCTGGGTAAGTGGTATCTTGGCCTTAGTAAGTTACAGTAAAAATTTCAGAAAATTTACATTTCATTTGTGTGCTTTATTTCAAAAATATTGGTTTCCATCATGACGGGGCCTGCAACAAGAGGCAAAAAGAATGCTGCCACACCAGGGAAATCCTCTGATAAGGATGAGGAAATAATAGAGGATAGTAATCCCAATGAGGAAATAAGTAAGGTCAAAGAAGAGGTGTCCTCAATTAAGAGGGATATGTGTGACCTAAGAGGAGATATATCAGATCTACGAAGCATGTTAAGTGCCTATATGAATGAACCAAGAAAGGAGTTCTCAAGCAACCAAGGTGAAACCTTCAAGTCGGCTAATAATGACACAAATTTTAATACTCCTATGGGATCTAGGAATTTCTTTCCAAAGGTGGATATGCGCAAGTTCAATGGTAAGGATCCTCTAACATGGATTAACCAAATGGAGAATTTTTTTGAAGTACATCAAATCCCATATGGACAAAAGGTCACGATGGCTTCCCTATATCTAGAACCAGATCAATTCATTTGGTATCATTGGCTTTGTACTCATCGAAGAAAAAAGGGTCTCACCATCTCATGGTCAATTTTTACAGAAGAACTCCAAGCACAATATAGCAATAGTGTGACAGACAACTTCTTCAACCAGCTTGCTAAACTTCAACAAACAGGATCAGTTAAGGATTATATTCAAAATTTTTAAAATCTATCATTAAGAGTGGATACAAGTACAGAGGAGAACTTGAATGATTTATTCTTGGGTGGTCTCAAGGATTACATTCAACATGAGGTACGTATGTTTAGTCTTAGCTCAGTAAATGAGTCTTTTATCTTGGCACGCAGGGTAGAGGAGAAATATTTGATTCCTAGAAAGCAAGGGGCTAATATGACAAGAGAGAAAGGATATTCAACACCTTCTCTTCCTCAACCTACTAGGTTGACTCCACATCAAATTGAGGAGAAAAGAGCAAAAGGGTTGTGTTTCAATTGTGATAGCAAATACAGTCGAGGACATAAATGTAGTGAAAAGAAATTGTTCTATATTGAAGGTCCAAGTGAGGAAGAAGAGGAGGAACCCATATTAGAGGAGGATAGGGAGTCAAGTGAGGAATCACATGATTCTCAACCAATCATTTCTTGTCATGCACTCTCAGGTTTCAGTGCACCACAAACTCTCAAGGTAGTGGGTTTCTTAAAGAAGCAGAAAGTAATAGTGTTGATCGACTCAGGTAATACTCATAATTTCATCAACAAAAAGTTGGCAACTCGTCTAAATTGTTTTATATATCCAACCCCAGAGTTTCAAGTTTTGATTGCAGATGGGGGTACAGTTAGTTGTTCGGGGAAATGTCATAGCATTAAATTATCCATGGGAGATTATCAACTTGATACCCCAATGTGTGCAATATCCATGGGTGCAGTAGATATTGTTTTGGAAGTACAATGGCTTACTACATTGGGAACAATTGAGATGAACTTCCAAGAACTATTCATGAGATTTCAATCAGAAGGAAAGGTAGTGGAGCTAAGGGGGTTGAAGGCAAAATCCCCACAGATGGTAAGCTCTCATCAAATGCAAAAGTTGCTTAAGAAAGGAGCAGATGGATTTGTGGCCCAGCTATGTTCATTAGAAGTCTCTCAATCTAATGCTCCTACTCATCCAGATTTACAAGCAATAATTGATCATCACTCAGTGGTTCTTGGAGATATGCCTAAAGGACTTATTCCTAAGAGGGATCATGACCATGCCATACAACTAGTTCCAGGGAGCCAACCACCAAACATCAGGCCTTATAGGTACCCACACATACAAAAAAGTGAGATAGAAAAAAATGTTGAGGAGATGCTAGAGGCAGGAATTATCAGGCATAGCCAAAGTGCTTACTCCTCGCCTGTGGTGATGGTGCATAAGAAGGATGAAACTTGGCGCATGTGTCTAGATTATAGAGTGCTCAACATGTACACCATTAAAGATAAGTTTCCTATTCCAGTCATTGATGATTTGCTAGATGAATTGAATGGAGCTATGTATTTTACCAAGTTAGATCTTAGATCTGGTTATCACCAAATTCGGATTAAGGAGGAAGATATTTGTAAGACAACATTCCGAACTCATGAGGGTCATTATGAATTTTTGGTGATGCCATTCGGCCTTACCAATGCACCATCTACATTCCAAAGTTTGATGAATTCCATTTTTAAGAAGTTCTTGAGAAAGTTTGTGTTAGTGTTCTTTGATGATATATTGATTTATAGTAAGACTTGGGAAGAACATTTGCAGCATGTAGATCAAGCATTACAATTACTCAAAGATCATCAACTCTATGCTAAGCCATCCAAGTGTGCTTTTGGTCTTAAGGAGGTGGAGTATTTGGGACACATAGTTTCACATGAAGGAGTAAAGGTGGACCCTAACAAAATTAAGGCTATCATGGAATGGCCTATTCCAAAAACCATTAAGAAACTGAGGGGTTTCTTGGGATTGACAGGGTACTATAGAAGATTTGTGAAGAATTATGGTCGTATAGCAGCACCCCTCACCACTCTCTTGAAGAAGGATTCTTTTCATTGGAATGAGTCTGCTAATGTAGCATTTGAGCAATTGAAGGAGGCTATGTGTACAACTCCAGTGCTTGCCACTTCGGACTTCACCAAGGAATTCATTGTGGAATGTGATGCTTCTGGAAATGGGATAGGAGCAGTTCTCATGCAAGAAGGTCGACCAATTGCTTTTGAGAGTCATCAATTAAAGGGTAAAAATCAGCTCAAACCTATTTATGAGAAGGAAATGCTAGCAATCCTTCACGCAGTTAAACAATGGAGGCCTTATTTAATGGGTTGACACTTCAAGGTTAAGACAGATCATGATAGCCTAAAATATTTTTTGGAACAAAGACTATCCTCTGAAGAGCAACAAAAATGGGTCACTAAGATGTTGGGATATGACTTTGAGATTGTATATAAGAAAGGGAAGGAAAATATTGTGGCTGATGCACTTTCTAGGAAGGATGAGAAAGATGAAGCCTTATTGTGTGCCCTTTCAATATTACAAGCAAATTGGGTGGAAGAAGCCAAAGCAGAATGGCAAAATGATGTTGCAACAAGTAATCTCATCCAACAATTAAAAAGTGATCCTAGTAGTTCAGATAAGTTTTGTTTGAAGGGAGATATTCTTTGGTATAAAGAGCGTTTGTATCTCTGCAAGAATTCCACTCTTAAACACAAGATTCTCACAGAGCTACATGAGTCCCCAGTTGGTGGTCATTCAAGATTTTTGAAGACATATCATCGGGTCAAGCAAGATTTTTTTTGGGAAGGGCTAAAAGGTGATGTTCAAAAATTTGTGGCTAAATGTTTGGTTTGTCAATGAAATAAGGGGGAGACAATTAAGACACCAGGTCTCTTGCAGCCCTTATGTATTCCTAGCCAGCGCTGGGAAGAGGTATCCATGGACTTCATCACAAGGCTTCCCAAATCTAAAGGTCATAATGTCATCATGGTAGTAGTTGATCGCCTCACTAAATATGCACATTTCATTGCATTATCACATCCTTTTACAGCAAGTGCAGTGGCAAAAGTTTTCTTGGAGAATATCCAAAAGCTACATGGTACACCTAAGGTTATTGTCAGTGATCATGATCCTATCTTTACTAGTCACTTTTGGAAGGATTTATTCTCATGTTTGGGTACTCAATTGGCTCATAGTTCTTCATACCATCCTCAATCAGATGGGCAAACTGAGGTTGTTAATAAATGTTTGGAAGGATATCTACGTTGTTTCACTTCAGAGAAGCAATCTCAATGGGTAGATTGGCTACCACTGGCAGAATGGTGGTATAACACTTCTTTTCATAGCTCATCAAAAATGTCTCCATTTTTGGCACTTTATGGATATCATCCTCCTTCCATCACATCATCATTAAAGGTGTCACCAAGAGTTCAGGTAGTAGAGGACCACTTGCATCATCAACAACAGGTACTTTCAGGACTCAAGGAGAATTTAGCTATGGCACAAAATCGAATGAAACAACAGGCGGACCAACATCGTAGTGAAAGAAATTTTGAAGTTGGGGATTGGGTCTTCTTGAGATTGCAGCCTTATAAACAAATCTCAATGAAGCAACACAAAAAGAATAATAAGTTGTCTCCAAGATATTATGGGCCATACCAAATCATGCAAAAGATTGGTAGTGTTGCCTACAAGCTAGAGTTGCCACCAACAACAAAGATACATCCAGTTTTTCATGTTTCTTGTTTGAAGAAGGTAATTGGGTAGAATATTCCTACTCAAACAGTACTACCAGAACTCGATGAAGAAGGAAGAATAATTTTGGAACTAGAGGGCATTCTTCAAACTCGCACAAAGAAGCTGAGGAATAGAACCCTCACTCAGTATCTCATCCAATGGAAGAATTTACTAGTTGAAGAGGCCACATGGGAGGATGAGGAGTTCATTCAAAAGAATCCACACTTGGTTAGCATTGAGGACAATGCTTCTTTGAAGACGGGGGGCATGCTACGCCCTTAATATTGGTGTACATAGGGTTATGAATAGTTAGCTTGTGGCTATCTTAACTCCTAATTAAGTCATATTATCATTATTATATTGTTATTTAGTTGTTTAGGTCGGCCGAAGGCTTCTATAGGTCTATCTAAGTCGGCTTGGGTGATATCCTAGGCATAAATAGGTATATATAGGAGGTAGTGAGTCTCATTTCATATCATATTCAGTATTGTGTTCTTATTGAAGACTATTGGAGGTATCCCCCTCGAAGTGGATTAGGAGGTTGCCCCCTCGAAGTGGCATATTATTATCAAGTATTTGCAGCATATTTTCTATTATATTCAGATATTGTGCAAGTTGTTTCATTACACAAGCATCTATAGGAATAGTATTTTACTAATGTTTTGTCTTATCAAATTCACTTGGTATGCATCTTCTACACTCTTGCATTTGGCATAAATGTCAACAAGAGCACTACTCACAAACACATTATTATCAAGTCTAGATTTTTAAATGTAATTGTGTACCTGCTTCCCAAGTTCTAGTGCACTTAAATAGGCCCATGCACTAAGTACAAAAGCAAAGATATAATGATTAGGCCTCATCTCTATGTAATGCATTTGACTAAACAACCATAAAGTTTCTTTATTACAACCATTCTAGGTATACTCTCAATCATTACATTTGACAAAACCACATTTTGTTCAAGCATTTTGTTAAACTTATGGCATTCATGCCATGTTCTCTTACATTTGGAATACATGTAAAAAAGAGCACTAGCTATAAATACATCGCCTTGAAATCTAAGTTTGATGGCATGGGCATGAATGTATCTACCATGTTTGATGACATGCAATATAACATAGGCCTGAAGAATGCTACCAAAGGTGAACTCACTCAGATTAATGCTTTCCCCTCGTACTTTTACTAGAATGTTTACAAGAAACATATACACACATATATAGAGAACATATACACAGATACTTCAAGAAATCTTGTTTGAAACCTAGGCTTTATATCACTTAATTAGTTGATTTACACGGGTAGAGGAAACATAGTGGTAGAGTCATTTACAATGACCCCTATGATTGCATAATTAACATCATGACTAAAGTTTGAGTCCACCAACTCTAAATATAGACTCACAAATGACAAATCCATACCCTCACCTATTGATGCACAACAATTTTTAATGTCACTGAAAATTAATAAGCCGAAGCAACTTATAACACAATATACAAAATGTACATAAAATTTGATGATGAGGTAGCTATATCATACTCTTATAAAGGTTATTTTAAATAAGTATGTCTTTTGAGAAGTAGGGAGGCGAATTTCAAGATGGACACTTTATTTTTTAGTTACAATTACTATTAATTTGGCATGCAAATTTTTTTCGTTATTTATTTTAGTATGTAAATTTTTTAATCTAATACAATATGATTTTTCAGTGACAAAATATTTATGGTAATTATGGATGACCAACATTTCAAAACTTACTAAAAAAAGTTATCTGATAATGACATATTGACCAAATTAAGAACTTTCACTGATGGGCATGGTTGGTTGTAAAATTGTACTATCAAATTTATATGTGGCAAATAAAAGAAGAAAAAAGAAGAAAAAACATTTTCTTATGTCATAATTAAAGTGCATATAAGTGTGGCCTATCATCCAAATTAAGTTATAACCACTTGGTGTGTGATTAACTGTAATAAATAAGGAGGGATACTTTATAATTGATAAACATTGAAGGTTGCAAAATGGTAAGTGGTTGTGACATCCATGAAGCTTTCATTCCCCATAAAATGGTGGAATCCATGCCTTTCATGATTATTAAGAGACTCTAACTAGTTTGAGTAGCCATGTCTTGTTCCCACTTATCAGCCTTTGGAAATCACAATAGCTCTATTACAAGTTTACAATACACTTTATTTGCTTACATAAATTCGCTTTGCCAAAACTAATCTCATTTTCATTTCACTTATCATCTTTAGCTAATATTGTTGGAAAGAAGTTGTAGAGTAACTCAAACCAAAATGCAAGCAAGTTCCTACATTTACGAGCATTTCCATCCATAGCAAAGTATGTCATGTGAAAGCAAGAGCAAATATAATAGCCTTTGAAATTAAAGAGATTGAAACATTTTATATTTTTTCTAGCAACCTTTTCCCTAGTTTCCTTTCTCCAACAATTTTTAGTCCCTACCTTTGGAAATGATACTATTGGATTCACCTTTTTGCATTAATTTGTCTCAAAGTTTGTGCAAATAAAAAAATAATCAAATTTCCTAAAGTCGGTCCAAAATTGTTTTTTTTTTTATAATTTAGGTAGTATTTTTTTAATTAAAAAAAGCTTCAACCAATTAAATATAATCTAGAAAAATTAATCTATTTTCTAATGTTTATATGTATGCATATTGTGTGCAACTTGTGTGGTATCCAACCAATCAAATTCCATCTAGCAAAAAGTTAATATGTATTCTAATGTTTCTATGTATGCAAATTGGGGGAAAGAAAAAAATTATTTTGTTTTCTAATGTTTGTGTTTATGCATTTTGTGTGAAACTTGCTTGGTGGCTAGCCAATCAAATGCCATCTAGAAAAAATAAACTAGATTTTCTAATATTTCTAACTATGCATATTATGGGCAAGCAACAAGTTAATCTATTTTCTAATGCACACAACTTTCCTAGTGGCCAACTCATCAAATTAATGTTGTTTGGAAAGGACATGAAATCAATGTATTTGTTTAAGTTTTTCTTCATATCATATGTGCCATACTTCGCAATACGTTGGTAGCTATGAATGCAAAATGTGGAGGCACATAGGAGGCTAAAATGACATGTAGGGCGTTGAGATTGTGGGCAAAAGATGGATTTTATTCAAGATTTGTGATTGTACCGATAGGCATTTGTGTTTAATTTTCATTAGCATATATGCTTTTCAACTTTGTGTGAGTGAGGTTTTGCTATGTCTATTTATGGTTGTGTTTTTTAATTTTGTGTAGGGTGAGTGGTAAGTCTCAAATTCAAATCTTGTTTTCTAATGGTGTAGTAGTTGTGGTTGGTTTGGAGAGCAAGTTTGGGGCTTTGCACTAAGGGTTTGAAGTTTTAATGTCATTTTATATAGTTGTTTTCATGTCATTGTTGCAAATATATTTCTATGGGTGTATGTTTTTTTGAATAGCTCTTTGTTCTCATCAATTTTGGTGCTAAGGACTATGGCAAAAATGGAATATTTTCCCTAGGGTTATGTCGAACTCCATTATTAACCAATACATTTATGCAGAAAGGGCATGCACACTACTCAATGGATGAACAGATCCTATATCAAGCAACCTACTGGCTATATAATGTGTTACATTTACATTATTTTTTTTTTAATTTAGGTAGTATTTTTTTAATTAAAAAAAAAGCTACAACCAATTAAATATAATCTAGAAAAATTAATCTATTTTCTAATGTTTATATGTATGCATATTGTGTGCAACTGGTGTGGTATCCAACCAATCAAATTCCATCTAGCAAAAAGTTAATATGTATTCTAATCTTTCTATGTATGCAAATTAGGGGAAAGAAAAAAATTATTTTGTTTTCTAATGTTTGTGTTTATGCATTTTGTGTGAAACTTGCTTGGTGGCTAGCCAATCAAATGCCATCTAGAAAAAATAAACTAGATTTTCTAATTTTTCTAACTATGCATATTATGGGCAAGCAACAAATTAATCCATTTTCTAATGCACACAACTTTCCTAGTGGCCAACTCATCAAATTAATGTTGTTTGGAAAGGACATGAAATCAATGTATTTGTTTAAGTTTTTCTTCATATCATATGTGCCATACTTCGCAATACGTTGGTAGCTATGAATGCAAAATGTGGAGGCACATAGGAGGCTAAAACGACATGTAGGGGGTTGAGATTGTGGGCAAAAGATGGATTTTATTCAAGATTTGTGATTGTACCGATAGGCATTTGTGTTTAATTTTCATTAGCATATATGCTTTTCAACTTTGTGTGAGTGAGGTTTTGCTATGTCTATTTATGGTTGTGTTTTTTAATTTTGTGTAGGGTGAGTGGTAAGTCTCAAATGCAAATCTTGTTTTCTAATGGTGTAGTAGTTGTGGTTGGTTTGGAGAGCAAGTTTGGGGCTTTGCACTAAGGGTTTGAAGTTTTAATGTCATTTTATATAGTTGTTTTCATGTCATTGTTGCAAATATATTTCTATGGGTGTATGTTTTTTTGAATAGCTCTTTGTTCTCATCAATTTTGGTGCTAAGGACTATGGCAAAAATGGAATATTTTCCCTAGGGTTATGTCAAACTCCATTATTAACCAATACATTGATGCAGAAAGGGCATGCACACTACTCAATGGATGAACGGATCCTATATCAAGCAACCTACTGGCTATATAATGTGTTACATTTACATTGTTTTTTTTTAATTTAGGTAGTATTTTTTTAATTAAAAAAAAATCTACAACCAATTAAATATAATCTAGAAAAATTAATCTATTTTCTAATGGTTATATGTATGCATATTGTGTGCAACTGGTGTGGTATCCAACCAATCAAATTCCATCTAGCAAAAAGTTAATATGTATTCTAATCTTTCTATGTATGCAAATTGGGGGAAAGAAAAAAATTATTTTGTTTTCTAATGTTTGTGTTTATGCATTTTGTGTGAAACTTGCTTGGTGGCTAGCCAATCAAATGCCATCTAGAAAAAATAAACTAGATTTTCTAATTTTTCTAACTATGCATATTATGGGCAAGCAACAAATTAATCCATTTTCTAATGCACACAACTTTCCTAGTGGCCAACTCATCAAATTAATGTTGTTTGGAAAGGACATGAAATCAATGTATTTGTTTAAGTTTTTCTTCATATCATATGTGCCATACTTCGCAATACGTTGGTAGCTATGAATGCAAAATGTGGAGGCACATAGGAGGCTAAAATGACATGTAGGGGGTTGAGATTGTGGGCAAAAGATGGATTTTATTCAAGATTTGTGATTGTACCGATAGGCATTTGTGTTTAATTTTCATTAGCATATATGCTTTTCAACTTTGTGTGAGTGAGGTTTTGCTATGTCTATTTATGGTTGTGTTTTTTAATTTTGTGTAGGGTGAGTGGTAAGTCTCAAATGCAAATCTTGTTTTCTAATGGTGTAGTAGTTGTGGTTGGTTTGGAGAGCAAGTTTGGGGCTTTGCACTAAGGGTTTGAAGTTTTAATGTCATTTTATATAGTTGTTTTCATGTCATTGTTGCAAATATATTTCTATGGGTGTATGTTTTTTTGAATAGCTCTTTGTTCTCATCAATTTTGGTGCTAAGGACTATGGCAAAAATGGAATATTTTCCCTAGGGTTATGTCGAACTCCATTATTAACCAATACATTGATGCAAAAGGGCATGCACACTACTCAATGGATGAATGGATCCTATATCAAGCAACGTACTGGCTATATAATGTGTTACATTTACATTGTCAAACCAGGGAATCGTAATCTTCTTGGATGATGCCTATACTGTGTGTATGGTTAAGGATTCCTGAGTTTTAGTCTAGATGTTGTATAAGGGAACTAAATAAAGGAAACACAATTCCAATTACAAGGATTGACAATACTCTAAGTAAACAGGAATGATAGAAAATAACTAAGCTTATTCAACACAACATTAATTAAATGGTCCTATACAACTTCTAGATGAGAGAGCAACTAACAGTTGGTTTGGTGATCACCTTGACTCTACAAGACTTAACAACACAGATTATCAAAGTCTGACTAATTCTCACAACATAACTCATTACAACATACATTAATCACACACATATAAACATACAATCATGAACTAAACATATAAACAAAGTGGAGAGACACAGTACCTCAAGTGCCCTGCTTGAGTAACTATGATCCCACGAAATCTAGCTAAATCTTTATTGTATCTTTGTAATCATTGACATAACTCAAAACATATATTCCTTTATTGAATGATTGAAGTCCAAGATACAACAATGAAATCTGATACTATATCTCTGTATAACATGTATGAAGCAAAATCTAATCTCCCTTTGACGAGATCAGTATTGTCTCTTTGAATAAAACTACTGAATGATAAATGCTATAACTGTCCATTATCCAACAATGTAGGAAAATGACTTTATTACAAAGCATACTAGAATTAGGAAACTAAACTGACATAGAAGGTGGCATAGACGGTCTAGTATCCATGAAGAACAATCAAGACCAAAAATAGAACATAGAGCACGATCTAAGATTCATCCATTATTTAAGACTGCATCTATCGAAGGGTAACCGTCATAGAGTGGGAAGTTATGGATTACTTATCCCAAATCAATTCAGGGTCTTCTTTATTTGGTTGCAGGTACCTGTATCATCTACTGTGGATATCAACATCTCCTTCAGCTACGGGTTGTCCAGTGATATTCATGACATGAAGCCACGTTCTTGCTACATGAGGAGTTAGTACATCACATGGTATCTATGCATCACTATCACTAAAATTAACATAAAGTACTAACAAATTTCATGAGCAATCAACCATTCACACATAATTAATTAACAACATATTATATACCCATCTTCATGCCTTTAATGTCTTAAGGATAATCATAGACATATTTAGTGTATATAGAAATTTGGAAATGTCTTATGAAATAGGTACTTAAATTAAGAAAAACAAGACAAAACATGGCCTCATCACACCCCCCAACTAATCATGTTGATGGTCCTCCAGCAACCAAGGTCTCAGATTGTACTGAAGAGCTATCTATCTATAGTCTATAGGTTCTTCTACTCCTCTATCCTATTTGAGGTAGAAGCCCTTATGTTTTGCTAACCTGTTCCACCTAGCTCGTTCTGCTGCCTAATCCATCCTGTGCCCCATCCAATGTGGAATAGGATAAAGAAGCAGGGGAGGATGGAATACTAATGGTAATTAGGTTATCCCATGTTCATTGGTCGATCTTATATATCTCTGTTCCCTATTGATTGTTGCTGAGAGGTTAAATACTAAATAAGGCTCTTTCCTTTGCAATGCTAGTATCAATTCTTTCCATCTACCTTATGAGAAACCCAAGTCTTCCTTACCAATTCCTTCAGGCAATTCCCTAAATTTCTTGTAATCCATGGCTCTACATTCCAGGAGTTTATTTTCTACCTCTTGATGTTCAATCAGGTCCACCCATTCCTCTACTATCTTTTGGGGAGTTAGAGACTCTGCCCTTAATTTGAGAGGAAGTGACTTCTCTCTTTCATTATATTGTTGCAATAGCTCTCCCCTCTTGTGCTCATTTTGAATGAATGAGGCTAAGGCCTTCAATTGCACATCCCCGATTACAACTAGGGGATTCTAGTGAGTGTCATATGGAATGACAAGTTCATGTAGGTAGAATCCACATAGTTAGTTTTGCATTTCAAGGGTAGCTCTTTAGTAAGCTATTAGAAATAAGGTAGGTATAAAAAGGGAGATAGGGGCATCACTATAAAGTTGGCTTAATTGAAAGCTCAGATACTGCTCCTGTAGATAGAGGGCATAAACCCTTGCAGTTGGTCGACATGTCATCAATTGAACAGTCATGTCTACCATTCTGTCTATTTTAAATTTCAACCTTTTTATTTTTCCTTGGTGCAGGAGCACCTGATGGACTTTATGCCTCCATGAGGCCACTTTGTAAATATTAGCTTTGTGTTATGTTTGAGTCATGGCATAAGGTCTTGAAGACCATTTCTAAGGTGTGTAAGGTGTTTGGAGTCATGGTTAGGTTTCTAGGTGATAGTTGGTACAAGTTGTCATTTGTGCAAAATAAATGCAAAAGTGGTTTCTAAGGGGGGTCTAATATATTTTGGTTTGTAATAAGGTATTTATGGGTCATGTTAAATGTTTTAAAATTGGTTTGGGTTGCTAGGAAGTAGTTTTGTTGAATATTGTCAATGATTGTAAAAAATTGTCAAATTGCAAGAATACAAAAATTGGGAATATGAAAGGTTATCATTTGAAAAGTCATGTGGAAGTTGGTTGGATAGATACCAACAGTTGGGAATGAGTTTAAATATGTTCAAACACTTCATGTAAGGTCATGTGGAGAAGAGTAGAAGTGGAATGTAAAGTTTTGAGAAGTTATTGAATAAAACACTTTGAATTTCTTGCATTTTCCAGCGTTCTGCTCTGTTCTAGGCCATTGTACAGCCATGTACAACCATATGGTGATCTAAAACCTATTGGATTTGATAGGGTATTGAATCTTCTAAATTTTTCCTTTTGTAGCATCGAATTTCATTATGTTTTGTGAAAGACATGGTTAAATTAGTGATTGATATTTCTAGATTTTAGGCCTATTTGGCAGAAAGACAATCCATTTTTGAAGGATTATGTATACAATAATCTACCCTTATTTTGATATATGTTAAATAATGGCCAAATAGGTATTTGAATCAAGTTTTATTTCTTGGATATCAATTCTGATTTGAAAGTTATGGCTGAAAAACTCTATTTGCTGCACCTACCTTAAACCTAGTCAAGCGCAGTAACAGTCCATTTTTTAAGCATACTTTCCAAAGTAACCATATCTTATTTCCATATATGTTGAAGTATGACTAAATGGGTATCTGAAATGCCATTTGGTTTCTAGGTTTGAAGAGTATTCTTCAAGATATGCTCCATTTTCACTGTTTGGAGTGCTATTGGCCAAATTGAAGAAATTGTGCGAAAGTGTTTGTAATATGCTTGTTGAGTGAACCCTCCATGTATACCAATTGATGCAATACATGGAGGGTTCACTCAACAAACATATTACAAACACTTTCTCACAATTTCTTTAATTTGGCTAGTAGCACTCCAAACAATAAAAATGGAGCATATCTTGCAGAATACTCATCAAAACCAGAAATCAAATGGCATTTCAGATACCCATTTGGGCATATTTCAACATATGTGGAAATCAGATATGGTTACTTTGGAAAGTATGCTTAAAAAATGGACTGTTACTGTTCTTGACTAGGCTTAAGGTAGGTGTAGTAAATAGGATTTTTGGCCATAACTTTCAAACCAGAATTGATATCCAAGAAATAAAACTTGATTCAAATACCTATTTGACCATTGTTTAACATATATAAAAATAAGGGTAGGTTATTTTGTATAAAATCCTTAAAAAATGGACCATCCTTCTGTCAAATAGGCCTAAAATCTAGAAATACCAATCACTAATTTAACCATATCTTTCACAAAACATGATGAAATTTGATGCTACAAAAGGGAAAATTTAGAATATTTAATACCTTATCAAATCCAATAGGTTTTAGGTCACCATATGTCTATACATAGCCATACAATGGCCTGGAATAGAGTAGAACGCTGGAAAATGCAAGAAATTCAAAGTGTTTTATTTAATAACTTCTCAAAATTTTACATTCCACTTATACTCTTCTCCACATGACCTTACATGAAGTGTTTGAACATATTTAAACTCATTCCCAACTATTGGTAATTGTCCAACCAACTTCCACATGACTTTTCAAATGATGACCTTTCATATTCCCAATTTTTGCATTCTTGCAATTTGACAATTTTTGACAATCATTGACAATATTTGACAAAACTACTTCCTAGCAACCCAAACTAATTTTAAAACATTTAACATGGCCCATAAAGACCTTATTACAAACCAAAATAGATTAGATCCCCCTTAGAACCCACTTTTACATTTATTTTGCACAAATGACAACTTGTACCAACTATCACCTAGAAACCTAACCATGACTCCAAACACATTACACACCTTAGAAATGGTCTTCAAGACCTTATGACATGACTCAAACATAACACAAAGCTAATATTTATGAAGTGTCCTCATGGAGGCATAAAGTCCATCAGGGGCTCCTGCACCACTCCTGCAGTTCACCTTGTTCTTTTACTAATTTATCGATCTTATTCCATAGTTGTAGGGTAACTATAAATAAGGTGCGTGGAGTAGGTCCCTCAGACTACTCTTCTAGTTTCATAGGCTCTAGATTCCTTTTGTTTATCTCTATATTAGTCAATTGGGCCAAATGTTCTAGTCTCGACCCTTGTTTCTGGAAGACATGTAGCTGATCCTCTAACTTCTTAACCAGTTCATTTAACCCTATCTCTTTTTGTTGATAATCCCTCAATTGCTTCTCCAATTATGTAATTTTCTGCAGGGCTATCTATAACTCATCCTTCTCATCCTCTGCTGTGCCTTTAGAATCCAACAACAATTCTTCTTCCTGTGTTTCATCTTGAGAGGCTGAGAAATTTGGTTTTTCAATTTCAGGGGTAGGTTGATACTTTTTCCTGGTTGTATATAAATCTTCCTCCTCAGACTCTACATCAAACTCTGGGACAAGTGTGTAACCCACTTTTTTCTGCTCTTTATCAACAAACAGATGCCCCCTTTCAGAGTCTATGTCAGTGTTAATATCAATTACATTCTTCTTTTCATGTTCCCCTGAAAGTTCTTTTTCCTTTAGGCTATTTGAACACCTACATGATCGTGCAAGGACTCTTTGTTTCCTCTTCACTTTGGAAGAAGAGGAGGATTTCCTTTTCTTGGTGGGCTTTGAAATAGAAGGGGTTTCATAGACAATTTTAGGTGCTACGGGTGGTGAGCTAGAAGCTACAGGCTGCAGTTTTCATTTTGACTTTTTCTTTTTGCAGCTAGAAGTCTGTGAGGATACATGTTCTGGCAAGGGGCTTGAAATTGGTGAGACTATAGGTGTAGAAGAACTAGCAGTTTTTCAATAGGATTATCAGAGTTCAGAGTTGGATGCTCCCCAACAGTTGCATGGCAATGAGTAGGTGAAGATTCTGGGTGAGAAGAGGTTGCAGTCACTTCCTCCTCTTCTCCTATTTGTAAATTTTCTACTTGTGCCTCCTCTTCTCTCTCCGGTTCAACACTGACAGACCCCTCATTAACATAATTAACTTCAAGAAATCATTCCCAAGAAAATTCAGGGTACTGGATAGATAAACTCCTCTTTACTAATCGCACAATCAAACCATGATGAGAGAATGAAGACTGACAATTTTTCTTTCTATATTCAGTAGACATCCTTTTTAACAAATTGAACAAAAAATTTAGAACATTCACTACCCTTCTGTGATGGAAATGGCTCAAACGTTTGAAATGCACAGTATAGAGCAAAGATTGCCTCCCATCAAAGGTAAGATATTTAATAATATAGGTAGCCATAGAGGCCCATAACTAGGGTAAAGAGAGTCATTTGGTACCTTGAGATGTAGATTTCATCCTTTCACCTGGTTATATGAACTTAGCCCTTGCAGAAATGATGTCTGCTCTTACAGGGAATTCTTCTCTAGTTGCCCATAGCCCTGTAACTTTAGCTATAGTAGATACAATCATGTCAACTTGTAAGCCTTTCACTATAGCTTCCTCATTCTAGAATGTCTCTGCAAATTGCTAGGTAATGTCTTCATTATACTTTGTTATCCTTAGAAAATATTGCAACCATCCTACCTACTGAAAAATTGGCAAGCACTCCCTATCGGCTAATAGTGCTAAGTGAACAGTAGGCTCTCTCCTAATTGAGTCACCACCCATCGTGATATCTCATGAAAACTCCCAATCCCCTACTTTCTTTTCAATTCTACTCACCAGAACTACTCACCAGAACCTTATTACTAGTTTGCTTCTGCCAATTGCTAGTCTGTTGGCTTGTATGTTATTCTGTAGTTGGTAATAACTATGGAGTAAGGGATTAAGAAGCTTGAATTTACATAAAATAATTCAGTATCCCCCCAACTATAAGTTCATTTGTCCTCAAATGAGAAGATAGTCTAGTGGTACAAAGGAATGGGTTTAAAGCATGTCAAAGTGATATAATATGTAAAATTAACGATGTGTGAATTATGAAAGTCATAAAATAAGAAGCAATAAATGTTAATTAAAACAAATAGCAAGATAAATACCATTGAGGTGATGCTGAAATTGGAATTGTTACATGGAAAAATGATTGCATGGTGGATTGAGTTGATATGCTTGATGAATGAGCTGGAGTGAATCACAATGATGTGATAGTGAAGAGGTGTGCTGATGGAATGTGCAATAGATGTATGACACGTAGCAGGAATGTACAAGCCAACGAAAGATGATGGCATGCAGATGCGTGAGAAAGCTACTGCAGGTAGTAGTGGCTGCATGCACGTAATTAGAACATGAAATGAATAGGTCCCATGTGCATTGGCTATGGGTGCATCTTTTATAGGTCCCAAGTGAATGACAAAACTTGGCTGTGGGTGCAGAAAATACATGTCCCATGGAACAGTAGATTGCCTTTGACTATAGGTCCCCTCAGTGAAGTGGCAGAATGCCAAATGAAAGCTCTAGTGTATAATGGTAACTAAAGTGATGGAGTCTGAACTTTGATTGGAAGATCACCTTGTTTTATTGCTATTGCTATGTGATGTGTGTGCTTTGTGTTTTTTTATTTATGTACAAAGTTTGGATAACTCAAACTTACTATGGAACTTCAGTCAAGCTGGTAGCTTGATCTATTGCTAAAACAATGTGATCAACTGCTACTTGGTTGGAAGCCTCACTTGAGGCAGAGGGCTATGTAACTTCAGTCAAGCTGGCAGCTTGATCTGTTGCTGGAACATTGTTTTCAACTACTACTTGGCTAGAGGCCTCACCTGAGGTAGGAGGCTGTTGAACTTCATTATCCATATCTGCCTTTAAATGCTGGACAAATGCAACTTTACTCAAAGGCTTCTTATACAATTTCAATCGATGTCCATCAACCATCAATGAGAATCTAACTTCATCAATCATGGTTAATTCGACTGCACCATTTGGGAAAACTTCCTTGATCTCATAAGGGCCTAACCACTTGGTCTGCAATTTGCCCTTATGATATTTATACCTAGAGTCATAGAGAAGTGTCCAATCACCTGCCTGAAAGTCCTTTGTTTTGACATACTGATCATGCCATTTGATTCTCTAATTTTGCACTAATTCAGTGTGATGAACTACTTCCATCCTTAACTCCTCCAAGGCATTAAGCTGATGCAGTCTTTCCTTTTGAGCTTGTTGACCTATTTTCCTCAGCCCAGAGTTAAACAGTTCACCTTGCATTTTCTTTGAAAATCCTTTAGAAATGACCATACAAGTTGTAAATCTTCCAAGTACTCATGCATGCCCTATCTAAAAAATCCCAAAAATGTCAGCTCAAGATTCTTTGCAGAAAACCCAAAAAAACCCAAAAATCTTTTAACTTCAAGTATTTTCTATCACTGGGAATTTTTAGCTTCATACTTGTATTTCAATATGCATTTTTGAATGTACATTCGCATATACATTCGCCAATGTATGTTTGAAACATACATTCGCAATATGCAAAGGGGTAGATGCAATAGGTTGAAACATATAAGGAAAAATATGCATATCGGGTTATACATTGCAGGAATATGCCATCAAAGATTCCCACTTGTATGTAGGGGTTTGTATGTTCTTATTGTATATTCAGATATACAACGGGTTTATATAAAGGTGAAACATACAAGGCAGATTGTATGTTAGGAGATGCAAGGGTGAATGTACATTTTGCAATGTACATTGGCAAACTTACAAGGGACCTTTGCCTAAGATACAAGCAAGACATACATTAGGCCAATATACAAAGATAATATGCATCGGCTACAATAGAGGTACATCGGCGCAATGAACAAAAGAGAATGTATATTTCGCATTGTATGTTCCAACATACAATTGAAACATACAAAGAAAAATATGCAAGGCCAAATGTGCAAGAGGTGGGGTCCACAATATACAAGGGCATTTGTATATCGACGACATACAAAGAAAAGATGCAAGTCAAATATACAAGGGGCCACGCATACAAGAGCGCATATACAAAGGCCAATGTATGTCATGAACAGTGCATTGTATATGCGGCTTGTATGTTTGCACATACAAGTCAAAGAAACAAGGCCGATATACATGCAAAAGATCACATGCAATAGTGGAATGTATATCGCGCACATACAAGCAAACATACAAAGGCGATATACAAGCCAGATTTCAAAGTCTTTCCAGTCTGCTTCATACAAATTTCAAATCCGCGGCTTGCATATATATGGTGCTTGTATATGCCGATATACAATGAGAGATACAAAGTAAAGGTGTAAGCTGGATTTCAAATGGATATACATTTTGGTTGAATGTAGCATCAGGTCCGCGGCTTGCATGTATGTGGACATTGTATATTGCGATAGACAAGTCAAAGGTGCAAAGGATGTATACAAGGCGGACCTGAATTGAAGATCAAATTCTGGCATATTCAGGCATTAGATCTGGCTTGTATGTATAAGTGCTTTGTATGTTTGCACATACAAAGAGATATACAAGGAAGATACAAGAGGTGGGGCCCACGCATTGTATGTATATTATGCGTTGTATGTTCCCAATATACAACGCGATATACAAGGAAAATGATGTGATGAAATCATGCGAGGGTCTCATATGCGAGACACATTGAAAGGATGCTGAGGGACCTCACAGGAGGCATTGTATGTATATTGAGAATGTATATTCGCACATACAAAGGAAATATACAACAGGAGCATGCATTCGCCAATATACAAAGGCCAAAGATGAATTGGTGGGGTCCATTAGAGGCGCAGGTCATTGTGTGTGTTTGTATTTTTGATTGTATGTTTTCACATACATTTGAACATACAAAGACATTTCTTAGCCCGATATACAAAGCACCATGCATATCCAAAGGCAGTTGCAGAGAAGGTTTTAAATGGTGATTCAGGCGGCAAATTTAAGCGATATATACACAGATGCAAAAGCGATATATACAGGCAGTTGACCGAAACTTTGACCGCTTGTATCTCCTCCATTCTGGCGAATTTCAACATGCTGTAAGAGGCAAAGATGCATATTTTGGTCCCCTCTTTCATTTGGCGGTATTTTTAGGGGTTTTTGTCACCTTTTATTTTCATATATGGATTTGCATGTTTTGGGCGACTAGACGTTTCAGCAACTTTTGGGATAGGATGCAGATATATTTTTTGTTTTGCATTCATTTCTGCAGGTAATGGAAGCTGCTCGCATTCATGATCAAAATATCTCCCATTAATGCATAGGCTATAGATCGATGATGTAGTAGCTTGCATTAAAGATTGAAAATATCTTCTATCTGCCCAATGCTAGATATTTGATGCCATAACTTCTGTAGGTGGACAGTTATTCAAGGGCAGATTTTTTTTTTTGATACAGCTCATAGAGCGAATCCTGTAACCAACTTAGGGCATTTTTTTTAAATGCTATATAAGCTGAGGCTTATGATGTAAATAAGGTTGGAAAATTTTTAGCATAGAGGCTTTTTTTGTTTTCCAAACAAAGCTTTTTTGTTACTGTAACCTTGCCTTCTTACTGAATATATGCAAGTTATCGTACCTCTTTTACTGATTTTCTGGTTCTGTGTAAATCTGCATATGGTTGTCTATGAATTTCTTTTGTTCCTCTCAATCATATTACTTCTTGCCTCTGCTAGAATCATCTAATCTGTGTATACATACTTGCTATATCTGGTTGTGTTGTGCATTTTTCAGTTCTGTGAAAGTTTCTTTAAATCTGTCTGGTGGATCACCCTTTTTGTTTTTCAAGCTTTTTGTTTCATCTTTTACTTTAAAGCTTTCCTTCTCCCTTTTCCCCTCAAAAAATTTAGTAGTTTTAGGTGATAATCAGGCAAGGAAGCCGACCTTCTCTAGAGGTCTGATCTCTTTGAGCAAGGTCCCACACTTAGAGATCATTCCCATTGTGTCATTGGAATGCTTGGAATCCTTCCAAGCAGGGTGCAATTTCATGTGACAACAGAGCTATTGATAGGTCCATACCAAGTTGGATAGCTGTTCTCAGTGTTTTGTATTCAAACTCAATAGGAAGGACAACTTTCTTTCCATAAACTAACTCATAAGGTGTGTACCCTATTATTGTCTTCCATGTAGTTCTATATGCCCAAACTGCTTTAGAGAGTCTCACTGTCCAATCTTTCTTATGTAATGCAACTGTCTTTGTCAATATTACCTCAAGCTCTCTGTTGGTGACCTCAACTTGTCCATTTGATGTGGATGATAAGGAGTGGACTTTCTATGTCTGATTTCATACTCCTAAATAAGGCTAGCAATCAATGCTGATGTAAACTGTGGTCCTTGATCTGTGACTATTTCCCTTGGGACACCATACCTTGTAAATATTTCCTCATAGAGGAATGTAGCAACCTTACTATCTCTGGCTACAGTTTAAGCTTTCACTTCTACCCATTTTGTGAGGTAATCAGTGAAAACAAGTATATATTCCTTGTGGTTAGAAGGTGGATCTATGGGTCTAATAAAATCAATGCCCCATTTGTCAAATGGTGTGACCACTAGTTGGGATTGTAGAGGCATTTCATGACTTCTTGTAGGTCCACCCATTCTTTGACAGCGGTCACATCTTCTTGTATAGAGTGCTGTATCTTTATGCAATGTTGGCCAATAATATCCAGTATTCAAGATTTTGACTGCTATCCTCTTAGTTGCAAAGTATCCACCATAGGTTTCATCGTGACATGCTTTGAGAATGTCAAATGCTTCATCTTCTCTAATACACCTTCTCATAATATGACCAGGTCCTGTATAGAAGAGATAACCAGATATCCAAGAATAAGGAAAGATGTGCTCCACAAGGTGGCACCTCTCTTGGTGAGAGGTGTGGAGGTGTTTTCCCTGTGACTATATAATTTGCTATATTTGCATACCAAGGAGTTTTTACAGTCAGTGTAAATAAGTGTTCATCTGGAAAAGAATCATCAATGACTAGGTCCTCATTACAAGTAGGGATCCTGAAAAGGAAGTCAAGAACAACATTGGCCTTCCCTAGCTTGTCCATAATGGTGATATAATATTCCTGAAGAAGCAGTAACCATCTAACCAATCTACCACTTACCTTTATTCATTAGATATCTTATTGCTGCATGGTCAGTGTGAATGAAAACATGATACCCAGTGATATAATGCCTAAACTTATTGATTGCATAAATAACAACTAACATTTCTTTCTCAGTAATAGTATAGTTATGTTCAACACCTTGAAGATTCTTGCTGATATAGTAAATTGCATATTCCACATTCCCTTCTTTCTATCCTAACACAACTCCCACAACAAGATTAGAAGCATCTGTATGTATATGGAAAGGTATTGCCCAATTAGGTCCTTTGAGTATAGGTGTCTTTGTTAATGACTCTTTGAGATTGTCAAAGGATAACTAATAGTAAGCTGTCCAATTAAATTTTACATCCTTAGAGAGTAAGACAAACAAAGGAGCAACAATTTTACTAAGGTCCTTTATAAATCTTCTATAATAGCTTGCATGACCTAGAAAGCTTCTGACATCTTTCTATTTTTGAGGAATAGGTAAGGTTGAAATGATTTTTAATTTTGTGTGGATCCACTTGAATGCCTACTTTGGATACAAAGTGACCAAGCACTACTCCTTGCATCATCATGAAACATTTTTCATGACTAAGGGATAGGTTATGATCTTGACATCTCTATACTAATTTTTTAAGGTTTTTCAAGGCCTTCTCATAAGACTCCCCATAAGTGGTGAAATCATCCATATATACTTCATTAGAGTCATGGGCAAGATCAACAAAGATGCTCAAAACAACTCTCTAAAATGTGGCAGGTGCATTACATAGTCCAAATGGAAGGACGAAATAGGCATATGTCCCCCATGGGCATGTGAATGTGGTCTTATCCTAGTCCTTAGGGGCTATCTTGATCTGGTTATATCCACTGAATCCATCAAGGAAGGAAAAATACTTTTTACTAGCCAAGGAGTCTAAGACCTGGTCAATGAAAGGAAGAGGGAAATGCTCTTTCCTAGTGGCAGTATTTAATTCTCTGTAGTCTACACAAACTTGCCACTTACCTCCTTTCTTTAGCATTATTACCAATGGAGATACCCATTGGCTATCTGATATTGGGTATATGAATCCCGCATCCAACAATTTTTGCAATTCATTCTTCACTATGTCTCTTACTGTAGGGTTCATCCTTCTTTGAGGCTATCTAATTGGTCTGCACTGTTCATTAATGTATATCCTATGCATGCAAAGGTTAGCGTAAATTCCCTTCATATCATGATAGTCCCATGCAAATACTATCTTGTGGGTTTGCAACATTTTGATCAGTTCAGTCTTTTGGACAAATGTTAATTCACTGTTGATGTTAAGTGTCCTTCCTAGTGTAATGTCAACTAGTGCTGCCATGGCCATTACAGAGGCAATATCCAACCCTGATAAGTTGAGACTACAACTATGAGGTAGCAACTGATGAAACATAATGCTGGTGGAAGCATAGGCTAGAGTATTGATTGTAGGCAAAATATTGTGAAGGGGGCATGCCATACATATTAGACATGGGTCTTGTTGTATGTATGTTCCATAATTGTTTTGTATGACATTGGAAAGCACTTCATCTTCATCTTGGATAGCTAGTAGCGGGTCTCGTTCAATTGTCATTAATGTTTGAAGAGAATATTGGTCAGTATCCCCTAGGTCTGGCCAGATAGTTTGCTCCATATGAGAAAAAAGTTGAGCAAGTGGATAAAGGACCAATTTTTTTGTTATATTCCCATTGGAAATTATCATATTCCTAGACCAACATCCTATGAAGGCATCTGTTGTTTCCAGCTAGGGTCTCCCTAGGATTAGTGGATATCCCCCTAGGTTGGCCTTGGGCTGCAAGACCATAAAGTCTGCAGGACATTCCCATGAATCCAATGTGATTACAAGATCTTCAATAACCCCTTTTGGCTTGACTGTGGACCTATCTGCCAACTGGAATACTTTGGGAGTAGATTTGAGGTTATCTAATTGAAGGGTACTCATTGTTTCCTTTGTCATTACATTGATGGCTGCACCTAGGTCAATCAAGGTGTTTTTGATAAGGGTACCATTAATGTGCATCAACCACAGGGCTTCCAGGGTCTACATATTTTGGAACAACTAAGTTACCTAACATGATATCGGTAAGTTGTCCTATAACATGTACTGTCTGAGGATCTTTCCTCTTCCTTCCTAGTTTCTTAAGGCATTACTACCTTAAAACCTTGGTATATATGGGCACATCCTTGATGGCTTGGATGAGGGGAATTTTAACACAGACATTTTTTAGTTACTCCATGAAATCAAAATTAGGCTCAGGTGGAGTTGGTGGAAAGTACATTTTAATCTCTCTGGAAATGGAGGGTTCTTGGTAATGGTTTCTTCTTGCGGAGATTTTCTCAGAAGGCTTCTGCTAGTTATTTAGATGGTTGTCAGTGATGAAGGGTTGTTCCTCATCAGGAAGTTCTATGATGAGTGGTGATGGAGGTCCAACAAGTATCTTTCCTGAGCGCAGGTGCACATCACTAACTTCAATCGTATAGGTTCGGTATTGGATGGCCTCATTAGTATAGGCCTACTGAATAGGCTTGTTGTTAGGGTTAGGTGCAGGTTGTTGCAGTAATTAAGTGGCTCTAGATGGGGCAAGAGTAGGCAATGCTGCATTTGGCATAGGGAAGGTTGTTGAGGCAGGGCTTGTTGTGGCTGTGGGTAGTTCATATTTGAATTTTGCCAAGGTTGGTTCCCACGCCACTGTTGTGGCCATGGGTTTTGATTGGCCTAACATTGTGGATTATAATTTGAGGATTGGGATGGTTGTTGCAGCCATGTCCCTGCTGCTAGGTCTAGCCAGGTGGCATGGTTGCCCATTGCTGATGTGGCCAATTATACAAAGATGCATTGTTCCAATTATGAAGATTTGAAATAGGTGGTGCAAATGTCATGGATATGGTTAAGGGGTCTGAGGCATACCTAGTCTTTGCTACCATGACCTTCATTGTGTAATGTAGAACACTTGACCTTCTTCATCTTCTATAGCTTAGAAATCTGCTTTCTCATTCTTTCCCTTAGAAATACTAGCAAGTCCCTTGCATTGGCAATTGGCCTTCTTGTGTTGACAATGTGGACAATATTCACTCAAAGCTGCCTTTGATGCCTCCTATTTCTTCTTTATGTGCATGGTGTCTAGATGTGTTGCAAGATGGCTTATGATATCCTCTTTCATGTTTGACAGGAGATTGTTGAGCTCTACCCTAGAGATTCTAGTGGATTATTTACTCAAATTTAGGGTTCTAAAACCTCTATTTTTCTTTAAAGTAGAGTGTGAATAGTTTCGGTAGATTTGACAGATTTCATCAAATCCAAGTTGAGAGATATCCCTTACTCCAATTAGATTGAGTGCATCCATACATTCTTCACTCACACCTCTTAGGAAGACCAACTTGAGTGTCTCTGGTGAGAGCCTATTCTGTCTTGACTTCTTGAGGCAAAACTGAAATCTCTCAACATAGTCTTCCAAGGGCTCATCTTCTTTTTGTGACATCCTAAAGATGTCACCCCATTCATAGCTCTACCATGACAATAATCCTAATACTTCTACAGAAACTTCTCCTTCATGGTGGCCCAAGTGGTTACAGAATTCTCACCCAGACCCATAAACCATCATAATGCAACATCCTTGAGGGTGGCTGGGAAGAGATGGAGTCTGTATGCATCTATAGTGTAATCATAACTCCTACAGAGTACATCAAACTCAAAGAGAAACGTATCAGGGTCTTTAGTGATTATCCCATGAAAGTTTGGTAGAGCTGAAGGAGGAATATTTTTCAGGGTGTCAGCTCTCTCCTAGTTTGAAATAGGAAAGACAAAGGTAACTGGTTCAACTAGGTTCTCTACTGATTCTTCTACCAAGATGCCTTGGTTCCAACTTGTAATATCCTCAAAATCCTCAATGTTCTACAGACCAAGGGATAATTCAAAGTGTTCTTCTTCTTCTTCCTCTGTTGAACTGGTTGGAAGAAACCTCCCTCTATGGTCTCTTGGCTGCCCCATACAATAATGTATAAGCTAATGGCTTATTTCCTGCACCATGTTAGTGAATAGTTTGGAAATGGAATGAATATCTATGTGATCCTGTATGCTGAAAAATATTATTTCCTAGGAAAGAAAGAATAAACATAACTCAAAAACTCTAAACTTTAGCACCATCCCTGGCAACGATGCCAAAAATGTCAAACTCCATTATTAACCAATACATTGATGCAGAAAGGGCATGCACACTACTCAATGGACCAACGGATCCTATAACAAGCAACCTACTAGCTATATAATGTGTTACATTTACATTGTCAAACCAAGGAATCATAATCTTCTTGGATGATGCCTATACTATGTGTACAATTAAGGATTCCTGAGTTTTAGTCTAGAGGTTGTATAAGGGAACTAAATAAAGGAAACACAATTCCAATTGCAAGGATTGACAATACTCTATGTAAATAGGAATGATAGAAAATAACTAAGCTTATTCAACACAACAGTAATTAAATGGTCCTATACAACTTCTAGATGAAAGAGCAACTGATAGTTGGTTCGGTGATCACCTTGACTCAATAAGACTTAACAACATAGATTATCAAAGTTTGACCAATTCTCATAACATAACTCATTACAACATAAATTAATCACACACATATAAACATACAATCATGAACTAAACATATAAACAAAGTGGAGAGACACAGTACCTCAAGTGGCCTGCTTGAGTAACTGTGATCCCACGAAATCTAGCTAAATCTTTATTGTATCTTTGTAATCAATGACAAAAATCAAACCATATATTCCTTTATTGAATGCTTGAAGTCCAAGATACAATAATGAAATCTGATACTATATCTCTGTCTAACCCGTATGAAGTAAAATCTAATCTCCCTTCGATGAGATCAACATTGTCTATTTGAATAAAACTATTGAACAATAAATGCTATATTTGTCCATTATCCAACAATGTAGGAAAATGACTTTATTACAAAGCAAACTAGAAATAAGAAACTAAACTAACATGAAGGTGGCATAGACAGTACAATCCTACTGTAACTCTCTCTCTAGTATCCATGAAGAACAATCAATACTAGAAACATAACATAGAGCATGATCTAAGATTCCTCCATTATTTAAGATTGCATCATCTATCGAAGGATAACTGTCACAGAGTGGGGAGTTATGGATGACTCATCCCAAATCAATTCAGGCTCTTCTTCATTTAGCTGTAGGTACCTGTATCATCTACTATGGATATTAGCATCTCCTTCAGCTGCGGGTTGTCCGGTGATCTTCATGACATGAAGCCACATTCTTGTTGCAGGAGGAGTTAGTACATCATATGGTATCTATGCATCAGTATCACTAAATTTAATATAAAGTACTAACATATTTCATGAGCAATCAACCATTCACACATAATTAATTAACAACATATTATATACCCATCTTCATGCCTTTAATGTCTTAAGGATAATCATAGACATATTTAGTGTATATAGAAATTTGGAAATGTCTTATGAAATAGGTACTTAAATTAAGAAAAACAAGACAAAACATGGCTTACCATCATTTTATATAGTTATTCTTTTCATGTCATTATTGTAAATACTTTTTTCTTGGCATGTGTTTGTTTTTGAATGGATCTCTATTCTCTTTGCTTTTAGTGCTAAGGACTATATGGGTTGAGAATTATGGTTCAGTGGATGTTAAGTGGTAGTGTAGTCATCATTCTGACCTTGTCCCTCTTTAGAGAGAAATGGCCTATGTTTTATTTATGGTCATGTTTTTTTGTTTTGTACAAGGAGCATGGTTGGCTTGGAGCACACATTTTGTTTTTCTTATGATCCAATGATTGTGGCTATCCTAGGGGCAAGTTTGGGGCTTTGCACAGTGAGGGTTTGAAGGTTTACTATCATTTTATATAGTTTCTTCAATGTCATTGTTGCAAATACTTTTTTTTTGGGTGTGTTTTTTTTAATGGCTCTCTATTTTCTTCACATTTAGTGTTGAGGACCTGTTGTGCCCTACACCAATGCCTCATTTTGCTTTTGGAAAAATATGCACCCCCTTTTTTGTTTGTGCCTAGGTTTAGTTTTCCTGTTTGGACTGCTTCTTCCTTCCCTTTGTGTTAAATTGAAGTGTATTCTTTTTTTTGAATAGCTATGCATTAATTCATTAGGTGCTTAAGTCATTTGCAAAATGTTAAGTGCATTTTCCATGTAAATTTTGAGTTTCTTGCCTTTTTGCAAAATTGTGGACTTTTGACTTGCTATTGGATGCCATGTTTCTTGGTCACTCATCCTATCCGCTTGGTTTTTTCTACAAAGTTGTTTAAGTGTTGAAATGGCTTGTATAAATGTTTGTAGAACCTTGATGTGGTAATAGATGTATCATTTTGCTTCTTTGGTTAAACCTCCCATCCTTTTCAAATTTCTCGCAAGGTGTTTTAACTTTGAAAAGTCTTTTAAAATTAGTTTGCATAATTTCATGTTGGTACAGGATATGTCAAGGTTTTTTGTGTGTTCGGATCCTCTTGTATTTTTTGTAAATTTCCTTTCTGAAGTCAAGGTCATAAGTGTTGATTTTTTGGGGTTGTAGAATTTTTGTGTCTTGCTTCCATTTTTATGAGAGAGTTTAAATGTCTTCATCCTATGCTGATTTCCACAAAAATGAAACCTTATATACGTTACCATTTCACTTATTTTCCTCTCACATTAATGGCAAACACGAACTTGGATTAGAAGGGTATAAAATGTGTTTAAAATTTAAATTCCTTGAGCTCTGGCAATCTGAAACCTTTTAGAAAATAAAAAGCAACCTCCAACTGCAAATTTTAGTGAATTCAACAATATTTTCATGTACCAAAGTAATAAAATCATATTGCAAAGATTATGTAGTTCATTCTTGTGTCTTGAAGCTTTGCTATGAGCTAGGGCTTCCAAGATTTCAACTCTTGTTTCGTGATCTTCATTGAATCCCAAAACTCATTGACCTAGATTTCCCTTTTGAAATATTTTTGAAGCTTTGAATACTTGAATGAAGAAACAAAGAGATCCTTGAATGAGTCAAAATTGAATTTAAACCATTGACTTAAGAAATGAATGAAAGGAAGCAAGGTATGCGGAAAACGCTTCCTACACTGTTCTAATGAGGAAAGACTTATGCAAATTTTTACTTTTACAGTTACAGATTAAGATGAACATTAATAGAAAGATAATAACAACTTCCAAATGCAAACACAAAACTCATAACACAAGATATATGTGGGGAAAACCCTTTCAGGTAAAAAACCCCACATTCCAAAGCTGCCCAATATATTATTTAGAAATCACAAAGATTACAATATACTTACAGAGCAATCTTTTACAGGAGTATATCCAACTAGAGATCTAGGAGGTAACTTGACATCTATAAGATTCTTACATACAACCTCCATCTCAAGTTCTTGATATATAGGAGATACAATACAGTACATCACCAACGGTAATTACAAAACCATGAGCTAAAACCACCCAAAAGTGGCACCCAAATTATCTCCAATCAAAGATACCTTGTGATATACCAAACCACACACCAACACATGTAACTCTCCTCTTTACAACTCTTTTATGTGTCCAACACATTTTTACATTTTCCAAAACCAAAGGTCCAACTTCCGGAGGCCATAACTTTTGATTCGGGTGTCCGATTGACGAATTGTTTTATGCGTCGGAAAGCTTGTGAAGTGCTCTATCACCCTGTAACCTTATTCACCAATTATGACAATTTTTGGGATGTTTAGAGAAGTTTTGATACCCAAAAATTGAGTTCATATCTTTTCTAACAGTTTCAAAAAAATAGAAACTTTAATATCTCACAATCCAGATATGATCATGAGTCGAAACTCACCTGAGATGTTTACTTAGCTGTTCCACACCTTCTGGGAAAATTTTAGGTCAACCTGAGGTCAATTGAAGGACTTACTAAAAATAGTAAGTCTTGCTATTTTAAGCTCGTTTGGAAACATTTGGAAACTTTGAAGGTTCCAGACTATTTTCCAAGATAAAGGGTATTCAAAAAGACCAAAAATGGGAAGAATAGTAATCTTTCGAAGTTGCAAGGTTGAGACACTTTTCCTAACATTCTCCCACTTGTCAAACACCTTGCAAGAGCAAAGGGAGCATCGACACCATGATTTAATTACTAGGGGTCGTGAGGCCCATAGTCTCTGAACACCATCTGAACTTCGTTGTGCTCACAGGTTTTGTCAAGGAATCTACAACATTCATCAAAGTTTCAACTTTTTCCAAGTTTACCTTCCCATCCTCTACCATGTCACGAACAAAATGGTACTGGACATCAATATGCTTAGTCCTTGCATGGAAAGTAGGATTCTTTACCAAACATATGGCACTCTGACTGTCACAACAAATAGTAATCTTCCCTGCATCAAACCCAACATAAGAACATAATCTCTTAAGCCAAATGGCTTCTTTACAAGCATGAGTTGCTGCCATGTACTCAGCTTTAGTAGTAGACAAAGTGACCATAGGTTGCTGCTTACTCATCCAACTAATAGCACCACCAAACATAGTGAACACATAAGCACTGGTGGATCTCCTGCTGTCAATGTCACCTGCCCAATCTGAATCCACAAATCCATGAATACAAAGTGAATTTCAAGGTCCTATAGGATAACCATGATAACATAAGGAATACTCAAAAGTACTCCATAAATATCTAAACACTCTCTTCACCACATCCCAATGTACCCATCCAAGATTAGCCATAAATCAACTAAGGACTCCCACTTCTTGGGCAATGTCTGGTCTTGTACAGACCATCACATACATCAAACTGCCAATCGCACTAGCATAAGGAACTTTGCTCATATCCTCTATGTTAGAAGGAGACTTTAGACAATCTTCAATAGATAACTTTGTCCCCATTGTAACAGGAATACTCAAAGGTCTACAATCCATCATGTTGAATCTCTCCAACACATTGTTAACATACTTACTCTGGCCTAACCAAAGTTTTATGTTTGTTCTGTCTCTTTTGATTTCCATTCCCAGAATGTACTGAGTTGCCCCTAGATTTTTCATCTCAAACTGTGCTAACAATTGAGACTTCAAATCAAAAATCAAACTTTTACCATTCCCAATGAGTAACATATCATCGACATATAATGCAATAATGAGAATGCGATCATTGTCAAATTTGTAGTAAACACAATGATCTGATTTCGATCTCTGAAATCCAATAGTCAACATAAAAGCATCAAACTTCTGGTACCACATCCTAGGAGACTGTTTCAAACCATACATAGATTTTTTCAACTTGCAAACCAGATTTTCTTTACCTTTCACCACGTAGTGCTTTGGTTGTGACATATAGATTTCCTCCTCGAAGTCGCCATGAAGGAATGCTGTCTTCACATCCATTTGTTCCACTTCTAGATCATATGCTACTGCAAGAGATAACAGGAACCAAATAGATGTCAGCTTTGCAACGGGAGAGAAATCTCACCATAGTCAATTCCCTCCACCTGAGAATACCCATTCGCAACCAATCTAGCCTTATATTTCTCAACACTACCATCTACACCAAATTTCTTTTTGAACACCCATTTGCATCCAATAGGTTTTCGTCCTTCAGGAAAATGTACCAAGTCCCAAGTATTATTCTTTTCCAAAGAAGCCATCTCCTCTTCCATGACCTCCTTCCAGGAACCTGCATCTTTCATACCCATAGCCTCTTTCACAGTTCTAGGCTCATCAGTGTTAGAAATCAAAGCAAAATTACAACTGGACAAACTTATCAGGTTGTTGCCTTATCCATGTGGACCTCCTCAAAGGTTGAGGTTGAGGTTCTTCATCTTCTTCTGAACTTTCAGAGCTACTAGAGCTCTCCTCATTATCAAGTCCAATAGATGTTTTTGGTTCAACTTTCTCAGGGATGGAAATAAGTTGAACCACATCATCTTTCTTCTCTTCTTTCTTTGGCTGCAAGATAATAGAAGAAGGATTGAGCTCTTTGAAGATCATGCTTCTGCTATACAGAACTCTTTCAGCTATTGGATCCCAAAGCTTGTACCCTTTCACACCGATGCCATAACCGATGAAGATACACTTTACAACCTTGTTCTCCAACTTAGACCTCTTCTCCTTAGGCACATGTGCATATGCCTCACAACCAAATACTTGAATGTGTCTTAATGAAGGCTTTTTACTAGACCATACCTCCATAGGTGTCTTATCAACAAGAACTGATGTAGGAGACCTATTAACCAGGTAACAAGTGGTAGCAACAGCTTCAACTCAGAACTTTTGTTCAAGACTAGCTCCACTTAGCATAGTCCTTGCCCTCTCCATCAACATTCTATTCATCATCTCTGCAACTCCATTCTATTGAGGGGTATACAAAGTTGTCTTGTGCCTCTCAATCCCCTGTTCTTTATAGAACTTGTCAAAATTTGCTTAGCAAAACTCACCACCATTGTCAGTCCTCAAACGCCTAATCTTTCTATCCTTATGATTCTCTACAAGAGCTTTGAACTCTTTAAATCTATTAAAGACTTCAGATTTACTTCTAAGGAAATACACCCATGTCCTTCTACTGTAATCATCAATGAATGAAACAAAGTAAACAGATTTTAAAATTGAAGGAACATTAACAGGACCAAACACATCAGAATTAATCAAGTCCAACACATTAGAAGATTTGTGAGAACTAGAATAAAACTGAACATGGTTTTGTTTTCCATAAATGAAATGTTCACAGAAATCAAACTCAAGGTTACAATCATTCATACCCTCAACAAGATTTTTATTTTTTAGGGTCCTCAAACCCTTTTCACCAATGTGACCAAGCCTTTGGTGCCATAACAATGTCTTCTCAGCTGGAAGTTTCATCTCCATAGAATGAGCACCCTTAGGTACCCAAAAAGCACGACCATCAGAAATAGATGCAACAGTTTTTTTCGTTGCTGGTTCCAATGGTGAGGATGAAGACTCTAAAGCTCTCTTCTTTGAAACAGAGGCAACATTGCACTGAACTACGCATGCATCAAGATGAAACAGAGTGCCAATCCAAACACCCTTAGCCAACACCATAGATCCTCTAGTCATCTTGCATCCTTCATTCAAGAAAACAACTTGCACACCCACATCATTCAATTTACTTACAGAAATAAGGTTCCGTGTCAAACCAGGGATATGCAGAACACCATTGATTCCCTTTACTCGTCCATCATGGAATCGAATCAAGACTCTTCCATGACCAACAATATCTAGGTGAGAATCATCACCCAAGTACACCTTTCCATCACGATATTCTTCATACTTCAAAAACTAACCCCGATGCGAGGTCATGTGAAAAGATGCACCAGAGTCAATAAGCCACACATCCTCAGATGCATGTGTTGCCAAGCAGCGACAAATGCTTCTCCTTCATCCTGAGAGGACTTGTCAGAATCTGAATCATGATTCTTCTTCTTTATATTTTTCTCCTCCTTGCACTCTTTGCGGAAGTGACTAGGTTTGTCGCAATTCTAACAAAGGGCCTTGGACTTTCCAGGAGACTTAGATCTCCCACAGATTTGGATCTTCCTTTTTCTTCCTTCTTCTTATCCTTTTTCTTTCCCTTCTCTTTAGATCTACCACAAACCGCAAGAGCTTCCTTAGTTGATTCAAAAGACTTTCTCCGCATCTCCTCAGACAACAGTGAAGAAACCACTTCATCCATCTTGAAGATGGTAGTGGTACTCCCAATGGCCATAACAAGGTGGTCCCATGAATTTGGTAAGGAACACAGTAATGTCATACATCGATCCTCCTCCTCCATCTTCACACCAACATAAGTCAACTGGGCAACAGACATATTGAATGTGTTCAGGTGATCAGTGACAGATCCTCCATCTTCCATCCTCAGAGAATACAATTTATTTCACAGGAATAACTTGTTTACCAAGGATTTAGCTTGATAAACATCTCCAAGCTTCTTCCAAATATCCTTTGCAGTCTTCTCTTCATGGATATTTAGGAGCACTAAATTGGCCAAACATAGTCTTATCAAACCCTTAGCTTTTCAATCTTTGAGATCCCAGTCTTCTTGAGACATTACCGTTGGTTTTGTACTAGAAATGACTTCCCATAAATCTTGATCTACAAGCATGTCCTCCATTTTGAGTTTCCAAAACTTGAAATTACTTCCGTTAAACTTCTCTATCTCAAACCTCCTAGATGTGCTTGCCATCTCTTACATGCAACAATGATTTCAAAATCCTCTGCAGAAGCTCTCACTCAAATGAAGATCAGCTCAAAAAACCCTCTGCTCAACAACTAGAACCAAAGGTGATCAGACTCTGATACCAACTGAAAGGAAGCAAGGTATGCTTCCTACACTGATCTAATGAGGAAAGACTTATGCAAATTTTTACTTTTACAGTTATAGATTAAGATGCACATTAATAGAAAGATAATAACAACTTCCAAATGCAAACACAAAACTCATAACACAAGATATATGTGGGGAAAACCCTTTCAGGTAAAAAACCCCACACTCCAAAGCCGCCTAATATATTATTCAGAAATCACAAAGATTACAATATACTTGCAGACCAAGCTTTTACAGGAGTATATCCAACCAAAGATCCAAGAGGTAACTTGACATCTATAAGATTCTTACATACAACCTCCATCTCAAGTTCCTGATATATAGAAGATACAATACAGTACTCCGCCAATGGTAATTACAAAACCATGAGCTAAAACCACCCAAAACTAGAGCCCAAATTATCTCCAATCAAAGATGCCTTGTGATATGCCAAACCACACGCCAACACGTATAACTCTCCCCTTTACAGCTCTTTTATGTGTTCAACACATTTTTACATTTCCCAAAACCAAAGGTCCAACTTTCGGAGGCCATAACTTTTGATCTGGGTGTCCGATTGATGAACCATTTTATGCGTCGAAAAGCTCGTGAAGTGCTCTATCACACTATAACTTGATTACGACAATTTTTGGGATGTTTAGAGAATTTTTGATACCCAAAAATTGAGTTCAGAACTTTTCTGGCAGTTTAAAAAAAATAGAAACTTTAATATCTCACAATCCAGATATGATCTTGAGTTGAAACTCACCTGAGATGTTTACTTAGCTGTTTCGCACCTTTTGGGAAAATTTTAGGTCAACCCAAGGTCAATCGAAGGACTTACTAAAAATAGTAATTCACTATTTTAAGCCCGTTTAGAAACTTTGAAGGTTCCTGTTGATGGTGGTTTTAGCACACAGCAACGCAGGTGTGATTGTTGGTTTCACACCTCTCTTGAAAAGTATCCTACCCTAGGTGGGACTACTCCAAGGATAATACAGCTAGGTCTTAGCTTGCTTGGAATAACTTCAGTGAAATGTCTAGCTATACCAATAAGGGGTCTTACATGCAATCTGCAAATCTTCAGGTTTGGGGCAGCAAATACACATAAACCCTATTATGATTTTCAGCTGATAAACAGGATAAAATGCTGCTAAAATTATTATTCTATCAACTAACAGTGATTTTAAAAGAAAGTGCAAAAGGTTAGGGTTTTAGAGGGATCCTAAGTGACATTCACAATATTAAGGTTATTTTTTAGTAGACAAACATTCCAAACTTTGAACCAACTTTCTGAGTCACCAAACTTAAGTGAATGTTACAATGCTGCAGAAAACGGTGCTATCTTCAATGGAGGTCAACAGATTTTCAGATTACATACGTTTGTTAAATACCCAATGATCGGTGCAACTTAACTTGTGAAATGCAATTGAACTTTAGCACAAATATTCAGCCCAGACTAACTTTACACAGCTACTTACCATCAGCAAACAACTAAAAGTATGGACTTAGAATGTTCATCAAATACTTCAGCAAACCATTAATGTTATGAAAGCACAATTATTCTAACTATGGGAGAGCAAGATGCGAACCATGAAAACCAAAAGATGAATCAACACAAGATACAAATTCTCAGATTTACTGCAGAAACTTGCTTTGTATTAGCTCAAATGGCATAGAGTCAACAATTTGGTATCAAAATCTCTCACAAATAGTGGAAATGGCAGCCCTTTATATAGAAAGCAACATACCATATTTTTCGAATGAATGGTGGAGATTAGCTCAACACCAACGGTCCAGATTACATCAACAAAGGCAATTATAACAGCCCACATCAATCCTCGGATCAGATTTTGTCCTCTATGAAAAAGATGAAAAATAGCCCCCAGATACATTGAATCTAGACAAAATGGATACCCATTTGGTTGTACATGACGAAAAGTCAACTTTCAAGGCCTAATAAAGCCAAAATAGAGTCACATGACACTTGAAAACTTGAGCTGATGTGGATCCACGGGATTCCAAGTGCTAACTGGATCAAAAAAGGAGTATTTGGCACTTTATTAGTGAAGATATATCCAATTGGAGGCTTGTTGGATTGATTCTTGATGACTAAACTGCTGGGACAGCTGTATGCATGTCTTGGTGATTCGATCCAAGGTCATTTGAGTGGTATTTTGGGAAAAATATCAAAAATATAATTTTTGGTATTTTCTACATCATAGTAAATTGCATTTTCGGAGGCCTTCGGAGCGGAATGGGGGCTCAAAACTTGTCGGTAGCTTGGCATTAATCCTCAACAGTCAGGTAGCGCAAACTAGATAATCAGTTTATCTTTCCAGCGAGTCCAATAAGTTTAAATTTTGATAAAATAGCTAGGAGTTATGACCCTCGGACTGGATCACTAGGACATTGGACTGGATCTACAGGAACAACAGTGATTTGGCATGATCTTCTATGTCTTTTAGCTCCTGAGACTCATCTTTATCATCTTGGACATTATACTGACTTCCTTTTGCATGTGCAGCAGCAATTTGGTTGATAGAATGTCGATTCTGCATCTCTGGATCAGTACTACATATCTACGTGTACATCCTTCCAAGACGGCTCCGGTTGGCTCCTTTGTGTTCTTAGACCTACAATTCACAATGCAAAGCATCCATTTCATCTTAACAAGTCATTTTTTATCATTTTAAATCAAAACATGTTCATTTGTAGTCATGGATCAGTAAAAAACAACCCATTGTCAATGTTGCCTTCTTATAAACAACCTCTTAAATCCAATGATTTTTGCATGATTTTCTACATTTTTCATCATTTTTGAGTACCCATTTGGACGATATGATGATTAGAAAAGTTTTTCAGGTCAATAGAATCCATTTGCAGACTTTTATTTCATGTTTTTCTAGCATTTTCTGCAAAAAATGAGATTTTTGGGGGTGTCCGACCTCAGCAGGAATTTTGGGGTTGTCCGACCTCAGCGGGGATTTTAGGTTCATCCGACCTTAGCGAGGCTTTTGGGGTTGTCCGACCTCAGTGGGGATTTTAGGTTCATCTGACCTTAGCGGGGATTTTGGGTCCGACCGACTAAAGTCAGTGAAGACAGTTTTCAGTGCAGGTCCATGAGGGCTATTTTTAGCGTAAAGTTCATTGGCGGGGATTTTCAATGCAACCGACTTGCGCAAGTTTTAACACCAACTGACCTGTGCGATTTAAGTCGATGGAAGACCATTTTAGCGCAAGTCGGTAGAAGGCAATTTTAGTACTTTTCTTCGAAATTGTCTCAGCGGGGATTTTTGTTCCGACTGTCCTAGCGGTAGCTTGGAGGGAGGTCGGTGGGAGGCAAATTTAGCGCAAAAGTCAGAGGGCGATGATTTTTGCGCAGAAGTCTACGAGTGAGGTTTTTAGCACCGAAAGTCGGTAGCGACTATTTTTAGCGCAAAGTCAGTTGATTCAATTTTTAGCGCTAAGGTCGGTAGAGGCTGTTTTTAGCGCTTTTTGCAGTTGGGGTCATTTTTAGCGCTAGATTTCGAATTGGTCAGGGTGAAAGTATATTTAAAAATATATTTAAGTATAAGAAACTTATACTTTAAATATTTTTAAATATACTTTTAGGATGTTTGAGATAGGTTCCAGATCCATAGGATTTCATATGCAGATTCTAGAATTTTGTGGTTCCATCGGATTTCAGACTTAGCCAAATCAGGGCTTCAGGAACATGTATCAGGGTGAAAGCTTATGGACCCCTTAGTGAAATCTAATGGAATTTGACATGATTTTGCAACTGTAAGATCCGGAAACTATGAATTTCAACATGAAACATCCTGTAGAAGCAATTTCAAGGGCAACATCCCGTGACATAGGTTTTTAGAGCAAAGTGCAGTAACACCCAATCCCAATGCAGAAGGCAACAAATGGCTATTTTTTAAGCACAAGACCACTCAAGACACTTCCAAATCAATCATGAAAAACATCAACTGACTCCACACATGTGAAATACCCAAATCTGTAACAAGTCATGCATTCTAAGCACAAATTCACTTTCTCATCATCTTAGCAAGAGAGGTCTAGACTCCAAGCCAAAGTAAAAGAGGGGGTCTCCATTTGGCAAAATGGGGCGGGTGTGCAAAGCACAACAGTTCCAGACCATTTTCTAAGATAAAGGATATACAAAAAGACCAAAACTGGGAAGAATAGTAATCTTTCGAAGTTGCAAGGTTGAGACACTTTTCCTAACAATGAATTCGTAGGATTAAATTTGACCTATTTGATCAAACTAGGGCACTTTAACGATGCATTTTAACCTAATCCTAGTTCATGAAATGACCATTAAATTCCAACAAAAATTTAGGGTAAACAACTAGATTGAAAAATTCAAATTTTATGATGCCCTAGTTTAAAAATTGCTAAGTGACAAAATTTTCTTGCCCTAGGTCAAATTTCCACAAAACTTGAGAAATTTGAAAGTTGTGTTGAATTTACAAAGTTTGGTGTTGCTAGATTTTTTGAGGAAACTAGAACTTTCTAATTTAAAATTTGACATCAATTCCTCCTTGATTTCTCTCCATCTCATTTAAATGGTTTGATAAAAAAAGCGTATTGAAACTTTTATAAGTTTTGGATCATGTGAGTAATAAGAACTTAGTTCTTGAATTTTAAAATGGGTGCTACAAGTGATGGGCGGGCAAATAGAGTTATAGACAATGGCATGCATGGAGGACAAGAAAATGGGACCACATCTTCTTTGAGGGGTGAACCTACTAAGAAAAAGGGGAGAGCTGATGTACCCGAGTCCTTAACACTATAGAAAGAACTTTTCAAATCCCCCAGAACCTTCAAGACAGGGATGACATTTCTATCGAGGACTTAGGAGTGGTGCTAAAGATAAAATACCAAACAATAGATAGAGTGCTTTAAAAAATGGAGTCTTTTGATAGGAATTTTTTTTAGAAGAAGACCGAATATCAAAATGGTGCAAAAATGGACCTCTTCAAAATGGATGATTAAAGGGAATGTTGAGGTTTCAGCTTTGCCAAAGGGTCTTTTCGCATTCTCCTTCTCCCTGCCTAAGGACTGCACCAATATTATCATGAAGGGACTGTGGTTCATTGGAAAAACTAATCTCTCTCTTTGTAAATGGAGGCCGAGGTTTAATACAACAAATACCCTTTCCTCCATGGCCTCCACATGGGTTAGACTTCCTTAACTTCCCTTAAAATTTTGGGATGAGAAAATAATTGTTGGAATAGCAAACTTCTTTGGCCATTTCCCATCATTGGATAATGTCACAAAGAATAGGAGCAAGTATGTTTTTGCCAGGTTTTGTGTTAATGTTGAAGCTCACAAGGTCCTACTTACCTCCATTACTTTAGAATCCAAATTGGGTAAATAATTTGGATAGATATTCTATGAGAACTCAACTCTTTATTGCCAGAACTACTTGTGAACTAGACACCTAGTCAATGTCTACTCACATTGAGTGAAAGATATGAAGAACAATGTCACAACTCAAAAAGATAAAACTCCATTACAAGAAAATGAGTTGATTGTCGATCCTTTGACGTAGGGGTCACCATTGTTAGAATATGAAAAGATGAATAACCTAGAAAATATAGTGCAACAAATAGATAATAAACTGTATACATAAATTATACAGAGATCAAAATAACAAAATAGAGTTAATATCCAAGAGAGAAATGCAAATGCTCATAAAGTAAAATAGCATTAGGAGAGTGCAAAAGAAAATAGCTGTAGAGGAAATCTCTCTCCAAGAGTGTAATTTCCAGGCCTCCTCCTGGTATAAGGATATTGTTTATTTTTTGCAAACTATGACATGCCCTAATGAGATGAATGAAAATCAAAAGAGGACTTTAAAATTGCAAGCGGTAAAATATATTATTCTCTAGGGAGATTTATATTGGAGAAATAAAGATGGTGTTTTGTTGAGATGTGTTGGTAGTATTCAAGCCTCTAAGATATTGGATGAAATGCATAATGGAGTATCTGGAGGTCATTTTATGGCAAAGACTACAACACAAAATTCTCAGGTCTGGCTATTGGCGACCTACTCTTTTTGCTGATGTTCAAAGATTAGTGAGAAATTTTGATGCATGCCAAAAGTTTTCTAGAAAGTTGAAATACTTTGGTGCTTTGCCACTAAGAACCATGACTGTGGAAGTACAATTTCAGCAATGGGGTAGAGATTTCATTGGGGAGATTCCAGAGAAGTCCAGTGGAGGGCATAGTTGGATTTGTGTTGCTACTGATTACTTCACAAAATGGATTGAAGCAATTCCTACCAGAAGAGCAACAAGCAAAGTTGTTTCAGACTTTGTGCTAGAACATATTATCACCAGGTTTGGAGTACCGTATAAATTGATCATAGACAATGCTATGTGTTTTAGATCAGAAGAATTTGTGGGCTTTTGCAATGAATATGGGATTAATTTGTCTTACTCCTCATCCTATCATCCCCAAGGGAATGGACAGGCAAAGTCTAGTAATAAGAGTTTGATGAAGATCATAAAAATAATGATAGGTAAAAACAAGAAGTCATGGGACTCAAAACTCAAACTTGCATTGTGGGTTGATAGGGTTACAGTCAAGAAAGCCATTGGAAAATCCCCTTATGAACTAGTATATGGAATGGATGCTAGGATGCCTGTCAATAACCTCCTGCCAGCTTATAAGTTTGTATAGGAATATGATGATGACATTGATACAGTTATGCATAATATGATTAATCAGTTGGTTGAATTCGAAGAGACTAGGAGGTCAGCATAGAAAGCCAATATTAAGAAGCAACAAGTCAAGTATCTATTTGACAAGAAGGCCTCAGACAAAAAATTCAAAATAAATGACATGGTGCTAATGTGGAAAGCAAGGTACATCAGGACAAGGGAAAACATGGCAAGTTTGATTCACTCTAGACTAGTCCATATTTGATCAGTAACACACATGGTGAAAACTCTTATTTCTTGTAGAGTTTGAATGGTGAATTTCAAGAATTGCCTGTGCATGGATAGTTCTTGAAACCTTACTTTTCTTGAAGTAAGTTATTTTCCATGCACGTTGTATTATATGTAAATATCTATGTGGTCATTTGGTTTGGTTTTGTTTTGTTTTGTGTTTGGTTTGGTCTACTTTCCTAGAGTTCTGTGGTCCTCGCTATGCCTTGTTAAGTCATGCGTCCCCAACTAGAGCCACTAGTAGTCTTTACAAAATTTTTAGGGGTTTTTGATCAAATGGTTTGTTCTTTTGGACTTTGGGGTTTGTTTTATTCATCAAAGCTTGTTTTTTCCTTAAGAATCAAATCCCTAAAGTCTTTTTGATATCTCAGTTTCTTTATGTTCTATTTTGTTGTTGACCCCTTGATGAGGTATAAATAACCTCATTTCTTTGATGGAACAAATAGCCCTTTTTGCATTACCCAATTCCCTAGCCTTGCCAATTTATTTATTTTTATAAGCAATAATTATCTATTTTTAATAAAATGTTATACAAATCCTTATTTCCTAAATTGATTGAAACTAGCTTTTAAATGTTGATTTAATGACATGAAAAGTTGGGTAATTGTATAGGTTAATGCATTGCCTACAAAAGAAGTGGACATCATGCAGCTGTGGATGAATGCGCCAGAAGTTGAGGGCACCATAAATTTTAGGCATGCATTAAATGGAGACTTTGTTTTAATTATGTTATTTTTGTGGTTACCCAAAAGACATTATGGCTCCACTCGGAGTCCTTTTTATGCTTAAGAGACAGCAGTAGTAAAGATTATGTTTTTCAGTTATAAGACTTCTTCAAATGGCATTTTCTCGCCATCTAAAATTTAGGAGTTTTAATTGTTTCTCGAAACATGGATATAAATATATAATATGGATGAAGGAAAGACAATCCCTAAGTTTTGAAATAATTAGAGCTGTGTACTTGTAATTTTTCATGAATGCGAATGATGTTATTATGAGTTTAGTTCCTTTGGAAATATGAAGATTTGAATGGAGTTATCATGTGTTGTGAAAGTGATTGAATGTGACCTAAGTTGAGACAAGTTTCTCCCACGAGCTGGCCACTCGCGAGACTGTAGGATAGATAAGTACTTTCATTTCTGTGGATGTTTTCCTTTAGTTGAGGATAGTTTATGTTTAGTTTCCTATCGTTAACCTGTAGGGTGTGTTGTTTAAAAGTTGAACTATTGTGTACTGTTGTTTCAAAACTTTCTGTGTTGATTAGATGTTTCTAGCGCATCTACCTGAGTTAAAATTATTGTTGTCTGATAGTTAGAATTTGGAATGTTTGCAGCATAGAAAATTACATTTGTGAATTGTTAGAATATAATTTATCTGCTTTCTAGTGTACAATTTAGATGCTTTCTATTCTAGAGTTTTCATGCTTTCTAGTATAAAATCTGAATGCTTTCTGTAGAAGGATATAATTACTGTTTCATTTCATGTGCTATTTCAATCTTTTAATAGAACTAGAAAACTGTTTCTCAATGAAATATCCAAACTCCCTATTGGAGACAGCCTCGAACACTACCCCAGTTGATAAACTGATAATTTTCATCTAAAGTGTTAGGACCTTACGACAGCCTGTCACTTTTTGGTGCCGTTGCCGGGGACACGTGATATTTTCTAAGTGTTATTAGGGCATGCTTGGGAATTTCTTGTAGTAAACACCCAAAAATAGTCACCAAATGTCTCTTTCTGCATGGTCAGGAAACGAGGCCCACACAGAAGATTCATACCAAACCCCCCAATAGTAATTCCAACCATAAATAAGAAAGAAGAAGTCTCAGCTGAAGAACTAAATTACGAATTGATCGAGCAGGACTTGAGACCTCCCATCGTACCCCAGAACTTCTACCAGTTGACCCAATTTTTGAGGAGATAGTTATTCAACCAACCAACCTAGTCTTCGAGGAAGAGAACATTCCTTTTGAAATTATGGCTAACAATCTCCATAATGATGATATGGTAAGAAGACCAGCAACATGAACCTTTACCTACCCTATCACTCTCAACAAAGATGATGATGCACCAATGAAAAACATTTCACCATCTATCTCGCTGACTTTCAGGGGACTTTCTTCTGAAGATCTTGACCAGTTCCTCTTTGAGTTCAAAGTCTTGTGTCAAACATACTACTACAAGAATGGAAATCAGAAGCTTAAAATTTTTCCCTCCACTTTGAGAGACGCTGTAATGCATTGGTTTATGGGACTAGCTTCTGGATCAATAACTACATGGGATGGTCACATGGAAACTAATTTCTTAGAAAAATACCAGAGTTATTACAGAGTTAGTGACAGGAAAGAAGAGCTATTCAAACTAAGACAAAAAGAAGATGAGAGCCTAGAAGATTACCTTGATAGGATTATCTTTCTAACCAAATGATGTGGTGAGGAAGCCATAAGTCTAGAGATTCTAAAGACTATATTTCTGAAAGGACTTGATGAGGATGCTAGGAGAAGTTTAGATTTAATGGGAAAAGGAGATGTGTCCCAACTCGAACTTACCGATATCTCTGAGTTATGTCAAAAATTTTCTCGTACTCAAGGAGGAATCTAAAAATCTAGCCTCTTAAGAAGCTCAAATGACATAGGTAAACTACGAGAGGAAATAGCGAATCTGAGAACTGACATTCTTGTTTGGTTGAAGACCACCTTGGATGGAATACAAGCCAAAACACTTAACCCTGAGACCTTATCCATCTATTGTCCTAGGTGTTAGAACAAACATTTGTTAAGATAATGTCCTTTGGAAAAGGCCGACAGTTGCCAAATTTGTGAAAAGAATCAAACCACTAATTAATGTGAGATTCTAAATGCAATCAAGACTTCTAAAAAATGACTATCTCACACTGAGGAGGAAATCAATTTTGTAGGCCAGAGACCTAAAGGAAATTTCTCCTATGGTCAAAACTCCAACCCTACATGGCGACCTCTAAACCCTTGGAACAATACACAATGGTCAGGTCCATGGCCTTCAGTACCACCTGGATGGGGATCTTATCCACCTTGGGGACCACCTGAATGGACAAACCAAGCTTGGAGAAACCCCCAATGGCCAAATCAGCAATGACATCCTCATAATCAACCTCCACAATGGAATTAGCCACCAAATCAATTCTATAATGGTCCAAGACGAATGCCAAATCCACAACAAAACCTTCTTATGGCTCCTCAAAACCCTCAATAGAGTGAACAAGTTAATCAACCACCATTACCTGCACAACCTGTTCCTAATCCCAAGAACACATGTTAAAATGTCCCAGTGTATGCTGCTAATTAGGATAACATGGTAGGGGTCAATGCTATCTATTGTGGAAACCTTTAATTGAGGTCAGGAAAAACACTTAATCAACTGACCATCGTTGAAGTTACAGAAGACCCAGATGAAAAACTTAACGTAGAACCAGAGACTCTTCTTGTACCTACAGAGCATGACTCCAAGAAAAATCAAGAGGAATCATCCCTACCACAATCTCGGGCGACTCCAGCACCTATCATAGTGCCGTCTCAAGATGAAGTTGCCAAATAAGCATCAACGACTTTAGGAAAAGATCCCATACTAGGAAAGAAAACTTAGGCACCTTTTTTGGACTGTCTCAGATCAAATGATCAGAAGGACTCGCCTAACGAAACTACTCTAATACAAGAAATTAAATGACTCCATATCAAGATTCTTATGTTACAAGAGATCAAATAAATTCCTGAACTAAATCAGCTAGTTCAACAATTGTGCATTAAAACACCAGGAAGGAAACCAAAACAAATTAATATGGTGCACATCAATGGATATCTGGCTAAACTTTTAGGTAGAAAAACCTTAACCCCAAAATATGGCGACCTAGGTAGTCCACTTATAACAATAACAATTGATGAGGTAGTAATACCTAATGCATTGGTGGACTTGGGAGCAGCCATTAACGTTATGATAGTGGATGTTATGGAAAAACTTAGATGCACTGATCTATGCCCCATGACTACCATATTACAGATGGAAAATCAGGCCATAGCTATTCCCAAAGGAGTCTTAGAAAATGTCCCTGTCAAGGTTGACAATTGGGAATATCCTGTAGACTTCCAAGTTCTCTAGTCCCTCACACCCAAAGATAGTTACCTAGTAATATTGGGTATGCCATGGTTAGCTACAGTTGCAGCCAAGATTGAATGTAGAGTAGGAGGAATGGTCATTTCACATGGTCCTAGTAGCAAACATCTAAGTCTATATCCCCCCGCTCAACTTGCATAATATAACCAAGTCTGGGTGGATGAATCAGATGAATTTGATAAGCAAGAGAATCTAGCTTCACTTGCCATGGTAGTTATTAAACAACACGGCGAAGAACTGGAAAATGAATTAGAAAACATCCAAGATCTTTCCATAGGCTCAGGAGATGAAGAGACTTTAGAGGTGGAAGAAATCTTAGGACATCCAATCCACATTAATGATGAAGAACATGATTATACCAACTTCACAACTCGACCTTGTCCCCTAGCAAATATCATCTTGAAAACAAATCATTTCTTCTCAGATATTGCCAGACTCCATAGAATCATATCTCAACACATTAACAGAAGAAGTTCACACTATCACCTCCAATTACCCTGGAACCAAGACTATCATGTTATTACCAGGAAAAACTTTAAATATCAATAATTGGTTGACAAAATCCGATGAGCGTAAATTATTCAATGTTTTGATGAATGGGTCCAAAGATTTTTCTTGGGACTATACAAATATGAGAGGAATCCACCCAAGTGTTTGTACCCACCATATCTATACCAAAGACGTTAGACCAGTCCATTAACCCCAGTGAAGACTTAATCCTGCCCTCAAAGATATTGTCAAAACTGAAATTGAGAAAATCTTACAAGTGGGATTTATTTATCCTATTTCAGATAGCAAATGGGTTTCACCCTTGGTGGTAGTACCTAAGAAAAATAGGAAATGGAGAGTGTGCGTTGACTATCAAGAACTCAACAAAGCAACCTACAAAGATTATTTCCCACTACCCTTCATAGACCAAGTTTTGGATAATCTAGCTGGAAGGAAGTATTTTATATTTCTGGACGGGTTTAGTGGATATAACCAAATACAGGTGGCAGCAGAGGACCAGGACAAAACTACTTTCACCTATCCTTGGGGAACATTTGCCTATTGGGTTCTTCCCTTCGGGTTTTGTAATGCTTCTGCCACATTTCAAAGAGCTGTTTTGGCTATCTTTACTGAACTTGTAAACGATTGTGTAGAAGTCTATATGGATGACTTCACAATCTACAGTTCCACTTTTGATGAGGCTCTCAAAAATTTGGATAGAGTGTTGCAACAATCTGAAGATCATCATCTATCTCTAAGCCATGAGAAATGTCTCATAATGGTAGAACAAGGTATAGTACTGGGACACCATATTTCAGCTGAAGGGATAAAGGTTGACCCTAAGAAGATTGAAGTGATACAACAGCTGGAAACCCCAAAGAATCAAACTGATGTTAGAAGTTTCTTAGGACATGTTGGTTATTACCGGAGATTCATAGAAAACTTTAGTAAGATTGTAGCTCCCATGTTCTCTCTTCTATAGAAAGATGTGGATTTTACCTAGACAGAAGAATGTCAAAAGTCTTTTGACATCATTAAAGAAAATCTTGTCTCGGTCCCAATCCTATGGGGACCTAACTGGAAACTTCCCTTCCATATATATGCTGATGCTTCCAATGACGCTATTGGAGTAGTGTTAGGACAAGAAGATGAGAATGGAGGGAAATATGCTATATATTTCATCAGTAAGAACTTGAGCCCCACAGAATGAAATTACACCACCACAGAGAAGGAATTTCTAGCCATAGTTCATGCAATAAACAAATTCTGACATTACATTACAGGATACAAAGTGACTATATTCACAGACCATTCAGCTATTAAGTACCTGATGAACAAACCCTCAGTGAATGGAGGAATAATCAGATGGTTATTACTTCTATAAGAATTCAATGTGATCATAATGGATAAGCCTGGAAAATTCAACGTAGTTGTAGATTTTCTATCCTAGATAAAACAAGATAATGGAGATTGTACTCCTGTGCAGGATGAATTTCCTGATGAAAATTTATTTGTTGTCTCCATTAAAACACCATGGTTTGTAGACATTGTCAATTACTTAGCCACCTCTGAGCTTCCCCCAGACTTCACATTAAAACAAAATAAATGCCTTATTCGGGAGAGTGCTCACTTTAAATGGATTAATGGCATGTTATTCTGATATGGGCCTGATTTAGTCCTGCGACGTTGTGTCATACCAGATGAAACATACAACATCCTTAGAGCTTTCCATGATGACCCATCTGACGGACATTACTTTGCCAAAAGAACTTCCCATAAAATCTTAGGTGCAGGATACTATTGGCCCTCTATGCACAAGGATGTGAAGAACTATGTTCGCCATTGTGATGAATGCCAACGAGTGGGAAGACCTACGACATCCAATGAAATGCCTCTGCAACCACAGGTAGCTTTTGAACCATTTGAAAAGTGGGGATTGGATTTCATTGGTCCTATAGATCCTCCTTCATAAGGAAAAGAATATATTCTGGTCTGCACGGACTATCTTACCAAATGGGCAAAAGTCCAAGTCCTTAAAGTTGCTAGAGAAGAACAGGTTGTAGACTTTTTGTATAATAAAATTTTCCTCAGATTTAGAGCCCCTAGGTCAATTGTCACAGACCAAGGACCTCAGTTTATGTCCAAAATTCTATTAGCTTTCACCAATCATTTCTATGTAAGCCATAAAAAGTCATCACCCTATCACCCACAAGCAAATGGACAAGTAGAAGTCACTAATAGGGAACTTGAAAACATCTTAACAAAAATAGTTTCGTCAGGCATAAAGGATTGGGCCAAGAAACTGTCTGAGGCTGTTTGGGCTTACAATACAACTTGGAAATCCACCACTGGTCTTACCCCTTACGAATTGGTCTTTGGGAACAAACCTTTTCTGCCCATTGAATTTGAACTCCAAATGCTTTGAACAGTGATGGAGCTAGACTTCAATCTTGATTGAGCTCAGGTAGAGAGAGTCTTTCAACTTAGTGAACTAGATGAACTTCGCCTAGAAGCCATTCATCAAACTGAACTAGCTCAACAACAACGAAAGGCCTGGCATGATAAACACATCAAAGAAAGAGAATTCCATTTAGGAGATTGGGCACTATTTTTTGATTCCTGATACAAGGACCAGAAAGGTAAACTCAGAACTCATTGGCTGGGTCCATACAAGATTTCTAAGGTATTCCCAAATGGAGTAGTACAACTCAAACCCATTGATGGTGATTCTTGAACCCTCTTAGCCAATGGACATCAACTTAGGATCTAGCATAAACCTATCAACAAAGAAGAATTTACTCAACTAGTAGAAATGCATGGAGAAACTCAATGTGTTGATTCTGCTTCGGCAGAAACAATACCATAAATGTCTTGAAGAATTTTAAAAAAAAATTCTTTGAATGTGTGTATATACATTTAGGAACAATTCTTCATATTTTCTTCTTAAGTATTTGCCTAAATTTCATCTCTGTTTCGCAGGGTTTCATCTTTTAAGAAGTGTTACAAATTCTGGTGCACCTCCTGGTGATGCTCTAAAACTTATTGTCTGAGTAAGATCCATACCCTCACTTTGTTCCTGTATTCCAGCTGCATCTTTTAGCGATGCTCCAAAACTTTGTTCCTGCATTCCAGCTGCATCTTTCAGTGATGCTCCGGAACTTTGTTCCTGCATTCTGGCTGCATCTTTTAGCGATGCTCTAGAACTTTGTTCTTGTATTCCAACTGTATCTTTTAGCGATGCTCCGAAACTTTGTTCCTGTATTCTGGCTACATCTTTCAACAATGCTCCGAAACTTTGTTCCTACATTCTAGCTACATCTTTTAGTGATATTCCAGAACTTTGTTCCTGCATTCCAGCTGCATCTTTCATTGATGCTCTGGAACTTTGTTCCTACATTCCAGCTACATCTTTCAGCGATGCTCTGGAACTTTGTTCTTGTATTCTAGCTACATCTTTTAGCGATGCTCTAGAACTTTGTTACTGTATTTTAGCTATATCTTTCAGCGATGCTCCAGAACTTTATTCCTGCATTCTGACTGCATCTTTCAGTTATGCTCCAGAACTTTGTTCCTGTATTCCAGCTGCATCTTTTAGCAATGCTCAGGAATTTTGTTCCTGTATTCTGGCTGCATCTTTCAGCGATGCTCCAGAACTTTGTTCTTGCATTTTGGCTGCATCTTTCAGCGATGCTTTGAAAATTTGTTCCTCCATTCCGGCTACATCTTTCAGCGATGCTCCGAAATTTTGTTCCTTCAGCCGGCTGCATCTTGCAACGATGCTTCAAAATTTTGTTCATATCCTCCATATCCATTCCTTTGATATCTTCTTCTATCATTGTTAACTTGTAATTGCCATCCATGAAAATGTTCCTATTATCTGAAAACACACCATTCACCCTGCAATCCACTGTGAACACCATCATGAGTTCGACATTTCTAACCATAGTAAATGAACATTATTATGATAACCTTTCGTCATAATAAATTGTAGCCACCCCATCTCCATATCATAATAAATTTAGCCACTCCATTATCATATCATAATAAATTCATTCCATTCAAACCAGTTAATACCGCCACCTAGGATGCTATTACATCAGCAAAGCCAAGCGAATTTCAAATCAATAACGGGATGAAAGGTATGTACATCTTTTATTTTTAATAGATCATTTATTGTAAGTAAAGATAGATAAGTTGGCATGAACCCTTTTCTTTTCCAAATTTAGCAAATGTGTGAACTGTTCCTTCATTAGAGAAGGTGGCAGCTCGTTCACTCTATCCCATGCAAAGTCATAATTAACTGCTGAAAAGCTAAGTACCCTGAACCAACATTATTGAAATCCAAGTGGCCTTAAAACCTGCATTTCCTTTAATCTTCCTATCAGTTTCCTGAGTAGTTTTACCACTCTAGGTGCCGTGATATTTCAGTAGCCTTTAAGCAATATGGGAGGAGCCAAACACAAGTCTAAGCTAGCTTCATCGGATAAATTGTTGGCATTAGGGAATATTTCAGAATTGTTTCAAAGAGTAGGATGGCTTGACTTCATAAAGCAATTTGAAGGACACCATACACAGCTGGTCAAGGAATTTGCCAAGAACTTTGCAGATGGGCAGTTGATTATGCGTGGGAAGAAATTCAAGGTAAGTCCCCAAATTATCTCCAAATTATCTGGTATTGGAAATGCAGGTATTAATTTGTCTGAAACTACAAACATTTCCTATCAGAAAATGATAGAACTTTTTGCACAGGAAGGGGAACCTCACCTGTTATTAGTTGTAAATACCCGAGGGCAAAATAAGGGGTTTCAGAGAATGTCCATTATAGAGCCATAGTGAACAATAGTTGCATGGATTATTAAGTATTTCACCTGTGAAGGGCAATGTGCCATAGTAGTTGGTCCCCCTTTTCGGCTGCTCATTCATTTGCACCATGGTTTAGAAAATCCTAAATTGAAAGTTGACATTCCTACCTTCCTCCATGATTCCCTTATAGGTATGATAGAACGCTTCAAAATTAGGTCTGGACCTTTGAAACATCATGGTCTTATATAGTTAATCTACAAATAGCATTTTCATAGAAAAAGAAAATTAGATGAGAAATGACAGAAATTTCTGTAAAAATTTGAGAGCCCTAAACTTTTGAGACAATTTGAGGTAGGTGAATCGTCTGGTACGGCAACCCAAGACATGAGAGAACTCTCCCCTGCACCCCAAGGTGATAGGCAAGCTCTTGGTGGAGAAGCACCAGAAAATCCACCAAACCCTCTAGACCGTGAAGAAAGGCCTAAATCACATAATGTACTTGAAACCCCAGAAAAATGAGAAAATGTGGATCTAGTAGACTCAGAGGAGGAAGGTGTTTAGTTCTGTAACAAGGAGAAGAGGCCCAAAATGAAACTGCAAAGACCTACTCCTCTAAGAAGGAGCAAATGGTTAGCTGATGAGCCTAGTTGTGCCACGGCCTATGAATTACCCCCTGTTCCCAAGAAAAAGAGAAAAGAAAGGTAGCCCTATGAAAAAGTGACTCAGCCTGATAAAAATGTATCTTTGATTTGTAAAGATGTAACTCAAACTTTGGAAAATGATGAACCCCTGCATCTAGACCATCAATTGACCCATCTAAAGAGAACCTAGAGGAAAAAGGAGAAAAAAGACAAGAGTGAATCAGTGAACAAATACCTAATTATGTCCTATTTGAAGAAGAGGAGGGTCAAGAATATGGGAAAGTTGAAACAACTTCTTCATTCCAGCAGCCAAAAAACATTCAAGAAGTTGATACAGTGCTTGAGGAGAGATAGTTGTCTCCCTTAAATAATGTTGATGATATAGAACAAGGTCCATCTGGGGCAATTAATGAAGAGCACATATCTGGCAATGAAACATAAGTTTTGATTACTTCCCTCTCTATAGATGCAGAGGACAACAAGGGTGAATCTATGACATTAGAAACAAAGAAATTAAAAGCAAAAATTATGCATTTGAGAAATAAAATACAATTGAATGAAGAGCAGTTGAACAAGCAACAACAGGAGATAGAAGAACAGAAAGAGTTTTTGGAGCAAAAGGATCAAACTATTAGAGAGCTACAATCCCAATTGCAGCAAAGTGAAGAAAGAGATAAGCACTGTCTGGATAGTCTATCTGAGAAAGATAGACAAATCAAGAATCTAACCTTCAACCTAGAACAGTGCCTGAGGACGTTTGCAGAGGAGCAGGAGAAACAAAAAATTGAATTAAATAAGGCCATAAGTAGAACTAGTGAACTAGAGCAAGATTTACAAGAAATTAATATTAAGCCGACTATGGAATCAAAAGAGGTTCAAACCGAACCAACTAAAATTGAATGGTTTCAGGTCCACATTCCTCCCATGCTAACCAAGTGGATGGAGCAATGCTATTTCTTAAGACAATCTAGAGCCGAGAATGCTAGACTTAAGAAAGAAATAGTATTGTTGAAATAGTCTTATGATAGATTATATCAAGCCAAGATGGATGCATGCCAGATTAGAGAGATTTTGTTGGCCTGTAGGAAACCGTCCAGATTATATTCCATGTTCCTTAATGAATAGTTGTTAAGATGGAAGCTCCTGAGAATCTCTTGCAATTTACCACATGATCTTGATGACCAACAATTCCTTGAAGCATTTAAAGAAGCATATCCTATACAGAAGAATTTATTATGTGAGTTCTTCATTCATAATCTATTTCTCAAAAAACATAATGATTTCTTCATCAATCTGTTTATGGGGGAAGTTCAGTTAAGGGCATTTTTGTCAAATATGCAAGATCAAATTCAGTGGCAGGACAGAACTAGAGAATATCTTCATGTAAAGAGAACTATGGGACTACACATGAGGTAGCCCAACTGAAAACCTTTTTCTTTCAAAACTCAGTTCAGGAGAACTAAGAGTTATGAACATATGAAAGAAAAATATAATGAGAGCATTAGGATCTTCTATGAAGATTTCAAGATTAATGGACCTCAGTTGATTGACAGAGCTTGGAATGCCTGTGAGGAAAGGTATACCCCCTTGCCTATGTATTTAAAAAGAAGAGAAATGATTTCCCCCACTAACCTTAGACGGTCATACAAAAGAGTTGAGACATTGACATAGATTCTTCAGTAACTAAAGACTAAGTGGATAGGAATGAGATACAAACTGCCTCTACTTTTACAGCCACCCCCTGCAGTCTTAGGGGTTACAGAATAGGAACCAAGGGACTTACATACCTGGTAGCTGAGAATCAAACTTCACAAAGGTTTTATGAAGGTCCCTGACCATATTGATGAAGAGGCAGATGAAGTATATGATTTGAGCTCAAAATATGATGAATTGAATAGGAAAAGAGAGGCAGAGAGACAAAGGATGCATCATAGAGCAGGAGGACCTACTCAAGGTTAGGAAGGGGAGGAATTGATGAAGGGGGTAAATCATAAAACACACAACAATAAAAATTGCACATGGAAAATATAACTTTCTTTATTGATTTGGACAACTTATTAGATTACAGAAGCTCAAATATAATCAAAGGAATCAACCCTCCACAAGCTGCAACACATTACATCTTCCTCTCACAAGACTCTGGAATCATTTGCCATCTGTAACCCCAAATCTACTAGGGTTTCTGTTTTCCTACCTATTCTTGACTCTACACTTTCCCCCTTAACTCTACTACTGCCCAGGGTTCCCAAAAATGATTATTAATAGCCTTTTTGGCGGCGAACAACCTAATTTCAAAATTTGCCTCTCCCTCCAAAAATAGGTCAACTTCCGGGAGCCATAACTTTTGATCCGAGTGTCTGATTAACGAACCGTTTTATGTGTCAGAAAGATCGCGGAGTGCTTTACACACTAAGAACCTGCTCTGCTAGTTTCGACCATTTTTGGGCCTGTACGGGGCCATTTAGTGCCTCAAACCTGAGTTTGACTAATTTTCAGGCATTTTTCGGGAAACAGAAACTTTAATATCTTTCAGCTCGCAAATGATCTTTGCATGATTCCTTCGCTAAAGGTCTTATTTTTTAGTTATGAAGCTTCTTGTAAATTTTCACTTCAATCTGTGTCCAAATGTAAACTTTCCTAAAATAGCAGGTTGCTATTTTTGGCAGTTTGGAAAAACTGAAAGTTCTACATCATTATTCAAGCGATTATGGAACCAGAACCACAAATTTTGAAAAGAAATGGAAAGAACATCAACAATTTTGAAACACATCTTTTTTTGGGTGATGCAAGAATTCCCTTACACCACTGGATGCTCCTGCATCAGGAATGATGAGGTATAAATAACCTCATTTCTTTGATGGAACAAATAGCCCTTTTTGCATTACCTAATTCCCTAGCCTTGCCAATTTATTTATTTTTAGAAGCAATATTTATCTATTTTTAATAAAATATTGTACAAATCCTTATTTCCTAAATTGATTGAAGCTAGCTTTTAAATGTTGATTTAATGGCATGAAAATTTGGGTAATTATGTAGGTTAATGCATTGCCTACAAAATAAGTGGACATCATGCAACTGTGGATGAATGCGTTGGAAGTTGAGGGTGCTAGAAATTTTAGGCGTGCATTAAATGAAGACTTTGTTTTAATTCTATTATTTCTGTGGTTACCCAAAAAGACATTATGGCTCCACTTAGAGTCCTTTTTATGTTTAAGAGACAACAGTAGTAAATATTCTATTTTTCAGTTATAAGACTTCTTCAAATGGCATTTTCTTGCTATCTGAAATTTAGGAGTTTTTTAAGTAGTTCAATTTTAATTGTTGCTTGAAACATGGATATAAATATATAATATGGATGAAGAAAAGATAATCCCTAAGTTTTGAAATAATCAGAGCTGTGTACTTGCAATTTTTCATGAATGTGAATGATGTTGTTCTGAGTTTAGTTCCTTTGGAAATGTGAAGATTTGAATGGAGTTATCATGTGCTGTGAAAGTGATTGAATGTGACCTGAGTTAAGACAAGTTTCTCCCATGAGCTAGCCACTCGTGGGATTGTAGGATAGATAAGTACTTTCATTTTTGTGGATGTTTTCATTCAGTTGAGGATAGTTTATGTTTAGTTTTCTGTCGTTAACCTGCAAGGTGTGTTGTTTAAAAGTTGAACTGTTGTGTACTGTTGTTTCAATAATTTTTGTGTTGATTAGATGTTTCTGGCGCATCTGCCTGAGTTAAAATTATTATTTTCTGATAGTTAGAATTTGGAATGTTTGCAACATAGCAAATTACATTTGTGAATTGTTAGCATAGAATTTATCTACTTTCTAGTGTAGAATTTAGATGCTTTCTAGTCTAGAGTTTTCATGCTTTCTATAGAAGGATATAATTACTGTTTCATCTCATGTGCTGTTTCAATCTTTTAATAGAACTAGAAAACTATTTCTCAATGAAATATCCAAACTCCCTATTGCAGATAGCCTCAGACACTACCTCGGTCAATAAACTGATAATTTTCATCTAAAGTGTTAGGACCTTACGACAGCCTATCACCCCTTGGCCCTGATCACCGGTTAGTTAAGTTACGTCTTGAGCCTTTTAGGACATGTTCCTGCCAGCCCCTTTGGTCTAGGTTACCAGTCAATTAGTTCATGAAATTTTTCATGAAATAATTCTTATGTCTATAGTTAGGAGCGGTGCAATGCGGTGACAATACTTGGCAGCTTAGCACATGCTCATGAGCTCTAGAAGCTTGTACTTTGTCAGGGTTGTGCTATTACAAAATGTTACCACTTGTCTAGTGGGTCTGAGTTTCTATTGAGTTTGAATTGATGGACATCCAACTCTATGGTTCCTGATTGGTCCTGCGCTACCGTGGATGAAATGTTGTTAGATCCTAGTAGGCCTTGTGCTACTGCAGTTTGACACCACGTGTCCTAGACCTACCAAACATTTACAAAGGCTGAAGGATAGTGTGATCCACTTAGTGGTCAAGTGTGAGCCCGCAGTGTCAGAAATATGGGACCCAGTAGGGAGCATGGGAACATGAAATAGTGACACGTTGCATAGATCAGAGCTAAAGTGGAAAGTGTTTTCTCATGGTGAAAAATCATTGGTCAGGGACTTTTCAATGCACAAGTTATATTTTTAAAATGCTCCCAAGATGTTTTGAGTCGTCAATCTTGCCGCAATGAGTCCAAAATCAACGATGCACATTCAAATTTCAAATTTGTTCATTGTAGATACTTTGTTTGAGCAAGCGAGCAATAATGGCGGACATGACTGATACCAATCCAATTCATGCTCATCTAAGTCCAATAAATAGTGCATATATGTTGTCGCAATGATTACTTTTTGTTGTACGAAGAGTTTCCAAGTGATTCAAGCTCTCCACTATGTTCTGAAGAAGATTAGGGTTTCTGGACAAAATTCAATTGGAATCGATGTCAGCAGGCTATCTAATTTTGGTAGTAGTAGTTTCAAGAGGTGGCATCAACATCAAGATTGACCTTCTTCAATGGTTACAAGTTGCACAAGGAGCTTATTTTAGTAACTGTCATATATTATAATGGGTCCAAGTCTGCATGTCACAACTATTAAATGAAATATCATAAATGTAACCAAAAATGGTGTAATTAGGTCCTTGGTCGACATGTTCTTATTTTTTTTATATAAGGGACTTGTGGTACTATTATAGTTTTTCTTCTTGAATTCATATTTTTGGGCAGGTGGTTTTGTTGAGAAATATCTTGAGTTAAAGCTATAATTTTGTATGTAGGTAAAAATCTTTGGATGGGCATATTTTCAATTCAGGTTGAGTTATATGAAAAATTCTTACAACATGTGTCTTTTACAATTGTCTCCTTGAATATATTCATTACTCTTATAAATAAAGGAATCATGCATTTTTGAGTTTATCAATGCATATTTGTTGCATTGTTTATCTTGTTTGTTTCTTCTATTCAAGTAATAGATTAAAATGTTGGCAAGAGACACTGTGTGGCTTCATTATTGTTGTCATTGATGGCAAAAAAGTCTATCCCACACATCCGCAGAGCACAATATGACTATACCGGAAGTAAGATTGAAGAATGTTTTGGTCTGGTGAACAAGAACAGAGCATGCAGCAAGGTCTGACAATCAGGTCTGGATCTCTCAGAGGATGTATCTCAGTAAAGTGCAGACTTGGGGAAGTCAAGAGGAGTACCATGACTACTACATTCCAGAGATTGAGCCTCTGGTGATGAAAGAGTGAAAATATATGAGCATCTAAGAGTTGGGTTCCTGATAGGCAGAGTAGACTGAGGAAGAACTAACCGGCAGAGCATCAAACTTTAATCTGGATGAGAAATTGATGGTGATCAAGCTTCTTGAGGGATCATTCATGGTTGGCCAACATGATTGATGACTTCTATGTCTATATTTTTGATACGCATCACATATTAAGCATGGATTCAGCTGACAGACCAGTATTTAGTAAATATCTTGAGTATTCTGATTGCTGACTAGAAAGATGTTGAAATCCTTGGTCCAGATATATATACCAGATGGATTTCAGTATGAAGGCATGTGGTATGGAATAATGTGTGACAAAAGGCAGAGAAAAGTGTGGAAGCAGCAATACATGTCCGGTATGTGACAAGACAGTAGCAGTAAAATAGAGGAAGTATGAAGTATAGTAGATCAATATATTGAACCTAACCATAACTGAACCTCAGCATATGTGGATGCCTCTCTTCAGTTCAAACATCTAGTTACCTTCTATATCCTTGTAGATAGTGAGTCTTTTGTAGGCAGTGTGCCTCTTGTGAGCAGTGTGCTCGGGCAATGAGCCCTAATTGGCAAGTGCCATTTTGTACTTCTTATTCTTTTAACAGAGAATACAATCTTGGGTTAGTCACCCCGTGGCTTTTCCCTTAATAGGGTTTTCCATGTCAAAATCATTGTGTTATGTGTGTTGATTTTATTTCTACTCTCATGGTTATATATGCTTATATGTTTTGATGCTGCACTAATTGTTAAAGAAGAACAGAAAGTTAAAATATTTAAGATAACTGATTCGCCCCCCTCTCAATTATCTACCTTGTTTCCAACAATTGGTATCAGAGATAAGTTACTCTAAACAGAGCCTAACAACTTGAGGAAGATCTGGGAATCTCAGTGGATATGTATGGTATGAGGGAATAACTTCAGTTTGCCCTAGATGATCTTGAGCAATCTCACTCTGAAGTCAATAACCTGAGGGAAAGACTCAAACAAGCTGATGATTTCATAAATGAACTCAAAGAAAAACTGAGTATCTCTGTGAAAAAGAGAAAGGAACTACTTCAACAATTAGCAAGTCAAAGTGAAGCCAATGATACTAATGAAGATCTGGTTGAGAAAAACAAGTTATGTGAGAAGCTATCAAAAGAGGTCATTATGGTGAGACATGAAATGGAATCAGGGGTTATGAAATTCACCCAAGAAATTGAAGAGAAAAGAAAAATTGAAGATAATCTAAAATAATCTCTCAAGGAGAAGTCAGAAGACTGCCACAAAATGGATAAAATAATCAGGCATCTGGAATCTGATCTTAAAGAAGCTAGAGATAATGAAGAACAACTTGAGAATCAGATAGACACTCTTAAAAGGGATCTTCAAACATCAGATGAATACAAAGAGAAATTCAAGACAAGCTCTGCTCAACTTGAAGTTCTTCTTGAAAGCCAAAAGAGGTAGATGACAAGCATGGCTTGGGGTATGAGAAAGGTGAAAGCTCCAGATCCGGTCAGATGAACTCTGGATCAGGAAATCCAAGGAACAGGCCTAGAAGACCTCTGGTAAGGCAACCAAATGCTCAAAGATATCCATCCTTCAATGGATACTGCTACAATTGCAATAACTTTGGTCATAAAGCAAATTAGTACAGAAGAAGAATGAATCATACTAATTCATCCTTCTCCAGACAGTGTTTTAACTGCAAAAGGTATAGTCACAAATCTCATGAATGTAGAAATATGCAAATAAACAATTCATTCAATGGTAGATGCTTTGCATGTAATAGAATGGGACATATGGCTAATTAATGTAGATCAAGAGGATATCAGTCAAATTTGCAAAGAAATGTTGTTTGTTACAATTGCAATAGATCAGGTCATATTGCCAAATTCTGTAGAAGTAAGAATCAGGATAAAAAGGGTCCAATGCATCATAATCAAAATCAAGACAAAGGAAGAGGAAAAGTGAATGCAGATGAAGTTCAAAGGGAGATGAACAAGATTTGGGTAAAGAGAAGTACATAAAATGTTGGGGATGGATCTGCACCAGAATCTGGTGCTGATATTCCTTCTGGAAACTAAATAGATGAGCTCTGGCTTAGGGGGAGTCATAAAGGAAAATAAATTCCCCCAACCAATCAATCGGTGCCTGAAATTGGCACATGGAAAGTTGCGGATAAAAAGGTTCTTAGACAAATATCTAAATAACCCTTTGTAAAAATATGAAAGATCTGCAAGGGGTTTGAAGAGGTTAATCATCCAAGATTGATCCGATTTCAAGATAGTCATTTGGTAAAAGCATGATTCTCACAGTTAGATCCGGTATGATTCAAAATTGAAATATATTGATCCGTGGATAAATGGAATGATTGGAGAAAGGGAGATACATTGTCAATTATCACCAAGAATAATTCTAAGTGCATCTTAGTGATTTGGAAGGATCTCTCTCAGAACAAGGTCAGAATAAGGGAACCAGAATGACTTAAGGTGTGCATTTATTGCAATATGAAATTAGGGTTTGAGTAGAAATATAAGGGTTCTTTTATTCATCATTTGCACATTTGCATTCAAGAAGAAGAAAGAAAGAGCTCTGCTAACAAGATTGCTTCAATCCTCTCAAAGATCAACCGCAGAATCCGATTCAACCAACAATCTTTTTTAGCTCATATCGTGAACCCTAGAAGTGTAAAAAGGTATTTCCATTGTTGAATATCTCTCTCTGAATCTTTTGCAAGATGGCTACTCCAAATGTTGTTAAGATCACTGATAGGTTGTGCCCTAAGTTCAAGAAACATCCTTATAAATCCCTAGAAGTTGATCCCTTAGGCACCTTCTTTAGCATTCCACATGGGGTTCTGCATGTAGAAGATGTTAGGGTATACATACATGCCAATATTGAGGAATTTGGGGAATCCAAACTGATGGATATCTATCACAAGCTGTAATGCCCCCTCATTTTTGGCTTGAGTTAGTTGCTAGTTAACATTATCTTTTTTGTTGCAGTTCTGAGATAGTTCTTAGTTTCTCTATTGTAATTAGATAGTTCTGAGACATTTGAGTGGTTAGACTTATGATTTATGCTTATTATGTTCATGATGGACTGTGATTGACAGATGTGGTTATTGTCATGTGTATGAGCAGTTTGATGACATTATTGATATTGCAGCTTATGTTGTATTTCGACATGGTTAGTTGATGGTTTGCAGAAATCTGTTACTATGCTTTATGGATTGAATGTCATTTGATTGTTAGTTAGAAATGTTTATGTTTCTTCCTAGAGTAGGGACGGTGTAGTATTGCTCATTCGAGCACCCTACTACGTTGCGATTCCCTGACTCTGAGTGTCTAATATATTTGCATGTGTTCATATACAACCTATCATTTTGATGCAAGTTGCAGGTACCGGGCCTCGACTCCACCTGACTTAGCAGGTTTGAGCGGGCCGTTACATCAATGGAAATATGGATGGGAGATAACATGGGGTTTTCCCTAGGTTAGTTCCGTCGTTAGTTGTGGTCGTGAGTCTGATGTCACTCTTTGGTCCTTACCTCTGGTTTATGTCGTCACTGGGGTTTTTGCTTGAATCGATGGTTTCAGTCTTTATGAAATGTTTGGAAATGAGTTATTATGATAGGGTAGACATAATAGTTTTGCTAGTCGTTATTCATTATTGTGATTTTGAGAATATTATTTGTGTTGGATTAAATTAGTAATTTTAATGATTTTAATAAGTGATTGTCATAAGTTATTAATATCCTTTTATTGTTGGAATATAATATGGTAGTTTGAAATTATTATTAGTTAATAATATAATTATTGTTGTGAGTTGTATGCGATTCTAGATTTGGGAGAATCTCTCTGTCAAAGAAAATTAATCATTTTCTAATTTTAGGGAATAGTGGGATTCTCTGTAACAGTTTTTGGTGATATGGAAATTAATGAATCTGTCTATTTTGGTGTGAGGGAGAGTTTGGTTTTGGGGGCTATTTTTGTGACTATTTTGGGGGGGAATAAGGGGGGGATTGAGAACAACAGAGCTACGGGAAGAGGATTTGGAGGTTGGGAAATAGCAATCCTGGTATGTTTTTCTGTTCTCTGTATGATTAAGATTTGCCTTAGCAAAAGATTGAAATGTTAAGATGGATCATGGAGTGTGATCCGAAACATTGAGACAAAAAAGCAAACACAGTTTATCCAGAAATTACTTGCACTCTCATCATGGACTGTGGAAATATCATGTCTACAATGTTAAAAAAATAAAATTTCTTTGCTTCTTTAATCAAAATCTTGGTCTTGAAAAGGCTTCTTCTGTGAGAAATCATCGGACCACATTTGAGCCTAACCACTTTACCGTCAATCTTCATTTTCAACTTTTACCATTTAGTTTTCCCTATTAGTGTGATGCACTCTGTATTTTTAGTCTAACCATGTTTCGACTTACTGGAACACCAACCCTATACTTTTCTGGTAGTGGATTTCTTCCTCCTTGCATCGATGGATGACCTCCCCTTTGTGATAGGTTTGACACCAAGCACCACCACCGAATTCGTTTGTTTCCTTGGGCATCGGCTATTAGTGTAGATTTCATTACTTGGTCCTTCCATCCTCGTTGCGCCCTTTAAGACCCTTGTTTATGTGCTCCTTGATTTTTGCTTCATCGAACCTCTTGATCGCTGATTAAGTATGCTCTTCCTCTTGAAAAGATTAAATCATTTCATATCTGGCAAGAATAATAAGCATTCAGATGAAAGAAAAAAGACTTCTCCTCTATGACATTCTAAACCCACAATTTCATTCTGGTGGTGTCCTACTGTAAGGATGATGCATTCTTGTTTCACCCCAGCTTGTCTTGGTGTCTTCTAGGCTATTTATGCAGTATTTCCATGCTCAGTTTAATTTCAGTCTACTGGACATTCTTATGTATTTAATGGTTACCTTCTATTTTTCTTTCCTTGCAATCTGTGGTACGGCCGCGAATGAAGCTCTTGCCCAAGCATTCGGTAATTCTTCTAATCACCCACTTTTGTCTTATTTGTCTGAGGCATAGTTATCGATGTTTATTGATGATGCTATTTTCCCATCACAATGCAACTTTCTTTTATTGCTGGCATCCATCGAACAATTTCTGCGAGCTCACTGAATTGATCAGAGGAACACGTCATTGGTAATGCCTCTTTTCCTAAACCCTCATCTAAGGAGGGATTTTTACTTGATGAGACGCCCTATACTTCTGTCATTCTGATAAATTCTATATTGCAGATTTGTATTATATCATTTAGCTTGCCTAGTTCAGATGCAAACACAAGCATGTGAAGCAATAGTTTCCCTTAGCTCTATACGAAGGCATGACTGTTAAACAAGAGTTCTGTGTCATATTCAATTTAATTGTCTCTTAAAAGTAAATCACATTTTACAGTTTCAGATGCAATGACAAGCATTCGGAGCAAAAAAAGAAGTTCATCTTAGCTCTATACAAATACATGACTATTAAACCAGAGAGCGATCATTTATTACTCTTACTCTTTAATCTAACACAACTTTTAGGTACTTCTAACCAAGTTGTAGGCCGATCATCCCATTGCCTAGTTTTCATCTAATCAAATCTGAATCCCTGCTAGCATGTCATCAGCCTTACGGCCTCTCTGAGGCAAGGCGAAATCTGCACAAACACTCATATGTTTTTCTTTCCTCAAATCTACTTGGATTTTGAAAAGATTCACTCTGCATGAAGGTGAGAATAGAAAGTTTTCCTTATTTAAAAGAACTATTCATTTAAAAGGCACGGTTTTATAATAGGTAATATTTATCTGTTTATGCTGTTTGATCTCATTCCTTCTAATAATTTTGTTTAGAAAGTAGTCAGAATTTTATAATTAGTTTTGGCATTATCTTTATTAGTTCATTAAATCATTAGTTGATAGGGTTAAAATATTACTTAACTGGTTATAGCCTACTTTATAAATGTCACATCTCTAAAAGAGAATTTAAGTTGTGGGGGGGATTAACACCTCATTTGCTTAATTTTATAATTAAATATGTCTAGGATGAAATAAGTATCATGGGAATTTCATTAATTTCTTTTGTTTGTTGTTAGAGAGATTTATGATTACTAGCCTTAGTAAGAGTTTACTTGGTCATTTCATATTTGGAACATGAATAGGGACATAAGATTTGGTGTCAAGTCTTGCATTAAGGCAATAGTGCTTCTAATGTTTTGTTTTATTTATGAGGTGATCAGGAGTAACTTGATTTATTTGGTTCATATTGTTTTATTTGGTATTGTTAGGATAACGATTCCATGATTTTACCTTGAGATTCTATATGTAATACTTGTCAGATTTTTGTAGTGACCCATTTTGAGTGATTGGAATTTTGATTTATTTGGTTGTATTATTGGCAGATTCAGATAATGAGTCATTATAGAGATGTTGGACTTGTCTTTTTCCTTGAATTCTTTTGGTCGTGTTACTTATCCTGAGGCTTTGTTGAGACTCTTGTGTGGAAGAAATTACTGGGTACTTGTTTATGACTTTCGGTATTCTAGAGAGAGAGGGAATTGATTAAAGACTTGGACCTTGCATGCCTCTTGTTTTGAGTTGGATTGTTGTGATAGTTGGAGGTACTCCATGTGTATCCTTGTGTTTTGTCCTGATTGGCTTGGGTCAACTGAGTGCAGGTAAGGGGGTGGCTTCCGATGTGGGGCCAATGCCCTAAGAGGCTATCTGGGTAACCCATTGGAGGTGGATTAAACAAGTGAAAACCTAATAATTAACTAAGGGACGGAAAGGGTAAAAACTTCTCACTAATATAATAAAGTAGACCACATGTGTGACCTATGGGGCTGGCGCCTAGAGAGAGGCTGTCAGGGTAACCATAGATGGGGGCCGACGTCTAGAGAGAGAGACAGTTAGGGTAACCCATGAACCATGCGATGACACTCCATCTTACTGCACTCTAGCTGGTCCGGTTCTTTTGCCTCTGGATGTCAATTGTGGTGTTCAGTGTTGTCCGTATGTTGTCTTCTATTAGCCCCTCCATCCTTGCTTGTGTCGGGGAACCTCAGTGTTATCTCCTAGCTCAGAGGGGTGGACCTCAGGGTTCCACATGGTTGGGTGGAAGAGCTTAATCCATTGGAATTCTCAGTCGATCTGTGTTCATGATCTCTGCAGTCATGATTCCAGTTCCAGACTTGTTCTTGCATCTTCAGAGCTATCTTGTACAATCTTGTTGTATTCTATTAACTGATATGATTGGTCATGAAATCACGTAATCTTGTATTTATACTTCTAGAACTGTTCATTTTTGTAAATGAATAATGTAATTCTGATGTATCATTATGTATTTTACTTGTGTTTTTGTGAATCTATTTCTAATGTAGTTATGTTCCCTAGAGGCATTAGTTGATTCATCTTGTTAATGTTGTGTATAATGTTAACTTTATCTATTGTTAATGCATTTTTTTGCTTCAAAAAAAATATTTTTGTAATTCTTGCACTTGTTAACCTAACCCTCTAGGGTTGCATGACGGGGCATCACATTTGGTATCAGAGCCAAGTTTGAACACTGGGTACTCTGGTTAATATTGAGCCCATTATGTGACTTAGTGCTTAAAAACTGTAGATAAAATTCTCTTCCTTGTTCGTATTCCTTGTTTTGAATTCATTCTTTTAAGGTGTGTGTAGGAAGATGCCTAGAGGTAGAGGTCGAGGTCGTGGCTGGGGTAGAGGGCGGGGGAGGGGTGGTGGCAGTACACCTCCTTCCAATTCTCCTCATGAGAGTGCCCATGAAGGCAGGGGTTAGAATATGGATGGTTAGGGTCAGCCTGAGGGAGCCCAGTTGTGATAGTTACTTGAGGAGGTCCTTGCCCGTTTAGGCCCTAGACAAGAGGTAGATCAGCCAGACCCTAGGGAGAGAGAGAGATCACCAAGGCGGAGAGAGTTGATAGCTGAGCAGGAGGCCACACTAGCCAGCCATATGAGAGATCTACTGAGGGCATGCCCTCCCACCTTTGATGGAGCTGGTAGTGGTCTTGAGGCAAAAACTTGGTTATTGGATTTAGGTTGGTGTTTCACCATGCATCCTTATGGTAGTAACACCAAGGCTAGATATGTTGTTTTGCATCTCCGAGGGTTTGCTTCGACTTGGTGGCGGTTAGAGGAGCAGAAGCTGCATTTGGACATTAGCACTATTTGTTGGGAGTTGTTCTTAGAGAGATTTAGAGCCCATTTCCTATCTGATCATTGGAGGCAGCGCTGCGCAGATGAGTTCCATGAGCTGAGGCAGATGGCCATGACAGTTGAGTAGTATGAGCGCAGATTCTATGAGCTCAAGCAGTATGCAGGTATCGGTGATGATGACTCTATGTTGGTGCAACATTTTATTAGGGGCCTGAATGCCCAGATTAGCGGAGGGGTTTGTGTATTCGAACCTAAGTCTATGGAGGTGGTAGTGGAGAAAGCCTGATTAGTAGAAGAGAATCTGGAGATGGCACTTGGAGGTCATGTAGGTGTGCATATCGGGAGTGCACCCTCGGTAGATGTTGGTGGTTACTCTTAGGTAGCTGGCTCTTCTAGAGACCATCATGCACCTACCAAGGGTGAGCAACTACAACAACATTGCTCTCATTCTCAATCAAAGAATTCTTAGCCTCAGCAGGGTAATAGATATCAACATAGGAAGGACCGGTCTTGGCAGCGTAACAAGCGTGATCATTTTGATCAACCAGTTTAGAGTACACAGTCTGCAGTAAGTAAAGATAACTTTCAACAGTCTAATGTTGTTTCTGGTGGTGGAGGTTTTAGTAGAGGCACATGATGTTACTCTTGTGGACAACAGGGCCATATAGCCAGATAGTGTCCTCAGGGGAACCCTTCAGGATTTGGTCAGAGGCTGGCAGCTTCAGAGCCAACTGTAGGTGACGTAGGGAGATCTCATAGAGTGTTCGCAGCATTTGAGCATTAGGGGTCAGCCTTGGAGACTGCAGGTCAAGGACAGGCAGCCTTCTTTGGAGAGTGTGTGCGAGCTTCAGCGTCGGGAGTAAACTCTCAGGGGCAGAGACGTGGAGTAGGTCAGGGTCTAGTGGGACCCTAGTGATGAGACTTTTGCTACCTAGGAGGATACTTCTGGGATGAGAGAGTTATACCTTCCTTAATTGCCAGCTTCCAGGAGTAAGCCTGACTCTAGGGGGGGAGGATGTAATGCCCCCTCATTTTTGGCTTGAGTTAGTTGCTAGTTAACATTATCATTTTTGTTTCAGTTCTGAGACAGTTGTTAGTTTCTTTGTTGTAATTAGAAAGTTCTGAGACATTTGAGTGGTTAGACTTATGATTTATGCTTATTATGTTCATGATGGATTGTGATTGACGGATGTGGTTATTATCATTTGTATGATCAGTTTGATGACATTATTGATATTGAAGCTTATGTTGTATTTCGACATGATTAGTTGATGGTTTGCAGAAATATGTTACTATGCTTTATGGATTGAATGTCATCTAATTGTTAGTTAGTAATGTTTATGTTTCTTCCTAGAGTAGGGATGGTGTAGTATTGCTCGTTTGAGCACCCTACTACATTGCGATTCCTTGACTCCGAGTGTCTAATATATTTGCATGTGTTCATATACAACCTATCATTTTGATATAGGTTGCAAGTACCGAGCCTCGACTCCACCTGACTTAGCAGGTTTGAGTGGGCCCTTACATCAATGGAAATATGGATGGGAGATAACATGGGGTTTTCCCTAGGTCAGTTTTGTCGTCAGTTGTGGTCATGAGTCTGATGTCACTCTTTGGTCCTTACCTCTGGTTTATGGTTGTCACTGGGGTTTTTGCTTGAATCGATGGTTTCAGTCTTTATGAAATGTTTGGAAATGAGTTATTATGATAGGGTAGACATAATAGTTTTGCTAGTTGTTATTCATTATTGTGATTTTGAGAATATTATTTATGTGTTGGATTAAATTAGTAATTTTAATGATTTTAATAAGTGATTGTCATAAGTTATTAATATCATTTTATTGTTGGAATATAATATGGTAGTTTGAAATTATTATTAGTTAATAATATAATTATTGTTGTGAGTTGTCGTATGCGAGTCTAGATTTGGGAGAATCTCTCTGTCAAAGAAAATTAATCATTTTCTAATTTTAGGGAATAGTGGGATCCTCTGTAATGGTTTTTGGTGATGTGGAAATTAATGAATCTGTCTATTTTGGTGTGAGGGAGAGTTTGGATTTGGGGGTTATTTTTGTGACTGTTTTGGGGGGAATAAAGGGGTTTTTGAGAACAACAGAGCTATGGGAAGAGGATTTGGAGGTTGGGAAATAGCAATTCAGGTATGTTTTTCTGTTCTCTGTATGATTAGATTTGCCTTTGCAAAAGCTTGAAATGTTAAAAAAATAAAATTGGTTTGCTTCTTTAATCAAAAGCTTGGTCTTCAAAAGGCTTCTTCTGTGAGAAATCACTGGACCACATTTGAGCCTAACCGCTTTACCGTCAATCTTCATTTTCAACTTTTACCATTTAGTTTTCCCTATTTGTGTGATGCACTCTGTATTTTTAGTCTGACCACGTTTTGACTTACTGGAACACCAACCCTATACTTTTCCGGTAGTGGATTTCTTCCTCCTTGCATCGATGGATGACCTCCCCTTTGTGATAGGTTTGACACCAAGCACCACCATCGAATTCATTTGTTTCCTTGGGCATTGGCTATCAGTGTAGATTTCATTACTTGGTCCTTCCATCCTCGTTGCGCCCTTGAAGACCCTTGTTTCTGTGCTCCTTGATTTTTGCTTCATCGAACCTCTTGATCGCTGATTAAGTATGCTCTTCCTCTTGAAAAGATTAAATCATTTCGTATCTGGCAAGAATAATAAGCATTCAGATGAAAGAAAAAAGACTTCTCCTCTATGACATTCTAAACCCACAATTTCATTCTGGTGGTGTCCTACTGTAAGGACGATGCATTCTTGTTTCACCCTAGCTTGTCTTGGCATCTTTTAGAATGTTTATGCAGTATTTCCATGCTTAGTTTAATTTCAGTCTACCAGACATTCTTATGTATTTAATGGTTACCTTCTATTTTTCTTTCCTTGCAAGCCGTGGTACGGCTGCGAATGAAGCTCTTGCCCAAGCATTCGGTAATTCTTCTAATCACCCACTTTTGTCTTATTTGTCTGAAGCATAGTTATTGATGTTTATTGATGATGCCGTTTTCCCATCACAATGCAACTTTCTTTTATCGCTGGCATCCATCGAACAATTTCTGTGAGCTCACTGAATTGATCAGAGGAACACGTCGTTGGTAATGCCTCTTTTCCTAAACCCTCATCTAAGGAGGGATTTTTACCTGATGAGATGCCCTATACTTCTGTCATTCTGATAAATTCTGTATTGGAGATCTGTATTATATCATTTAGCTTGCCCAGTTCAGATGCAAACACAAGCATGTGAAGCAATAGTTTCCCTTAGCTCTATATGAAGGCATGACTGTTAAACAAGAGTTCTGTGTCATATTCAATTTAATTGTCTCTTAAAAGTGGATCACATTTTACAGTTTCAGATGCAGCGACAAGCATTCGAAGCAAAAAAAAAAGTTCATCTTAGTTCTATACAAATACATGACTATTAAACTAGAGAGCGATCATTTATTACTCTTACTCTTTAATCTAACACAACTTTTAGATACTTCTAACCAAGTTGTAGGCTGGTCATCCCATTTCTTGGTTTTCATCTAATCAAATCTGAATCCCTGCTAGCATGTCATCAGCCATATGACCTCTCTGAGGCAAGGTAAAATTTGTACAAACACTCATATGTTTTTCTTTCCTCAAATCTGCTTGGATTTTGAAAAGATTCACTCTGCATGAAGGTGAGAATAGAAAGTTTTCCTTGTTTAAAAGAACTATTCATTTAAAAGGCAGGATTTTATAATAGGTAATATTTATCTATTTATGCTGTTTGATCTCATTCCTTCTAATAATTTTGTTTAGAAAGTAGTCAGAATTTTATAATTAGTTTTGGCATTATCTTTATTAGTTCATTAAATCATTAGTTGATAGGGTTAAAATATTACTTAATTGGTTATAGCCTAGTTTATAAATGTCACATCTCTAAAAGAGAATTTAAATTGTGGGGGGGATTAACACCTCATTTGCTTAATTTTAGAATTAAATATGTCTAGGATGAAATAAGTATCATGGGAATTTCATTATTTTCTTTTGTTTGTTGTTAGATAGATTTATGATTACTAGCCTTAGTAAGAGTTTACTTGGTCATTTCATATTCAGAACATGAATAGGGACATAAGATTTGGTGTCAAGTCTTGCATTCAGGCAATAGTGCTTCTAATGTTTTGTTTTATTTATGAGGTGATCATGAGTAACTTGATTTATTTGGTTCATATTGTTTTATTTGGTATTGTTAGGATAACGATTCCATGATTTTACCTTGAGATTCTATATGTAATACTTGTCAAATTTTTGTAGTGACCCATTTCGAGTGATTGAAATTTTGATTTATTTGGTTGTATCATTGGCGGATTCGGATAATGAGTCATTATAGAGATGTTGGACTTGTCTTTTTCCTTGAATTCTTTTGGTCATGTTACTTATCCTGAGGCTTTGTTGAGACTCTTGTGTGGAAGAAATTACTAGGTACTTGTTTATGACTCTCAGTATTCTAGAGAGAGAGGGAATTGATTAAAGACTTGGACCTTGCATGCCTCTTGTTTTGAGTTGGATTGTTGTGATAGTTGGAGGTACTCCATGTGTATCCTTATGTTTTGTCCTGATTGGCTTGGGTCAACTGAGTGCAGGTAAGGGGGTGGCTTTCGATGTGGGGCCAGCGCCCTAAGAGGCTGTCTGGGTAACCCATTGGAGGTGGATTAAACAAGTGAAAACCTAATAATTAACTAAGGGACAGAAAGGGTAAAAACTTCTCACTAATATAATAAAGTAGACCGCATGTGTGACCTAAGGGGCTAGCGCCTAGAGAGAGGCTATCAGGGTAACCATAGATGGGGGTCGACGTCTAGAGAGAGAGACAGTTAGGGTAACCCATGAACCATGCGATGACACTCCATCTTACTGCACTCTAGCTGGTCCGGTTCTTTGGCCTCTGGATGTCAATTGTGGTGTTCAGTGTTGTCCGTATGTTGTCTTCTGTTAGTCCCTCTGTCCTTGCTTGTGTTGGGGAACCTCAGTGTTATCTCCTAGCTCAGAGGGGTGGACCTTAGGGTTCCACATGGTTGGGTGGAAGAGCTTAATCCATTGGGTTTCTCAGTCGATCTGTGTTCATGATCTTTGCAGTCGTGATTCCAGTTCCAGACTTGTTCTTGCATCTTCAGAGCTATCTTGTACAATCTTGTTGTATTCTGTTAACCGATATGATTGGTCGTGAAATCATGTAATCTTGTATTTATACTTCTATAACTGTTCATTTTTGTAAATGAATAATGTAATTCTGATGTATCGCTATGTATTTTACTTGTGTTTTTGTGAATCTATTTTTGATGTAGTTATGTTCCCTAGAGGAGTTAGTTGATTCATCTTGTTAATGTTGTGTATAATGTTGAATTTATCTATTGTTAATGCATTTTCTTGCTTCAAAAAAAAAATATTTCTGTAATTCTTGCACTTGTTAGCCTAACCCTCTAGGGTTGCATGACAAGGCATCATGCAAGCAATTAATAGATGAAACATTTGAACTTAAACCTCAATACAAGACCATCCGGGATAAGCATTTTGGACATTGCATCCACTTTCCTTGTTTTACAGAGGATGAATGGGTCTAGTATGTTCTTAGCAGAATACATGACAACTTCATGTGGTTGATGAGGCCATTCATGATAACAAAAGATGCCATTAGGGCAGTAACCAGTTTGCACTCATCCGGTGGGTTTCCTGCTCTCAAATCAGTCAAGAACCAAACAGTAAGTGAGGCTACCGGATCAAAGTTTGACAAGAGAGCAATGACAATAGAAGATATCACAAATCTGGATATCAAATTTGCCTCTATGATAATTGGCTACAAAATATATCATTCCAGCAAGGAGAACTCTATATCCAGAACTGTAATTTATATTGCATATCAGATGCTAAGGGAAAATGTAGACTATGATCTATGCGAACTTCTTCTGAGCCAACTGTTAGAAAATTTGTAGAAAATAAAGAAGGATAAGAAGAACTCATTTAAGTATGGTGGCCTAATACTATGTCTCTTCTTTTACTATATGAATGAGCTACCCGGAACAAGTGACTGGGTATGGAAAAATGACAGACCAGTTGCCATACAAATAAGAGATTATATGTATGGGCTTGGTGATGCCAAGGATCAAAGCACAACACTCTGGGTATATTTCAAGAACTTCCAAGGTATGATGCAGGCTAGAGAAAGAATTCCTCAAACAATAGTTGAAAAATATAAGGATACAATGAGTTTTATGGTTGACACTGATCAATGCCTAATGGAGGCAGTAGAGCCCATAACAGTTTGGATTATGCCAATGGGCTATGAGGTAGATAAGAAAATCCTAAAACTGCATGTCCAACACCTACAGAGTCAGCCTAAGGATCCTGAGGCAGAAAGGTTTGGAACCTTTCAAGAATTGAGTGTGAAAATTCATGTTGAGTTAAGACAACCAGAGATGAAAAGAAAAGTGAGAAGGGAATTAGAGGAAGTTGCCAAAAGATATGGCATTTCAAAAGAAGCAGTTGATGCAAATAGAGAGAAAGTAGAAAGATCAGAGAAAGAGAGACAAGATGCAGAAAAAGAAAGTGATCCGGTGCAAGCCCCCTCCCGAACTAGATCCTCCAAGAGCTCTGCACCTGCCACTTATAAGAGCTCAAGGTCGTCCAAATTGAAAGCCAAGACATCCGGTAAGGGAGAAAAGAGAACAAAAACCAAGGCCACAAGGTCCTATATAAGCCAAAAGGATGATGAAGAAATAGAGACCGATGAGGAAGTTAAGAAAATGAGGAAGAAGAAGAAAACTTTAGGTGAATCCTCTACCAGTGCAAACAAAGAAGAAGAGGAAGAAGAATTTGTTGAAAGGCCTACTCTCTCTGTTGATGATATCATCAAGGCAGTCATAGTGGATGGGAATCTACAACCAATGACAAAATTCTATGATGAGTATAGTGACACAGACAAAAGGATCTTGGAAGAAGCTACAGTTAAGTACCTAAACATTTATAATAAAGCATTGATTGAAATCATCTCTCTAATTCCCAAAAGTTTCAAGAAGGTACTTGAACTCAAAAAAGACAATGCTAAGCAAAAGGATTTGGAGATCTGGGAACAGATTGCAATTTAGCTCTATCCTTCCATTACTCCAAAACAAATGACCATGATCTTCAAGGAATGCAAGGATGAACAAACTTATGCTCAGAGAGACTGATCAGGTGGCAAAAGAGACTGAAGACATCCTCCAGAATGCATTTAAAAGATTCAATCTTCCTATTATAGAGGACATAGATGATGAACCTTCTGCCATGGATGACGAAGGACTAAGTCCATCAAAAGAAGAATCTACTGAGAAAAATGCAGAAGAGCCAAAGGAGATAGGTGAGGAGAGGACTAAGGACTTGGATTCCTCTGTTCCGAAAGAGGAAGTCCATGAAGAAGTAAACATTTCTCTTCTGGATCCCCCAGCAGACTCTGGAACTAAAGGAGAAGAAAGAAAAGAAGAGAAAATTAGTCAAGAAGAAGAGGTAAAGGGAAGAGAAGAAGATCAAACAGAGAAGATCCCAGATGATAGTTTTGAGGTGGGAAAAGGAAAGAAGACTCTGTCTCTGGCAAGAGACACTGCTGAGGCAGTAAAGAGCTTCTTGAACAAAGAAATGTTAGAGATAGATGAACCAGAATTATTTCAAGGACCACTAAATTTTGACTCCCTCTCTCCGGTCCAGACAATGAAGGTAGCATCTTTTGCTCAAGCTAAAGAAAAAGAAAAGCTTCTGAAGTCTCACATGGAAGAATGTGAGCTAATAGAGATTGCATTCAGTGTGCTAGAGAAAATCATTCCATCCTTCCAAAAGGATCTTTCAGCCTCTTCATCCAGTAATCTGAAATCTCTTGTTAATTCTGTTAGCACACATTTTGATTCTTTAGAGAAATCAACAGAAGAGAAAGTCTGGAAAGAGTTTTTGGGTAAGAGATTCTTTGAAGTATAGGGACTCATAGCAAATGATAGGAGAAATCTGGATATTGGGATAAAGAGCCTAGAAAATGCTCTTAAAGATGGTAGAGAATTATACAAATTTTGTTTATCTTTTTCCATAGTGACAACAGACATTGCAAAGAAGGTGGAAAAACAAGAGAGTAAACTGTCAAGTTTATCTTAGAATTTTGATCCTCTCACCTCATCCATAATAAATCAAGAGTGCCAGGCTATTGCCACTATAAATAAGATAAAGAGGCTTGAGAAGGAGAAGAAGAATAGAATAAGCAGAATGAGTGAACTAAGAGGGATAATTATCCCTAAGTTAGAGGCAATGCATGAGGCCCTAACTGATGCTTAGACTATAGGCCAGACCAGTGATTTGGCAGACTTAAGAAGGGTAGAAGCCTTTGCATTTTTGTTAAGTGGTCACATCTCAATTTTGGATAGGATGAAGCATAGTTGGGCAACATAATTTGTCTAGTTGAAAACTACTTTTGCAGATATACTTAAGTATATGTAAGTATAACATGTATATATACATATGCGGCTATGTATAGATTTTTTTTGCAAATTTTGGTGTGTGGATTTCACCCTTTGCCATTGATGTCAAAGGGGGAGTGAGGAGTAGTGAAAAATGTGGAATACAGCTAAGGGGGAGCTCTGGTAAAAATGTACATAAGACAGAGCATCAGCCAAGGGGGAGTTTATTACGACAATTACTCATTTTTCACTAAGTATTGCCATCAATGCCAAAGGGGGAGATTGTTGGCAAGAGACACTGTGTGGATTCATTATTGTTGTCATTGATGGCAAAAAAGTCTATCCCACACATCCACAGAGCACAATATGACTATACCGGAAGTAAGATTGAAGAACGTTTTGGTCTGGTGAACAAGAACAGAGCATACAACAAGGTCCGACAATCAGGTCCGGATCTCTCAGAGGATGTATCTCAACAAAGTATAGACTTGGGGAAGTCAAGAGGAGTACCATGACTACTACATTCTAGAGATTGAGCCTCTGATGATGAAAGAGTGAAAAGATATGAGCATCTAAGTGTTGGGTTCCTGATAGGTAGAGTAGATTAAGGAAGAACTAACCGACAGAGCATCATAATTTAATCTGGATGTGAAATTGATGGTGATCAAGCTTCTTGAGGGATCATTCATGGTTGGCTGACATGATTGATGACTTCTATGTCTATATTTTTGATATGCATCACATATTAAGCATGGATTCAGTTGACAGACCAGTATTTAGTAAATATCTTGAGTATTCCAGTTGCTGACTAGAAAGATGTTGAAATCCTTGGTGCGGATATATATACCAGATGGATTTTAGTATGAAGGTGTGTGGTATGGAATAATGCGCGACAAAAGGCAGAGAAAAGTGTGGAAGCAGCAATACATGTCTGGTATGTGACAAGACAACAGCACTAAAATAGAGGAAGTATGAAGTGCAGTAGATCAGTATATTGAACCTAACCGGAACTGAACCTTAGCATATGTGGATGCCTCTCTTCAGTTCAAACATCTAGTTACCTTCTATATCCTTGTAGACAATGAGTCTCTTATAGGCAGTGTGCCTCTTGTGAGCAGTGTGCTCGGGCAGTGAGCCCTAATTGGCAAGTGCCATTTTGTACTTCTTATTCTTTTAACAGAGAATACAATCTTGGGTTAGTCACCCCGTGGTTTTTCCCTTAATAGGGTTTTCCACTTCAAAATCATTGTGTTATGTGTGTTGATTTTATTTCTGCTTTCATGGTTATATATGCTTATATGTTTTGATGCTGCACTAATTGTTAAAGAAGAATAAAAAGTTAAAATATTTAAGATAACTGATTCACCCCCCCTCTCAGTTATCTACCTTATTTCCAACATAAAATGCTTTGAATGAGATATGGAGAATTATGTATTGTATTAAGGATTTGTAATCAGAATTGTGGAAGATACTCTTTCTTGGATGTGTCATTGTAAAGCAATGATATAGTTTATCCCTTGTGTTGAAGTTTGGATGTCATAAAGAGGCACTTGCAAGGAATAAATTGACTTTGTACCCTTGATAGGCACTGATCAAAAGTTCATCTTGCCCAAAATCTAGAACCAAAACCCTAAAAGACAGATCATTTGAATCACTTTTATTTGTTTGTTTTGTATATTGTTTTTAGCTATTTTGATTTATGTTCTCAAAACTAGCAATGCGTCAGTCTCCAAGAAATTAGCCAATTTTGAGTTGACCTTATAGTCTTGGTGCATACTTATCAGAATATTTAAGCTTTTACAATATCCTATTGTGACTAAAGTTAAACTAGTTGATATTGTTGTACTAGGAATACCCCCTAGGTCTGGCAGATCCTAAAGTGTAGAGGAGAACACAATTATTGTCTCATGTTCATTGGCCATTTATCTGAGAGTCTTGAATATTAAAGTTTATCTACTTCATAGAGACAATTAGGAAATCACTTGGAAACACCAACAATATGGATGTTCTCCAAGATTCAAAACTTATGTTGTTCTAATGAAAAGCATGTTCCTTACAACAAGAGTTGTCGAGGCCCCATGAAATTCTAGAGAAGATAAAGGAAAATATATTTAAAGTAGGTGAAAGAGATTATTTTGAGTTCATCAAAGTTCTATGTAATATTCAGATAGTGGAACACACACATAAAGTTTTTCATATAATGAAAGGAAATGATTGTCTTTCTGGGATTGCAACATACAAGCTACCCATCAAAAGGCTTTGTGTAGCTAGTCACCTTGACAAAGGCAAGAAACTATTTGATGAAGTTACTAAAAGAAACTTAATTATGATAAATATAATTGATTTACTCGTGAAGACCAAAGTTGAAAAGCCTATATAGGAGAAAAATGAATAGGCCCAAAAGCTAAGCTTAACAATGAAAAGGAAGAAGAGGAACCTAAAATTGAAGAAAATTAGGTTGAGTTTTGTTAAGAAGCCAAGAAAGTCAAACATGAAGTGATTGTGAAGTCCTTGGTATGTTCTTAATGATTATTATTCACCAAAATGGTATAGTAAAAAAACTAATTTTTTGCTTTTGTGTGATACATATTACTTGTGTTTAACAAAGGTCTTCAACTAGTTAAGCATGTGTCACCATAATCAACTTTCAAATAATTACAAACCGCTTTCAAATAATTAAAGAGGAAAACAATAGATTCTATCCTTACAGATGCCTTTTAAATCTTTGATTCCCATTAAGCCACAAAAGAAAAGTCAAATCACAACCAATCCATTTAGCAATACTAAGGGTTAATTAAGCATTTCATCCAGGTAGGAGATAGGGATAACGACATGGAAATGGATATGAACAATTATAATAATACAACCACACATCCCCACAGTTAAAAACATTTAATAATAAAATGACACTAAGATTCTCAAGGTAAGATAGTACCTAGGAGAAGAGAAATAAAAACTCAATGGTTTGGTGGAGCTTAGCCTTAACCAGAAGATTCAACACCAATGGTCTCCAAGCTACAATGGTATTGCAAATCTTCTTCTATAACAACCCATATTTCATAGAGTAGAACCAAAATCAACCACAATAACACACAACCAAACAAATAGCCTTATATTTTCACGAGCTTCACAAAAACTACATTGACAAGTAGGAGAAATTTGAAGTTTGAGCAAAGGAAAAACTAAAAAACCTACAATTGCCTATAAAATATAAACTTGGATGAAAAAAAACCTAAAAAAAAGAGAAAAAAATCTCAAATCTATATAATAAATTAAATAATTATGAAGTGTCAATTTGAAAATAGCAATTTGTTTCTAAACTTACTAAAAATACTAACTAAAACATGCACATACAAATGTTATTTTTATTAGAACTTGGTACTTGTATGCCTATGGTGACAAGGGTAGAATCTGAATCACACTACTTCTTAACACCCACCAAGCCCTGATGCTCAACCCCTAGAAAAATCCTATAATTTTTTGATAGTCCTGTTGATTGGTGTTTTTGCACACTGCTCAACTTAGATAAAATACTAAGTATTTGACCTCTCCTAAAAGAAATCAAATCCCAGAAATTGGAAAATGACTACCCCAAGGTCTCTCCTTGTCAGATCTTGGCCTTATAAGATAACTTAGTAGTTTGGTGTGAATTGTTGTTTACACAAAGGGACTTACAAGATTTGGACAAAATTTCCAACACATAATGGTTATGCATAAACAATCAATTTTTAGATTTAGAAATCAATAAAAAAACTAATCGTAGCATATATTGCCATAAAATATAACATTTCAAGCTATAACGAACAATATATCAACTTGCATTCATGAAATATCAACTCTAGAACAATAATATGCAAGTTTTGAAATCATAAACTAGCCAGATCTTAAAAAGGTGTAAAAGATAGAGTAGGAAAGAGAAGGGTTAGAGAGAAAACAAACTAAAAACTCAAGCTTTTACTCACATTTCAGCTGCAATAATGGATAGACAGGTCTTTAAATAAAACCATTCTTGATTTGACATGTGAGAAACCAATAATCAAGCTTCAAGAAGGCAATCTTCAAAGGGGTTTTCAAATCATGAAGCAATCTTCATTAGACACCCAATTATTGACATAATTCAATAAGATTTTTCACAATATGAAATAATTGTGCTCAGACTAACCACACAAAGCAATTAACAATTAGTAGATCATTGGGGTATGAACACTTCACAAAATCATCAAATATCCATCCAACTAGCTACTGAAAATATAAGAAAGTAACTTGGTGTTTGGAGAAAACCATGAGAAAATTTTGAAAATATAGAAAATACTATGCGTTTTCTCTCATTTATGTAAAGTACAAAATGTTTCCAATATGTTTCCCAAAGACTTTTACCAACCCTTGTACAAAGAGAAGTGACTTCTTTTTATAGGACAAGACAACACACTTAGTTACAAAATGAGAGGCTAAGATTACTTTATAATGAAGGGCATAGATTACTGCTACGCCCTTAATATTGGTGTACATAGGGTTATGAATAGTCAGCTTGTGGCTATCTTAACTCCTAATTAATTCATATTATCATTATTATATTGTTATTTGGTTGTTTAGGTCGGCCTAAGGCTTCTATAGGTCTATCTAAGTCGGCCTGGGTGATATCCTAGGCATAAATAGGTATATATAGGAGGTAGTGAGTCTCATTTCATATCATATTCAGTATTGTGTTCTTATTGAAGACTATTGGAGGTATCCCCCTCGAAGTGGATTAGGAGGTTGCCTCCTTGAAGTGGCATATTATTATCAAGTATTTGCAGCATATTTTCTATTATATTCAGATATTGTGCAAGTTGTTTCATTACAAGTGGTATTAGAGCATGATCTTGGCACCGTAGAGGTAAGATTTTTTCTCAACATTGGAGGCGATTTTGGGAAGAGCATAACTTTCAGATTTTAGAGAATTTTTTAAAGATTTTTAAAGGGTTTTTGAAGACCATATTAAAGAAGATACGGTCCAGATTTCAGAGGAATTGAAGCAAAAATAAGCGATTTATTGCAAAATTAGGGTTTCCAACAAATTCACTCTCAAGGCAGCAAATTTGCTAAGTTTTTGGATTTGTTTCTGGGTAAGTGGTATCTTGGCCTTAGGAAGCTACAGTAAAAATTTTAGAAAATTTACATTTCATTTGTGTGATTTATTTCAAAAATATTGGTTTCCATCATGACAGGGCCTGCAACAAGAGGCAAAAAGAATGCTGCCACACTGGGGAAATCCTCTGATAAGGATGAGGAAATAATAGAGGATAGTAATCCCAATGAGGAAATAAGTAAGGTCAAAGAAGAGGTGTCCTCAATTAAGAGGGATATGTGTGACCTAAGAGGAGATATATCAGATCTACGAAGCATGTTAAGCGCATATATGAATGAACCAAGAAAGGAGTTCTCAAGCAACCAAGGTGAAACCTTCAAGTTGGCTAATAATGACACAAATTTTAATACTCCTATGGGATCTAGGAATTTCTTTCCAAAGGTGGATATGCACAAATTCGATGGTAAGGATCCTCTAACATGGATTAACCAAATGGAGAATTTTTTTGAAGTACATCAAATCCCATATGGACAAAAGGTCACGATGGCTTCCCTATATCTAGAACCAGATCAATTCATTTGGTATCGTTGGCTTTGTACTCATTAGAGAAAAAAGGGTCTCACCGTCTCATGGTCAATTTTTAGAGAAGAACTCCAAGCACAATATAGCAATAGTGTGACAGACAACTTCTTCAGCCAGCTTGCTAAACTTCAACAAACAGGATTAGTTAAGGATTATATTCAAAATTTTCAAAATCTATCATTAAGAGTGGATACAATTACAGAGGAGAACTTGAATGATTTATTCTTGGGTGGTCTCAAGGATTACATTCAACATGAGGTACGTATGTTTAGTCTTAGCTCAGTAAATGAGTCTTTTATCTTGGCACGCAGGGTAGAGGAGAAATATTTGATTCCTAGAAAGCAAGGGGCTACTATGACAAGAGAGAAAGGATATTCAACACATTCTCTTCCTCAACCTACTAGGTTGACTCCACAACAAATTGAGGAGAAAAGAGCAAAAGGGTTGTGTTTCAATTGTGATAGCAAATACAGTCAAGGACATAAATGTAGTGAAAAGAAATTGTTCTATATTGAAGGTCCAAGTGAGGAAGAAGAGGAGGAACCCATATTAGAGGAGGATAGGGAGTCAAGTGAGGAATCACATGATTCTCAACCAATAATTTCTTGTCATGCACTCTCAGGTTTCAGTGCACCACAAACTCTCAAGGTAGTGGGTTTCTTAAAGAAGCAGAAAGTAACAGTGTTGATCGACTCAGGTAGTACTCATAATTTCATCAACAAAAAGTTGGCAACTCGTCTAAATTGTTTTATATATCCAGCCCCAGAGTTTTAGAGTTTCCGCATAGTATTTTCTATATTTTCAAAATTTTCTCATGGTTTTCTCCAAACACCAAGTTACTTTCTTATATTTTCAGTAGCTAGTTGGATGGATATTTGATGAGATACTAAACCAAAATTTTTCAATCTTCAATGTTTTAGGAATGAATCTTTAGTAGAGAATGTGGGCAAATCTAGACATGGATACACAATTGATACTTCACTTCCACATGAAAATCTCATCACTAAGTCTTTGGATTTCATAACTAAAGTTATGAATGCAAGAACCATTTAAACTACTAGATATGGATTGTTGAAGTCTAGGAAATCTGATCCTAGATTATATTTTAGCAACTTACTAACTCTAATATTTTCAACATCAAGTTTCTTAACTTGAAACATAAGAAAATCAAAGCGGATTAGATGTCAAATTTGGATTTAAAAGTTCCACTCTCCCCCAGAAATCCTTCAACCTTTTGAATCTTGTAACTGAACCTCTTTGAGAGAATATGAATACAACATTTCAAACTCCACTTCCACACCAAAATCTCACAACTAGTTTTTTAGTATCCTTGCTAAGTTTTGAGTTTTGCGAGGAATTTCCATACTTCCATATGTGACTTTTGAAGGTTAATCATTCCGACCCTAGACCTCATTTCTACAACTTATCAACCTTTTAGGATTTTCAATACACTTTGTTTTTTATATTAGTAAAAATGGGATTAGAGGGCTTGGACCCTTTACGTTAGATAGCCAGAAAGGTAGATGAAAAGAGTCTCATGAGAGGTGAGAAAAAAAACTGCAAAATAGAAACACTAGTAGAACCAGCACAGAAACAACAAAGGAACAAACACAGGAATAGAAAACCCAAAGAGGCTAGTGGTCTACAAGCTTTTGCAAACCACTAGTTGCTTGCCATTCTCTATTCAAAAACTCCAGTTTGCCAATGAAGGTGACATTTTCAAAATCCTTCTCCATAGCCTTAGCTTTACGCTTCTCCTCCAAGACTCTCACTCTGGTCCTCTTGTCTAGTACTTCAATCTTCTCACCCTATCTTTTTTGAAGCTCATATTACAATACATACAAGCTAGTAGTTGAGTTCTTAATAGTCTCCCCACTAAAAGAAATAACCTCCGCCAGGTTTTTCTTGATATTGGCTTGACTACTACTTAATTCAGAGATGCTTTGGTCTAATTCTTCCCATTTGTTGAAGGTATTATCAAAATATTCACTTCTTCCCATGTTTCCTCATCCACATATTCCCCTACCATTGCTTGTTATGTTGAAAATCCTCCCTTTTCAACTCCTAAATCTTCTTTTTGGTGGTGTGCTATTGGGTTAAAAACCACTTCACCACATTATTATGTAAAAGCAAGCTTTCCTGGAGTTCACTCACTTTGTCCTCCAAAGAGATGCAATTCTTACAATTCCTTTTTAGGGGATCATCTGAGGGGCTAGGGAATACTATATTAATGGTGGGAGTGGGCTTGGATACAATAAGTGGGTAGGTGTTAGAAAACAAAGGGTCCACTTTGGGGTTGTTATCATTATTGGGCTCCACAAGGGCATACGAGTGGGACAGCTCTGGTCCATCCTAGGTCTGTATTTTTGATGGATGGATCATGCAAGTTTAATAGGACCCGAAGGGTAAGGAGAGGAGATAGTGCCCAATGGTCCTTCATCAATAGAACATTTGCCTTTCTCCAAGGATTTGGAAGGTAGAGCAAGGGAGATAGTAGGCAGAGTAGGTGACTTTTGTGCAAGAGGCACAATGATCTTCACCATTGGGGTGGTGGGTTTCTTTTCAATCACTATAGCGTTAGGTTTCTCTTTTGAGGGGCCTAGAGAATTAGAATGAGGTTCACAAGGGAAGGATTATAAATTCTAGAGAGGAGAGGAGGGGCCAGGGTTATGGCCAATAAGAGTCTATATAAATAGTGTTATGTCAGAAAATGTCCCCTTAGGGGCTTTTCCCTCTTAAGGTTTAGCTCCCAGGTCCTTATAATGCATTTAGAGCATCTTGCATGTTAATTGTGAATCCTAATGAGAAAACCTTGAAGTCTTATGGCAAATGGGACCTAGGGGGTGCTATTTTGATGATCCCTGAACAAAAATGGGAGGGTGGACTTGGGTGCTAGCGCCCTAGTCCTGCTCTATTTTGGGTTTACCCTAAATTTAAATGTCAGTTTTATGATTGTTATTTAGGTCCTATGCCGACATCTCAAGTTTGAATTATGAAATTCTTAGCGGGAATATTTGTAATTGCACATATAAGCATGTTTAGTGTTTCATTTGTAAACTAGAAGATGATTGCAAACTTTAGACATATTTGTGATTTCAAGATATTCATTATGGCAGAGCAGAGCATTTGTTATTGTGTTTGTGATTGCAGATTTGACTTCATTTCTCATGTGATCAAAGAGCCTTCATTTATGTGAGATCTACACTTCAAGGTGACATCTATTGAGTTTTTGATCATTTATCATTTGGATTTTGCCTCTATCCCGCAAGGATACACACTCTTATCTAACAACGATGTTTAAAAAACTTGAATGTCTATCTGGGGCTTGACCGAGGCAAGCCTATAAACACCACAAACCCCAACCACACTCCTTTGTGATTGTAGCTTATAGGTACCAAGTTTCACGGAGTGGAGTTGCAGAAGGAGGTTGTAGACAACAAGGATTCAGGATCTGAAAGAAGAAGACAAAGTTGAACATTTCAGGACATGGGCGCTAGTGGTAGTGTCCTCCGAAGTTGAAAACACATAAACAAATTAGACAATGGTAATCAACATCCAAAGAGCTTCCAACACCCTGAAAAACATCTGGCATTGGACTAGGGCACTAGTGGTAGTGTCCTCCATCTTTTCTGGGACAGAAATAGAAGATATAGTGAATATCAGTGTCGGGAGGAGATCCAAATCTCATGCAGAAAATAGTACCTTGGACAGGGGCACTAGTGGAGGTGTCCTTGACTGTTCTGCATCCTAAACTTAGAAAAACGGTCAGTTATAATCCTCTGCCTACTATCTTAATCTAAAAGGATTTGTCGTAATTCATCAATTTTCTTACTGTTTTACATATTTAGGATTTTAAGAGTATTTGAGCATTAAATTGAGATATTGATTGATAACATCTAAGTTTTTGCATCATTCCAAGTGGCAGCCCAACCTATTAGGTGAATGCTCTCGCTTAGTAGAGACTCAACTCGGTTGATATGCCCTTGAATGTTTGGTGAGAAGGGAGGATCTAAACCAAATCAACCCCATTCACAACATCCCCCCTTTTCATACAAAACAAGTAGTATATCAACCCCTGATGCAAGAGGAGATCTTTTTTCCCAAGTAAAACTTGAAGCACTGAATCCTCTAGATAGATAAATATCCAGAAAATGAAGTTTACTTTTATTCTGTGCCCTAAGTGGTTTAACATAGGAAACAATAAGAGTAGAAGCATTTGTATCTACCTTCTAAGGTGATGAAATGCATGAGAACTTCATCTATTATCTTCGGTAGATCATCTATTTTGAATCCATTCTAGTATTTAGCCACCTTCTTTTCGTGCCTAAGAAAGGTATTCATAGTATCATGGTTGTGGTTTTTAATCTTGTTCTATAGCCTCACCCCTTCCATCCTAAGTTTTGTGGCCAAGGCAATTAACTCCTCTAAAACTTTGAATGAAATGCCCCTGATATACATTGTACCACTCTTCCATGACAACGCAAACTCTCTAGAGAGAACTAGATCATATCCATTAAGGGCTTCAAGGTAGGATGTTAGGTTACCCTTATGTAGAATATTCCAAAATTCCCCATTGCTACGAACATTTTCACCGCTTGAGAGCTTAATTTTAATAAGCTATCCTCCCATGGTGGTCTTATTCCCTAATATGTCACTAGCGGTGGAAAGATTAGAGGATATTTCCCACTACTCTTTCCTTCTTATAGCAATTTCTCTCATGAGATATAGATCTTTAGCAAAGCATCTGAAAGGGGTGCCTCCACATTATTACTTGCTTCCTTACCATCATTCTTGTTTGTATCAACATTACACCCCAATTCAAGTGTCAGTTGATGTCTAATCATTCCTCTTAGCTTCTTCATGAATTTTGATTTTAATAATTTGAGGGAGGGTCTGTTCATCATCCCAATGTTTCAATTCTGTAATATTTCTCCTAAATTAGCTAAGAGCTCAACTAAGGTATTATCCTCCCTAAATATGTGATTTATTATAGCACTTTCAAAGTTCTTGATAATATCTTTAATCTCCTCTATGATTGTTGTCTATGCAGAATATGGAATTAAAACAAGAAACAACGAAGCTCCTATTCTAAATTATACACAACTTCAAAGATGATCAAATGATAAATAAATCAAATGCAAATGATAAACAGTATTACCACAATGATTCTTATTGCTTCAATGATATGTTTCTCTTGATGTTGTATGTGGATTGCTTAACAATTCAACATAAGATTGATATGATAATGGATTTATGAAGACAAATTGACAACATAAGCTTGTAGAAAAGATATATTTTGCGAGAGGAGGATAGATTTGGATGAGGATCAATTTATAGATTTTATCACACGACGATCAATGGTGGAGAATGGATTGAAAGATCAATGGATAGAATTAGTTGAGAGAAATCAGAAAGAAAGTTAACAACAATTGATTAGAATTGATTCCATAGCTAACTCTTTTGTATCATTAGTATGCTTCATATGCATCATTAGTAGGCATCATATGCATCATTAGATTGAGAGAAATTAGTGGTGAGAAATTAGGAGAAAGATTAATGGATAATTTAGAAAAAAGAGAAATTAATTTCATGGATAATTTAAATTCATGAAAATGATGAAATGTAAATAAAATATTGATTTTATTTACATGTGATTAGAAATTAGAAATTAGGGTGATTAACTAAATAAATTACATGAATTTATTTAATTAATATTAGGAGGAAATGTTAGTTCATTAATTACAAATTATTTAATTAATGGATAGAAGAATAATTAATAGATGATGTAGAACAATTAATAGATTAGGGAAATGATGTCGATGAAGAATAATTGATGATGGTGCGGAAATGTGTTAGTAATTGATGAATTAGGAAAATGATGTAGGTGAAGTGTGAGTCAGTTTCCAGTGTCTACATTTTGCCCCTCTTTGAGATGTTGTTGCAAGGTAACAACATTTTAAAGAAGATTAAAACATAGTGTAAGGTTGGATTGAAGAAAAATTTGGTTTATAAGAATATAATTGGATTAGAGATGGTGATTCCCCAGTGACTCAAAGAGAAGGTGACAAGGAAAGATGATGGTAAATTAATTGATGGGATGAATGATGCCCCCTCAAGAGTATAGGCAGGTTAGAAGAGCATGGGTATGCTCTTGAAATAAGAGATTGAAGAAAAATTTAGATGAAAGATGGAAAAGAAATGGTGGAAGACAAATAGAAAAAATATGAAGAAAATGAAAAGATAGATGCAAGAAAGATGATGGTGGATGAACAAAGATGATTGATTTATTATGATGATAAGTTATGCTGATTTGACTAGAGAAATCCTTTATTTAATATAGCAATGGATATTATGCACTAGGGTATATAATACCAAGGTGACAATGTATCCAATGCGTAGGATTGACACACAAAATAAAAAGGTCACAAGCAACCCTATACCATGTAGTACCATGAAATGGAAGACCATGATACCATTTGTGGTAGGTAGGCTACTTGGACCAATGCAAATGCAAAACAAAAGATGCAAGATAAAATGATAATGCAAGATAACATGATAAGACAGATGCAAGATAAGATGGTAACACACACAAGCAAGCAAGCATGCACAAATGATTCAAAAATAAACAAGGTGTTGCCCCTACCAAATTGAAAACCAATGATTGATTGATTGAGGATAGTTGTGGGAATGATATATTCCAAGAACAACACAAGGATGTAGGAACAATAAACCCTGATGATGATGATTGGATAAATGATCGATTGATTGGGTTGATAGCAAGGTTGGAAAAATACCAAGATATGTGATTGGATGACTTGGCTAGATTGCTCAACTAGATTGGAATGGATTAAGGATGACTGACATTTGGATTTATTGCTTGGATTTTTGTTTGTTGTGGTTTTTTGGATTTTTGACATGTTTTAATTTTTTTGGATTTTAAAATGTTGGGTGATATTGGATTGTAGCTAGATAGCCTCTTCGCTAGATACCAATGATAATGGAAAACCAATTCTAAGGGTAAGGATGAAAGGAGGATTGGATGAATGGATAGAAGGATTGGTGATAGATGGGATAGGAGGATTGGATGGATGAAGGGATTCATAATGGATGGAAGAAGGAGGGGTTCAAGATGTGATCTCCAAGGACTATGTCACATAGGAATAATGTGCCCCATTCTAGGTATTATACTCAGGACTTTGTGTGAAAAATCTTGCAATGATAGGGTGATAGGATTGTTTGAAAAATATTAAGTATGCCAAGAGACGTCCAAAGCATTTTTCAACATTATGCTCTTGTCCTTATCAAGATCAAAAGGAGGAAGGGAGGATAGTTGGGTGAAATGGGATAGGTATGTGGATACAATGGATGAAGATGATAGGATAGGATAGGATGGAAATGATAGGAAGGGATAGATGAGATAACTTGTCCCAAGTGTAAGAAGCATAGACAATTGATCTACACATTATGCATATTTGTCAAATTTTCATCATGGTACTTATCCAAGGTGCCATGAAATAGTTTTCACCATTGGACGAATGATTTATCTTTATTATTTTCTTTTTTTTGTATTTTTTGAGGGAATAGGGGGAATTTTGGATGAAGAGATAAAAAAGTTCATATGAGGATGGGGACTCAAGCGTCAGTTTCCATACCAAGGTAGTAATGTTCCATTTTAGATGGTTATTGCACATGGACCATGTCGAGTGTCATTATGGGCATGGATGTTGGTAGATGGACGAAGATGGAATGGATGGTGTAGATATTATGGATGGCAAATAGATAGATGGATGGAGATGGAGGGATAAATGGATGATGGAGGATTATGTAAAAGCATGGACCATAGGGATGGGATAGGGGAGACATGCAGGGTAGACAATATATGATGGGGGGATGGAGGTATGTGGGAATGTTGTGGGAACCAACTCCAATGTTTGCACATCATATTAGATTTTAAAACTTTTAACTTTGATGGGGATAGGGATAGGGGATTTGGGAATCACCAATTTAGGGACTTAGGGACCCAAACAGACCTAGGATTTGTAGGATTTTGTGATGGGGATAAGGATTTTTTGGATTTTAGGATGATGGATGCTTCGTTTAAATTGATTGTTTTTTGTTTGGTGACCCACACCACTTTTGTTTTGGATTTTTCTTTTGGAGGTGTGGCCTTGGGTAGCCATTTGGATTTTTTATTTTCTCTAATTTTGTGTATGTTTACTTGGGAAACCACACTATTTTTATTTTTGTTTTTAGAGGTGTGGGTTTTTGTGGGATTTTCACTTTATGTAAGGAGGCATCCAAATTTATATTTTTGAATCCCATGGGTTTTATGATAGCTTCATGTTTGGTCGATGTGTACATTCGTTGACTATGATTAGGGATTGGAGGAAATTTATGGGAATGGGATGTGTGGATGGAGGGATAAGTAGGCTTTTGGATGAATGGATGAGGGGGTTTGGGGATGGGATAAGTGGGAGTTGGGAGGAGTGGAGGAAGAGTGGATTTAGGGATATGTATGGTCATATACTTTTGATAATGGTATGACAATGAAGGATGTTGGCATATGATTTGGGGGTGTGATGGGATGCAGGAGTTTGGGATGTGAAGAAGTGGCTTTAGAGGGCTAGGAGGTGGTACCGACATCTTTGAATTAATTTTCTTGGGATGTAGAACCAAGGCCATGCACTCGTGGATGGATTTTGACATGGATGGGCTCCAAGATACCTTGTTCATGAAGGCCTAATCCTTTGCCTTGATAATTCATGTTTTGGAGCATGTGATGTGTGATGAGATGTTTATTGTTAAACAAGATGTGAGTCCATTATTAGATGGGGGAAGTGGGGTGGTGGATAAAAGTTGTTCCTCTATTACAAGAGAACCACCATGGATGAAGGTAGCAGGACCAAGGGGATAGGATGATGGGTTTGGGATGTGATCGATAGGTAATGGTACATGATAAATGGGGGATGATAGATGATCTTGATTATGCTAATTAAGATCCAAGTTATTTATGTGATTGTCTATGTTTACTTGGGGACCAAGTGTCTCATCATGGGAAGTAGATGTTGTTGGACAGTGGATATGACTAGTTGGAGGATGGATAGAAGAGAAAGTTTCTTTGCTTCAAAGAAATGCCATGAAGTGAGGTGAGTGTTCAAGTTGATCAACAAGGCTTCCATGCTCTCTTTCATTGTCAAGAAGGTGAAGGACATTGAGTAGTTGGTTCTTGGGTAATGTGATCTTGAGAAGCTTGGATGATTTGATCTTGACTTGGTGAGGGGAAAGGTTCATCATGATTTCGATTGGACCCTTGACATAGCTCTAGGGTTTGGATGGAGAGAGAAGATTCTTGAATGGGAGTAATAGACTCTTGATGGTCGGCAACATGGCTACATGATGGATCTTGACTTGAACCTATAGTAAGAGGATCTTCAATAGGTGTGATAGGTGATGGACTAGATGATGGTATTGGAGGGATGGTACTAGGAAGCTCTTTGATAGGTTCAAGAATATAGATTGGACTACATGATGGTGTTGGATTCCTTGCTAATAGCCATTGGATCACATCCTTCATAACTGTATGGGTTGATGGGTAATATAATGGATGGATAATAAGGGCAGAAGTTGTAGGATTAGGATTAGGATCAAGTGGATGGATAATGGGAGTGGATATAGAAGGATGGGGATTGCATGGTGGTTTTTGTAAGGGACTAGAATGCTCTTGGATAAGAATTTGATTATATGATGATGGAGGACTAATGGTGGTGTTTCCCTTGTCAAAAGTAGCATAAGATAGTGGAGGACTCATGAACATCTGATTTTGGTTCAAGGGGTAGCTAGTACTAGCATGTTCTTGTTGTTGGATGGCATGAGAATAGGGTTGTTGATGCATGTGTTGGGGATAAGTTGATGTAGGATTGGCTTGACATGTGGTATATGATGGGGATATAGTGGATTAAGATGAGGTTGATGGAGATGACACATGGGAAGGGTCATAAGAATAGTCTCAAGAATCTCCAAGGATGAGATATGATAAGAGATGATGAATAATACCATTTCTATAGTGTGCTTTAGCAATAGGATCCATTCCCTCATACATATGTTTAATTTATTGAAGTGTTGCATTTTTTTGGTATGAGAGTGATATCGGTTGGATTGCAGTGATTTGTGGGGATGATTGAATGACATTTGTCATTAAGGTAAAAATGTGGGAATATATTGATGGGATGTTACATGAATTTTAGATGTAGATGGATTAGTTTGATAGGATGGATAGAGTTATTGTGATAGTGTCACCATATAAGGAGATGAAGATTGATATGAAGTTGTAGGATGGCTAGTACTAACATGATCTTGGTTAAAGGACTCTTGATGACTATTAGATTGGATATGTTCAAAATATGTGTCATGATTAACAAGGTCCTCATGTTAAAAATATTCTTCATAGTCTATAAGGTCCTCATGATCATTGGTAACTATGATAGGTGAAAAGTCAGGTTTAGCAAATCAGACATAGTCATGAAACCCTAACCCTACCATCATTAAGGAATCTAATCTAAATGAAATCAAAGAACAATGCAATTCAAGCATAACATCACCTAGACCGTGCGATTCCTTGTTTAAGGGATGTGGACTGCTTCTTCAACAATGAACAATTGCAAAGCTGAAAGCTGCCATGATGGATGATAAAAGCTCAATTGGATGCTCAGATACTCAAGATGCTCAAGATGATAATGTAGGTGCTATATGATTGCTGGATCCCCCCCTCTCATATGGAATGAGAGGGTGTTTATATAGGACTCAACCAAGATCAATCAACGGTGGAGATTCAGAGGCTATGTGAATGGCTAGGATTGAAAGATACTAAATTTAGGTTCCATTAGTTGTGCATGTGAAGGATATGAATGAAAGTTGTACAACAACACATGATTGACTGGACAATTGTTGGAATGTGATAAAAGATGAGTGTTTAATTCAAATAAAATATTTGAATTAGTTGGGATATGAGTTGGATATTAATTAAATAAATAAAATTTATTTAATTAATAGGATAACTGAATGGGATGGGATAAAATATGATGTGGAAATCAATTAAATAAATAAAATTTATTTAATTAATTGGGATGAGGATAGGATATGATTGGGATATGATGTGGAATTAATTAAATAAATAAAATTTATTTAATTAATTGGCTAAGTAGGATAAGGATGGGATTTTAATTAAATAAATAAAATTTATTTAATTAATTGGCTTAATGAATAATGATTTAAAATGGTGTTGCTAGACATAAACAAAGTTGGGACAAATTTGGGTGTCTACATTTTGCCCCTCTTTGATACAATGTTCGATAGAGCGTTGTGTCAAAGAAGATACGATATGTGTTCGGTAAACAATTTATGCCCCAGTGTAACTAGCAGGTGATGCCCCCTCGAGAGGTAAGCCAGGCTAACTAGGAAGGGCTGGGTTGGCTCTCGATAGAAGAAAAAGGCTAAAAAGAAGGCTGACACGAAGAAAATGGGAGTTGGATGGAAGAAAATAGGCTGTGGCATAGAAGAATTAGGGTTGTGAGAAGGGCTATAAGTAGGTTCTAGATAGGATGATGGGAAGCTTTCAAGTAATTGCTCAGAATGAAAAGAAATGCAGTCCTTATGTTTGATATAGCATATGGATGTTATGCACCAGGGTATAAGAGACCAAGGTGTCGAGATATATAATGTGCAACTAGCATGTTACAATCTTGTCTGAACGCATGAGGTCAAGATGTTGAGCCAACATGCACAAGATATGAATAACAGCTAGTGTTGGACTTTGATGCTACAAGCAATGGTTTGAGCTTATCTCCACTACACATAATGATAGCTTGCTGGTTATATGTAGGGAGTTAGTCTTAACATAGAATAGTCTCAAATGCATAAGAGACTGTTTAGCTTCTCAGATGCTAGAGATATTAATATGTAAGATGCTAATCCCAACACGTACAAGATACCAATACGCATAGGAAGAGGATAAGATCATCCCGCAAATGCAAGATAAAATGATAACACACACAAGCAAGCATGCACAAATGATTCAAAAACAAACAAGGTATTGCCCCTGTCAAGCTATAAACCAATGATTAATTGTTGATTATTTTGTTGATGATAGTTGAGAGTGTTGTCATTGTGGGGAAAGCTATATCCCTAGATCAACACAAGGTTGTTTGCTAAGTTGGTTTGCTGATTGGCTGATTGATTTGGCTTACAACAAGGCTAGGATCAAGACCATTGATTGCGATTGGATAACTTGGCTTGATTGCTTAACGTGATTGGTCTGGATTTAAGGATGGGCTTGCATTTGGATCATTGCTTGGAATGGTTGGAAGATGATGAAATGCTGATTAGATTGATTTGATGAAGGATGGATGATTTGTGGTGGATTGAGCTACTTTTGATGTGCTAAAGTGATTGGATTTGTTTTGATGGTTGGCTTGATGTGCTTTGGTTTTGATGTTTTCTATTGCTGGGTTGATTGCTTGGATGATTGGATTGTTTTGAATGATGATAGTGATGCTGTGATGATTAGAGTGTCCACTCAATCTAAGCATAAGCAAGTGTTCTCAGTGTGCTCAAAGGATGTAAAATAAACAAGGTATTGCCCTTGTCAAGTCATAAACCAATAATTGATTGTTTGATTGATGATGATAGTGTTGTCATTGCGGGGAAAACTATATCCCTAGATCAACACAAGGATGTGGGAACGCTATATCCCATTGATGATGATTGATGATGATTGATTTGGCTCATGACAAGATTAGGAGCAAAAACTTGTTGATTTGATTGGATAATGTTCCTTGATTGATTAGCTTGCTTCATATGGATTAATGTGACTTGGATTTAAGATCATTGCTTAGATTGATTTGATTGATATGATTGGAAGAAGTGATTGATTGAAATGAATGAATGAATGTTATTGATAAGAAGAATTGATGATGATGATGATTTGATTTTGATTGAATGTTGATGGAGTGGATTGTGATGTGATTGGTTTTATTACTTGGATTTTTCGTTGGGTAGTTGATTTTTTTTGGATGTTTTGAAATATTTTGATTTTTTTTTTGTGTTTTTTGGGATATTTTCATTTTTTTATGTTTTTTGAATGTTTTGGGGATGTCAGTGGATTTACAATTTGGGTAGCCTTTGTGCTTGATACCAATGACAAGGGAGAAAAAACCAAGTCTAGGTGCATAGATGGATAAAAGGATGGATGGGCTCATAGTAAATGTGACGGCAAGATCATGGGAGTTGGATGGGATGGAAGGTTCATGAGAGTTGGATGAATAGATAAGAGAGGATGGGCCATATAATGGATGGATGCATGCCTCATGATAAACGGATAGGTAGGCTAGAGTGGAAAGCTCATGATAGATGTAAAGCTCGTGATAAGGATACGCCATAGTGGATGGATCATAAGGGAGCTAGGATGTGATCTTCAAAGGCTATGTTACATAGGAAGAACTTGCCCCCATTCTAGGTATAGACTTAAGATTTTGCATGACAAAGTTCATGACCAAGGGATGACATTCTTGGATTTTACATGACAAGGCTTATGATAGGTGGATAATGATAAGATGGATTGATTAGGAAGGTATGAGGTATACCAAGAGATATCCAAAGCATGTTTCAAGATTTTGCCCCTATGTCTTCATCAAAATCAAAAGGCAGAAGGATGGATGAATGGATAAATGGGTTCAATAGGATAGGCTTGTTTATGTAATGGCTAAGGATGGTAGGATGGTGTGGTAATGGTATGCTATAATGGGATAGATAGTTTAGAAATGGATAGGTTGGATGAGACAATGTGCCCCCAAGTGTAAGTGACATAGAAGATCAACCTACACATGACGCCTGTTTGCCAGGTTTTCATCATGGTACTTATCCAAGGCGCCTGTTTACCAGGTTTTCACCGTTGGATGAAGGGCTTTCTCTTTACTATTTTGAAGTTTTTTCTTTAGATGGGATGACAATTACACATGGCGCCTGTTTGCCAGGTTTTCACCATGGTAATGGATAGGAGGGACTCAAGTGGCTAGTGCTATGAGAGGTTGGTAATCTTGTTAGAGAGAATGATGTCTTTGCATGGACCGTGTCATTATGCTCATAGATGTTGATAAGGGATTACATGGATGGGAGATGGATTAGGTAGATAGTGGATTAGGATGTGGATTATGGAAGGTTCATGCAAGGATGGATGGATAAAAGGCTTATGCAAAAGCATGGACCATAGGAAGGTGATGGAGAAGATTTGTAGGATAATGGATGAAGGATGGGGAGATGTAGTTATGTGGAGGTGCTACGGAGTGGAAGGGAACCATGACCAACGGCTGCACACACCGTGATAAACATTGAAGCTTTTGATTGGATGGTGGTGTAGGAAGCAATGGAGATGTTTGCTTAGGAGATGATTGATGAAGTGATTTAGGAACCCACATAGATTTAGTATTTTTAGTGTTTTTATTTTGCTTGTGGGATTTTTGAAGGGAATGGAAGTTTTGGATGGAAGTAGGCTTTTGGATGGAGATAGGTGATTGGGATTCTTGAGATGTGGATGAGGATGCCTCATTTGTTTTGTTAGTTATTTGCTTAGGAACCCAAATCATTTTGCTTTTGGGCTTTGCATTTGGAGGTATGGGCTTGGATGGTTGCTTAGATGTAGATGAGGATGCCTCAAACGCTTTGCTAGCTATTTGTTTAGGAACCCAAACTATTTTGCTTTTGGGCTTTGCTTTTGGAGGTATGGGCTTGGATAGCTTTGTGAATGTACTTTGCTTAGAAGATGGATGATTTAGAGACTTTTCACATTGATACCCTAAGGCATGAGGGTCCTTAGGAGTTTTAGTTGGATTTTTGGCTTTATAAGTAAAGGCATCCAAATGTTTATTTTGGAATCCCATGGGTTTGATGGAAGTGGGGTTGGTGGAATGAATGGAAGCTTCATGTTTAGGCAATGTGTGCATTTGTTGGCCATGATTAGGGATGTAAGGATACTTATGAATGATAGGTATGTTAGGTGTTGGAAGCAATGGTGGTAAGGTGGATGGAGGGATATTTGGAGTTGGTAAAAGTGGAGGTAAAGTGGATGGCGGAAAGTGTATGGTCACATGCTTTTGACATTTATAGGATGATGGAGATGGAATGGTAACATATGTTTTGTGAACATGATGTGGTTTGTGATGGAAAGTGGACTTAGGATGGATGGAGGAATTATCAACATCTTTAGCTTGTTTACCTTGGGATGTGTATCCAAGACCATATGAGCATGGAGGAACTTTGACATGGTTTGGCTCCAAAATACCTTGTTCATAAAGACCTAGGCCTTTACCTTTGTAGTTCATGTTTTGGAGTATGCGATGGACAATGGGACTAGATGTGTTTTGGGAACTAGACTTGAGTTCTTTATTAGATGGAGAAGATGAAATGGAGGACAAAGGTTGTTGTTGTCCTAAGGAAGAACATTCTTGGAGGAAGGTGGTAAGACCACTAGGACATGATGGTGGACTTGAAATGGGATCGATGGTAGATGTGGAGGGAGGATCATTAGCATTATGTTCACTAAGATCCAAGTTATTTGTTTGATCTTCTATGCTTATGTGTTCTTGAGAGGCACATGTCTCATTATGACAAGTGGATGTTTACTCATTATGGATAGGGCTAGATGGCAGATGACTAGGAGCAATTTGGATATCTTGCTCATGGATGGTTATGGGATTATGGATAGGATCAAGGTACTTTTTAATAGGTTCTTCATCATAGATATCATCTTGATCATGAGATAGATAAAGTTTTGCCAAATGGATCATCATGGTTTTCATGATCTTAGCTAGAACCTTGATCATAACTATGAGCAAAAATAGGATTAATTGGGCTATAAAAGGGATAAATTTGCTCATGAATGAGGTCATGGTGATGGCTAATAGCTTGAGGGTAAACCATAAGTAGGTCATGGATAGGTGGAACTTAGAAGTGCTTTGATCCTGATTAAGATTAAGGTTCAATATTTCCACATGTTTAAGATTATGCTCTTGACATACCTCTTGACTTTGGATGGAAGTGGAAGGTTCTTGAGTGGACTTGATAGGCTCTTGATAGTTATCAACATGAAGGCATGATGGCTCTTGACTTAGGCTTGTGGTTGGAGACTCTTGAATAGACTTGTTGGCTTGTAGGTCACATGATGGGCTTGAAGGATTAGGCATGTTAATTGAGGGCTCTTGGATAGGCTCAAGGATAGGTGTTTGGCATGGGGATATATGATTGGACATGACCTTTGGAAGTTCATTGGTAGGCTCCTGAATTGGTGTTTGACATGGGGGTAGTTTATTCCTATCTAGTAGCCAATGGATCACATCCTTTGCAAGTGTATGGGTGGATGGAAAATATAATGGATGGATGATAATGGTAGATGGTGTTGGATTAGGATTAGGACAAGGATTAGGTTGAGAGCTAATTGGATTGGATGGATTAGGATTTGGACTAGATGGGGGTGATGTGGCATGATTTCCCATTATAGGTGGGTACACCTTGTAAACAATTGAGAGAAATATTGGGCATTGATTTGTATTATGGCCTTTGGTCCTATGGTATGCACAATAATCATGTTCATCATATGGACTTTCTTCACATGGTTTGACTTTAGGAAGTTCAATGAGTTTTGCTTCAAGCATCCTTTGTAAAACTCTCTCAGCCGCATCCTTTGGTGAACGATTAGAATGACATGGTGATGAAGGTAATGAAGGGCTTGGTGGTTTGGAAAGTAAAGGGATCAATGGACTATGATTGGGATCACATGGTGGTGTTGGGATAGGATTATTTGGCTCATGTGATGGCATGTGATTGGATGGTGGTGGCCACTCTAGATTGGTATCTCCCTTGTCAAAGGTTATTAGATCTTGCATAGGATAACTTGGGCTTGTTTGATTTATGTACAAGGGGCCATTGGGATTTGGATATGATTTTTGTTGGAAAGGTGGATTTAGATCTATCAATGGTGCTTGGTGGTCTTGTTGAAAAGGTGTATTTGGACTTACTTGATTTATGTACAAAGAGCCATTGGGACTTGGATGTTGTTCTTGTGATATCACTTGATGACTTTGTGGATGGGCTTGGTAGTGCATTGGAATGGTGGTATGAGGGATTGGATAAGCTTGAGGTGGATGTTCATAGGTTGATGTGGTATTGACTTGGTGGATAGGTGGATTAAGTTGATATGAAGTGGATGGCTATGACATGTGGCTATGAGGTGGATTAGGTTGGTATGGAGTGGCTAAGGATTGTTGTACTTGTTAAGCTTGACTAGTGGCTAAAAGGTGTTGGACTTGGGCTATGGAGTGTTGTAGTTGAGGTGATTGGCTTGCATGGGGTTGAGCTCTTTGGAGGAAGAATTGTAATATTTCAATGGCATCTTGGTTGAGGGGTTGTGATCCTTGATAAATATTTTGGAGGAATCTTTGGAATTTGATTGTTGGGTCTTCTAGCGTAGACATGTTGTCACCAAGTGTTTGTCTTAAGTCCTTTTAGCAAGTGGTTGCTTAGGGATTTGGATGATGATGTGGAATGTTTAGATGATGTGTTTAGATTGATTTATTTATGTGTTTGGTGTTTATAGCTTGATTTGGCAATGTTCAAACAAATGATTATGCATATACACACATGAATCACTCACGCAAGACACATAAGCAAGTTGTTAGTTTGAAAGAATGTGATGATGGTTAAGCAAGCACATGAAGATAATTCAACAAGTCCTAATTAAGGTAAGGCCACTATCACAAGGAGGTTCTAGTGAAAATCTGGGGGACCGGCACCCCACGAGCATCCAGCAAGCCACTTAAGACTTTAACTAACCCTACTAGGAGTTTTAATATACACAAAGGTACACCTCCTTTCAAGTTAGCACTGTATGGTGAGCGCTAATACCGGTTAGACTTGGCTTTCACCTTATCCTCTAATTTTTCTAGCGGACCGGATGAAAGTACCGCTTGAGGTCGTTCCCTTGGGGTGAATACCAAGGCAGGCCTCTCTAAGGCTAAACAAAAGTAACACAAGTAAATGTTTTTGATCTCCAAGTTCGTGTTGGGATGCGAGGAGAGAGCATACACATTTACTTGGTCACACTCGCATGGGGTTCATTAACCTTAGAAATCAATGTGTGATCAAACAGTTCAAGCACTTGTTCGTTTTAGATCCAAATCCAAATGTGATGAAAGACACTTGTTCATTTTATCCCAATTTCTCGATGATGTGATAGCAAACAATGTTCGTTTTAATCCCAAAGTCCAAATGTGTGATCAAACAAGATTAAGAGATGAAAGATTAGAATGAGTGCACCTAATACAATCGCTTTCCAATTTACTGTAGATGTTGATGCCAATGTTGCTCCAGCTCCTTAGATGCCCTTACAAGTCACCAATTCCAAAAAGAAACAAGTAAACTTGCAAAGAAGATGATTACATGGAAAAGATGAAATCTGATAAAATCTAATGAAAATGATCTGATATAGAAAAATAGATTGCATAAACAGAAAGTTCAGGAGATTCTAAGCAATTTGAAAAAAAGTTTCACTGAAAAATGATCAAAATTGCTCAAGTTATGCTCAAATGAAGTTTGCAATGAACCTGAACTTTGACTGATAAAAAAAGCCTGAAAAAAGTATAGTCACCTGATAAAAGTGGTACAGTTGTGAATCTTGTCCTCCCAACTTTCCAATGAGTCCTTGTTTGCGTGATTTCGATACCGTATGCTCCAGTTATGATCAAAAGAAAAAATCAGTCTCCTTTGGCATGTAGAAGGCAAAATGATAGCTCTTGCAGTTTGCAGTTAACCACTGACGGTTAAGATCTCACTAGTCACATGTGAAGTTTTCTTCTTTGGTAGTTGGAGTGTGCTCATATAGGTTCTCCATACAATCATAGGTTGTCGGCACTTACTAAGCAAATTAAAATCCAAATTTCAAAGAGCCAACTGTGAATGCCAAACATAAATATAAACACCAATCTATATATCAAAGCTGTTATGGGGTGACCAAACTATTGACTGGTCAATCAAAGTTTGAAAAGTTATAGGATCACGACCAATGATGTTTGAGATAGGCAAGTATTGCAGGATTCAGTATTATGACCTATGAGCTAACCGAGAGTTATATGTCGTCCAGAGGTGAACGAAACTGACCACCCATTGAGAGGGCAAATGTCGACCATGATAGAGGTAATGACGATAGTTAACTATAATGCAGTTAGCAAGGGTAACAACAGTTTGATAAGGCAATGCCAAAGGGTGATTGAGAAAATTGAAGCACCAAACATTAAAGGTTTAACAATGTATGATTGTATAGCGTATGACTGTGAGATCTGCCAAATCCAATAAGAACTGTCATTGCATAGAGACCGATAATTGTGGAGGTCGTTGTGAAATAGCTACCAGAATTGGTGAACAAACCGTCGAGAAAGATTAGCAGTGTAGGGATTGTTGTAAACACCACCAAAGATGGATCTAAGATCGCTTAAGATAGATGCACGTTAAACATTTTAACACCTACAAAACTTAGAACGCTGCCATGGAAGGGCTGCCTGGAGTATGACCACTGTGGAAAAAGTCAACCGTCGTATGCTTGAAGACCCGCCTTAAGATATGCGAATGTGGTATGGAGACTGCCTATAGACTTATTACCACCGACCCTATGTGATTGGCCCCCCGATCCTACCAATGTTTATGTGTAATGACTATCAATCATTGTGTGAGTGAATTAAGGTTACACCAGGGGGCTAGTCGAAGGTTGATTTTCAAGGATGAATAATGATGTATTAGATCAGGTGGCGATAAACAAAAAAAATGGTCGATAGTAAACACAACGTGATCTGAGATGCTGGCGACAGATGGAAACTTTTAGTGGCGATGGGGTCAACTAAAAGATAATATAGAGGAAGGTCAATCGACAGGTATAGACAGGGGTGGCAGACCAGTTCAATGCAAACTCCAACAAGGATGAGTGATGGAATCTCAAACTATAGTTGGTAAGTGGTAAGGGAGATATAGTTGTGGCAAATGTTTTGACTTGAATGAAAGAAGACGTGACAAGGTGAACAAGAGAGTGGCATCAGAATGGATCAACCGGTGGCTGCAGGAAGGATAAGGAGGAAGATCGGCGACAAAGTTAACGATGACAACAACAAGGTCAGCGATGAAAGCAGATGGATGACCAACTATTTAGACTGTAGGAGAAAAATATAAGATGATCAAATTAATGAGCGGTTTCACGCAGATCCAGTTGTTGTCTTTGTTTAGCAGTCATCAGAAGTGTTGGAATATCCTTTGAACTCCAAGAGCTTTGATGTCAGTTTGGCAGTTTGATGGGATATTAGGGGTACAGTGGCTGCTACCCGCCGAGAAATTGATTGCTGATAGCTGGGAGGTTTGAAGTTTACCTGCAAACTTAGATTTGGATGCCCGCCAATTGAAGACAGTCGCTATCTATTAACGGCCTCTAAGAAAGTTTCAAATTTGATGTCGTCAAGTATTTTGGAGCTTTGGCTGGTGATTTAGATGGAGATTTCGGTGGCCACCTACAGATTAGGGTTTTAAATTTGTATTCGGGATAGTGAGGGTGGGTGGTCGACCATATTTCATGGTGGCGATAGCTAAATGGTGGTGAGGCAGCTACCAGAGGACAGCGATAGGGATATCACTAGTAGCAATGGACAAATGAGCAATGGAAACTCAGAAAAGTGAGGTGGTGACAACAATATCCGGTGTCGATTGGTAAGAAAGGATTGGAGGCAACTGTTATAAATAGAGGTTGTGGCTGCGACCTAAGACTGTGGACTTGCAGATCTAAGCATATAGACTGGTGGAAACACAATGTAGCAAGCGGTCAAGCATTTGAATGAAGGCATTAGGATATGGGAGGCAACCAGGATTCGTGAGTGGCGGCCAGTTTTAGTGAGACATGGCGGTGGTATTAAATTCGATACTAAGGTTTTTGGAGTCGGCGGGTTTTGTGAAGTCTGAGCACAGGTAGCAACGATTAGGGTAAGGCAGAGGTGGCAGAAATGGCAGAGTGGAGGGTTTCAACATAGATCGACAGGAAAATTTCAAACAATGGCGACCACCTGCAACATACAAACCTCAAATTCAAACAAAAGACCGGCAAAATTACAGACATATAATCAAACGATCAAAACTCAACTTATCAACCAGCCCCCTTGTATGCAAACTAAAGCCTGCAACTACAGAAGATGAACAATGCAAATGTTAGTACGGACAAGAGTCTACAGATCTATATGGTACGAGTACATATTGTGCAGATTCGCAGAACTTAAAAAAAATTTCAAATTTTTTCTAAAATTTCAGTCACGAAAGATAGGCAAATTTATAGTCAAAATTCATGGAAATGACCTTCTGATCGCAATGGTGTGGTCTATTTTCGCCCAGGATGAAACCTGCAATAGCTAACCCCCAAAAATTGCAAATTTTTGACAACCTAGGGTTAGAAAATTCAAGATTTTGACAACAAAACCTGCAAAAATAAATAATTGATGCTCCAAGAGATCTGATCTTCACAAAAACAACTCAAACAAGAGAAGTTAATCAAGGACGTGAGTCCCACCGGGCGTGCCAAAATGTGATAGGTGAAAAGTCAGGTTTAGCAAATCAGACATAGTCATGAAACCCTAACCCTACCATCATTAAGGAATCTAATCTAAATGAAATCAAAGAACAATGCAATTCAAGCATAACATCACCTAGACCGTGCGATTCCTTGTTTAAGGGATGTGGACTGCTTCTTCAACAATGAACAATTGCAAAGCTGAAAGCTGCCATGATGGATGATAAAAGCTCAATTGGATGCTCAGATACTCAAGATGCTCAAGATGATAATGTAGGTGCTATATGATTGCTGGATCCCCCCCTCTCATATGGAATGAGAGGGTGTTTATATAGGACTCAACCAAGATCAATCAACGGTGGAGATTCAGAGGCTATGTGAATGGCTAGGATTGAAAGATACTAAATTTAGGTTCCATTAGTTGTGCATGTGAAGGATATGAATGAAAGTTGTACAACAACACATGATTGACTGGACAATTGTTGGAATGTGATAAAAGATGAGTGTTTAATTCAAATAAAATATTTGAATTAGTTGGGATATGAGTTGGATATTAATTAAATAAATAAAATTTATTTAATTAATTGGGATGAGGATAGGATATGGTTGGGATATGATGTGGAATTAATTAAATAAATAAAATTTATTTAATTAATTGGCTAAGTAGGATAAGGATGGGATTTTAATTAAATAAATAAAATTTATTTAATTAATTGGCTAAGTAGGATAAGGATGGGATTTTAATTAAATAAATAAAATTTATTTAATTAATTGGCTTAATGAATAATGATTTAAAATGGTGTTGCTAGACATAAACAAAGTTGGGACAAATTTGGGTGTCTACAGTAACAAAGTGGGGGCCTCCTGGAATTGTGATTTTAGTGGGTTGAGGAATGGGACTTGATATAGGTGCTTTAATAATCACAACCATTTTGTCAATGAGGATTGGATGAAGAGGATGATGAAGGATTTGGATTAAGAGTGAGAATTGGATTATGATGTGGATTAAGAATGACAATGGATGAAGAGTAATAGACTAGGGATCAAATTAGGCTTAAGGATGTGATTATGATTATGATGATGATCACGATTAGAAATTGGATTACGTGGATAGATTGGGATGATTTGGATAGGGTGATTAGGACGATTATGATGATTGTGTAGGATAATTAGGAAATGATGTGGATTGGATTATGTGGATAAATAAGATTTGAATGAAAAAGGATGATTATAATGTGATTAGGATGGCTTGAAGTTTGACCTTGGGAAACTTTGCAAATAATAGGTTTTACACAACATGCACAAGCTTGAAAAATGATTTAGATTTTGGATTGGAGAAATGCATGGGTTTCGACAACTGAAGACACTCCAAGAACAATAACAAGCCTAAGATTATTCAAGTGGGAGTGACTCTTAGTGTGGGCCCACACTCAATACCTCTCAATATTCCTACCTAGCTAGGAATATCTTCACAAGAACGAATAGCTAGGGATCAAGTGGCCAAAGGATCACCCTTTCCCTTTCCTTAGAGGCCTTGACGCCTTACCCAAAGAACTTCTATTTCTACTCAATGAGGTACATGGTGAGTAATTTCAAGATTGATTGTTGAACCTTGTAGCATACTAAAAGATTAGTCGAGAGGTCCTATCTAGGTTTCAACGAGATTTCTAGGGAGCCTCCAATATACGCGAGGTACAGGGGGCACAAGTTAGTGAACACTAGTCCATTGAAGGAATGTGACATAAGCGATTACACAAATTCCACTTCACCTTGTGTTTGGAATCACTTGGGGCCCCAAGGTTGTGCCAATGATGATGCAACTAGATTGGGGTACAACTTTTGCTCTCCCCCTTTGATTGACCATGCTAGAACATGTGGTTGAGGTCATCCCTTGGGGTGATCAAATCTCCAAGAAGGCCTCCTAAATGGAAAGACTATGTTAGATGTTTCTGATCCCCAAGCTTGCACTAGGCACAAGGGGAGAGCATACACATGCTAACACAATCTTGGGATCTAATATAAAACACAAAGGAAATGCGAGATTTATGATCTCCAAGATCACATGAGGTGCATGGAGATAGCATACATCAATGCAAATATGTAAACATAGAAAACAAGATTAATTAACCCTCTAAGTAACCTTAATGTGCCTAGATCTAGTGGAAAATAGGAAGCCTTCAACAAACGATCCTACACCAAGATACTAGTAGTTTGAGTTTGTTTTGATCTTTGACATGTGAATAAGAGGGTTGCATCGATTGATTAGTCCAACAATAAAAACACAAGTGAGCTATCAAACTAAAATTGAAAGTACTATGAAATATTGTAAGATCTAGAAATGCAAGAAACTTAGATTTATTTTTATTATTTTTGTGATTTTGTTGTTTTTTGTGCTTTTTTTATAAATTGTTTTTTACATAGTCAAACTAAACCTAGTTATTTTTTAACATTTTTGACCTCAAAATTAAAAATGCAAAGAACATACAATTGCTAAATTTTTTAGAGACTTCCAAAAATGTAAAAATATCCAAAAAATTATTTGATTTGCTGTCTAGAGAGCATATTTATGAAAAATCCATAGTCAACTTAGGTCTGATGATTTCGTAACTTTTTTTAACTCAAAAATAAAAATGAAAAGAATAGATCCCTACTAAATTTATAAGATATTTCTATAAATGTAAGAATATATAAAAAAATCACTAATTTACACCTTGAAATGCAGATTTATGGAAAATCATAAAATCGTCATAACTCATAAAATATTGATGATATATACTTGATTTTTCTGCTGTAGCTTCCTTAGATGATCTACAAACTTATGTGAAAAAAATGTAGAAAAATTTTCCATCCATTTGAAAAATATGAGGAAATCTCTAAAAAAACACAAAACTTCACCAACAAAATGTTAAATTCAGGGACGTGGGTCCCACCGAGAGTGCCAAAATGTATTATGAAGAATATGGAATTAAAATAGGAAACAACAAAGCTCCTATTCCAAATTCTACACAACCTCAAAGATGATAAAATGCAAATGATAAACAATGTAGTTTGATAAAATCAGTCATTCAATGAGTCAATCGTCCACTTCTAAGAGGACATTAGATGAATATTTGATTGTGCAATTTTCTGGATCATCTAGGAGACCTTTGAATATTTGTGCTCTAGGTGGAATTGGAGATAGATTGTTAGATAATGCCAGGGCATGCAGAGATGTAGAAATTCCTATGATTGGATGGTTTTTGTTCGACCATTGGTATAGAAAGAGATATTCTAAGGCTCCTTTGTCACATGCATGTAATCTAGATTTGGTAAAACTCTTGGTGCCAAATGTATTTGTTAATGTTGATTTTGTTAACGTTGTTTCCAGAAGATATGATCCATAGGGAAGAATGGTGTTGGTAGGAAATGGTGTAGGGATAATCAACTTAACAAAGGAGTTTATTTCTAAGGTTTTTGGTTTGAATCTTGTAGCCAACAAAGCCATAGCTTTTGAGGATTTTAATGATAAGTATAGGAAGAACAAGAGTAGTTACAGAACTATGCTTCTTCCTAGTCATAAAGTGAGAGAAATAGATAACATGCCTATCAAAACTTCTCCTAATGAGAAAGAGCCTCTAACCATTGATTTCTTCTATGACTATTTTATCAAGACTTATCACACCTTGTGTCAAGTCCTAGGGCAAGATGCAGAGGGTAATATGCTTGTTTCTCTCATGCTTATGGAAGAAAACATTCAAGATCAAATGGTGAACACTAAGTATGATTATGCCTCATATATTATAGAGAAGATGCATAAACAGTTAATAGCCATCAGGGCGAATGAAGACAAGATGGAATTTAAAATGGAATTCAGCTGGTACTTTCTAATGTGTCACATGTTCTTACATGCAGGGAAAGGGTTGTGGCATAGAGCCTTGCAGGTAAATGAGGTAGATAACCAAGAATTTCCCCTTCCTCTTTAGTGTTGGACTCATATGTTGGATATTGAAGACCATTTTATTAGGAGGCTCTTGAATTTCTTTGAACCACCACAAGATAGAATACCAAAAGAAATTATGGATTTCTTGAGGCCAATGGAGAGAACCCTTGAATTGAGAATGCAACATAATTAGGGTGATTGGTTTATACATATTCACACCACTACAATCAAAGTATATGGATGCATGGTAAGCCTTCATATATTACCCAAATAAGTTCCAAAAAGGTTGGTTTATTTAGAAGTGCTATGGCAATTGAATGAGTCAGATAAGGCTCAATTGAGGGGGTAGAAGAAAGGTTCTTTCTTCCCCACTTCTACAAAGTTTAGTGATTTATGGGCAACAAATAAAGATGGATTGGATCAAATTTATCCTATTTTGCAGTCCTACAAGATGGGGATGGAGTCCACAAGAATTTTTGATCTACAAGGATTCAACAATAAGGTAAGACTGAGTATCAAGAGGCTTGCATTTGTGCATAAGATCTTATTTGATGAGGACATAATGAGAAATTGTCTTTCCATGGAGGAGGTGAAAGACAAAAGGGTCAAATGGTCGAGATTCATGGATGTAGAGAATCGAAGGAAAAAAATGCATGCAAATTATCTTGGTGCTTTTGCAGAGGAGGACCCTATCCTCAAAATACAAGAAATATTGGCAAATGATGAAACACTAATTGGGAAAATTCCTGCAAAAGAGGGAAGGCCCACATACCAAAGAGACCCTAATGTTCCAATCTGTCCTTATGTATTTACAACAAGTGATTAAGTTGCTCATGAACAATCTCATAATTATGGTGTTCCCTCACAGTCCCCTGCAAAGAAGAGAAAGATAATTGATCTTAAGGGAGAGAAGAAAAAGATTGAGGTTGTTGACTTAGAGGGCACTGCAAAGAGTACACCTGGAAAAGAATAGAGGTTAATCAACCCATGGCTTCACCTACAAGGATTGTGGCTAATCCTACATCTGAAAGTAGGATGGATGTAAGTCTCAGATAGGGTAAGGATGAAACAAGTGATATATGAGCTTCGACTTGTACAATTTTTTGTCTAACGATGAGTTTGTTAAAACTCAAGAGTTTAAGGGTTTTGTGTTAAGGTTGAGGAGTGCAGAGTTTCAGAAGAAAGTTGAGGAGGCTAAGAGAAATGCCATCCTAATCAGTATGAGGAAATCACTCAAAAGGTGTTGCATGAGGTAAGCCAGAATATCGGCAAGATCACTCCTGAGGAGGGAAGGCAAATGGTCATGAATAGTGGTATGTTGTTGTTGCCACATTCAGATATAGCCACTACACTTGCCTTAGATACTATAAGAAGACAAGATGAAGAGGTATTTACTACAAAGGAGTAGGCTGATCAAGAATTCTTTGGGTCAAGATTTAACCCTAAGTTTGAGACCTTGGCAATATGGGCAATGGCCCCAAACACAAATAAGCCTAAGGTAGTGGATAGTGTTTAGGATCTGATAGGGGATGTGATTGTCAAAAGGTTGTCTGATACACTTGTCCCACAAGCTGTATTATTGAGTGTACATATAGCTCTGTTTACTGAAGCAACAACTATGAAATTACAGAAAGCACATGATCAGTTGAATGAGAAATACACAAAGGCCATGGTAGAGATAAATCATTATAGATCTCTTCATCTTAGTATCCCATCTCTATTCATTTCCACTCCTTCCAGTTCTTCAGAGCCATTTCCATCTGACAAAGAATCTTTGTTTGTAGAGATAAAAGACCTCAAGGATCAATTAAAAGGAGCTACAAAGGGTAAAATGGAAACAATTGGCAAATTGGTCAATGAATTGATTAATCATAGAATTACCAAGGTAATGAATAAGGTTGATAATTCTTGGAAAGCCTATTCAGATTTGAAAGCAACATTTGACAAGCATATGCAAGATAAGGATAATCTGAAAGGTGTTATTGATAAACGGTTTCCAAAGACTGTGATAATAAGGTAAATATACAAGTGTGCCAAATTTGACCCAACAACTCCTGCTGAAATTTTGCCAACATATGAAATGATTATGATGTTGGAGGAAGTTGTTGCATACATGCTAACACTTGTCAAACAGGTCATAGACAAATTGCATTTGTTGGAACACATTGATAATAAGATCATGCTAGAGATTTTGGATCATGATAGATAGGTGAAGCCTCTGGATCAATGGAAGGGGCAATTCAAAACATTGGTACCTGATCTTTCATTTGTTATATGTGCCAATGATGTGTTTAACATGGATTTGTTGAATAGAAGATTGGATGAATTGTTTTCCCTAGAAGTGAGCCTTGATAGCTTCAACAAGGAGACTAGGGCAATTCTAGATGCAAAGTATGTTGCAAATAGTGACAAAATAGTTAAAGTACTCCCCTACCAATGGCCTTTGGAGAAGATGTGTGTTGCATGGATTGAGAAATACAATGATTAAAGCACGAGTAATTAAAGTTCAAAGACGACAGAAAATCTAATTTTAGTAAGGGCGTCCTCAAAAGTCTTCATCAACATCAAAATTGGCCTCCTTCAATGGTTGCAATTACTACAAAGGGTTGTTTTTAGTTAGAATCATTTATTGCAATGGGTGCATGTTCCTATGCCCTAATTATTAAATGTAAGAGACAAAATTGTAACCGAACATGATGTAATTAGGTCCTAGACTGACATGATTCTTATTTTCTATATAAGAGCTTGTCTTTTTCATTGTAAAAGGATTATGGAATACCATTTTTTGGGTAGATATACTCTGAAAGAAGAATGTTGATGGGTTACAAATATAAATCTTGCTTATGGAAATCTTTGTATGACATTTTTCAATTCAGAATGAATCATATGAAAAATGCTTGTAGCATGTATCTTTCACATTTTTCTCCTTGGAAGTATGCATTTCTCTAATAAATAAAGGTATCAAGGGTTCTTGAATTTGTCTTTACACATTTGTTGTATTGTGTATCTTTTTTGTTGCTTTTGTTGAAGTAATAAATTAAAATACTTTGAATGAGATATGGGGAGTTACATATTGCATTAAGGATCATTAAGAAGAATTATGGGAGATACCATCTCTTGGATATGTCATTGTAAGGCAGTGATATAGTTTATCATCTGTGTTTGAAGTTTATATGTCAGGAAGAGGCACTTGCATGGAATGATTTGACTCTATACCCTAGATAGGCACCGATTTGAGGTTCATCTTGCCAAAAACCCAAAACCAAAACCCTAAAAGACAAATTATTTGAATCATTTTGTTTTGTTTGTGTTTTATTAGTGTAGATTATTTTGATTGGTGTTCTCAAAGCCAAAAATGAGTTAATCTCCAAGGACCTATCCAGTTTTGAATTAATCTCACAGTTTTGGTACATATTTATGAGAACATTTTTGCTTTTACAATATTCTGTGGTGATTAGGTTTTGATCAATTGATATTGTTGTAAGGGAATACCCCCTATGTCCATAATAACTTGAAGTGTAGAGGAGATAATTTCATTGTCTCCTATTCATTGGCCACTGATCTGAAAGTCTCAAGTATTAAAGATGGCTACATTATAGAGACAATTAGGCAATCAGTTGGAAACACCAACAGATTGGTGACTCTGTTGGAGAATTAAGGATAGATTTATTATTCCAAGGAGATTTTTTATTTTTTCTCTATTCCTAACCATAGGAATCTTCTTTTTATCTATTTTATTTTTTCCACAAAGTTGCTTGGTATTTTGAAAAGAGAAAGAAGGTATACCAGTGTGCTTTATAGAGAGGATTTGAACAATTGAATTTTTCCATCTTGACCAAGTAGGTTGCCCTTCCATGAAACCATCTTTTTTGTATTCTTTCTATTAGATTTTTCCATGTGTTGTTGTGCACTCTTCCATAGGTGAAAGGCATACCGAGGTATGTATCTGAAAGTTGTATTTTATAGCCTAATTTTTTTGTTATTTGGTTCTATAACCTTGGGGAGGTATTGAAGAAGAAAATCCCACTCTTGTCTAAATTGATTTGTTGTCCCAATACCATGGTATAATGTAAAAGAGTCCTCTTCCATCCTTTATCCTCGGCAATGGTGGCTTCTCCAAGAAGAACGGTGTCGTCAACAAACTATTGGTGCAAGTTGGGGTTTAAAGATATAGTTGGTTTGAAGCCTTTAATCTTGCCAATATTTATATTTGAAGTTATATTTCTTCCAAGAACATTCACCAACATGATAAATATGTATGGGGATAATGGATCCCCTTCTCTTAGACCCCCTCTAGAGGTGAAATGACCATTGTGGTTGCCATTAATAATAACAGTATAAGTCGAGGTAGTAAAACAATTTTTTAGAAGATTAAACATTTTATCTTTGGATCTGAATTTCCATAAAACCTTAGATAGGAAATCCTAAGAAACCCTGTCATAAGCTTTAGAGATGTCAAGATTCAATGCCATACTTTCCTTTTTGCTTTTTTCCATTGAGTGGATGGTTTCGTGAACTGATATAACAACATCTAAAAATTGTTTTCTCGAGACAAACCCATTCTAATTATTATGGATCATCTTATCTAGGAATAGTTGAATTCTCAAGGCCAACAACTCAGATAGAATTTTTTATATAGTATTACATAGGCTTATCAGCCTAAATTTAGGTATTTTATTAGCCCCACTTTTTTGGGGAATAAGAACTAAGAAGGTGTTGTTAATTTCCTTCAGAATATCACCATTATTGAAGAAGTCTTGTGTATATTTGGTAATATCATTTCCAACAATTTTTCAATAGGTTTGGAAAAAAGTAGGGGAGAAGCCATTTGGTCTAGGGTCCTTGTATGGATCTAGAGAAAATAAAGCACATTTTATCTCTTCTTTAGAGACACACTTACTCATTTCCTCTTGGTCTTCTCTTGATATGACTATAGGGATAGCTTCTAATTCCTTCTCCTGTTTTGTGCTATTAGCATTAGGATTCTGGTTGAGAAGATCGTGGTAGAATTTGACTCCTTCTCTTTGGATCTCCTCCTCTTTGGTGATCTTGGTTCTACTATCTAGAATAATTTCTAAGGTATGATTGGTTTTTCTATGCTTGAGGATAGTCAAATGAAAAAACTTGGTATTATGATCCCTTGCTTTGAGCCATTGAATTCTATATTTCTATTTCCAAAAAAATCCTCTTTCTCAATGATGTTGTGAAGTTTGCTAAGAATTTATTTCTCCTTTTGGCACATTTCCTCAGTAGCTCCATTAGAGTCCATTTCTTCATGAATAATTTTAAGAGAATGTTTGGCATCTTTCTTTTGTTCAAATATGTTTGAAAAGTAAAATTTGTTCCATTGTTTTATGTTGTTTTTAACATTTTTTAATTTGCACATAACTTTATACATTATTGTTCCTTCTAAATCTATATCCACCACTTCTCTATAAGAGCTTTTAAGTCTGGGTAGAGAGTCCATGTTATCTCAAATATAAAGGGGTGATTTATTTTCCTCAGTGTCATATCCCAATTTAAAATGAGAGGTGTGTGATCAAATCCAATTCTGAGAAGAGATGATAACCTAAATTTGTCCAAAAAAATTTGTAATCAGCTGATTTGAGCACTCTATCTAGTTTGACCTAAATGAGATTCCTTCCCACCCTTTTATTTGACCAAGTGAAGGAAGACCCTTCTAGATCTATGTCTATAAGACCACCCTCATGGAGAAAATTATCAAGATTAGACTGCTTGATGAAAAAGAAAGACCTAATTAATCATGTGTTAACTAAGTCAATCTTTTAGATCAAACATTGGAACACAAATTGAGATTGACTATAGTCCTGAAGGAGAGCCAAGCTACAGGGGTTTTTTTCCTTTGTTGTAATTAGAATGATTGAGATGACATGTGCTAGATCTAGGGTTTTTATAATGAAATATGTCAAAACAGAGATAACATACCTTACAGAACTGAAAATCCAGAAAATAGTGGTGGGAATGACAAATGCAGAGATGTCAGAGGTCACTGTTGGGAATCAAGGTAGATATAGGAGGATTATTTTGCCCAAGCGCATGTGTCTAGGGTTTTAGGCCCTTCAAAGGTGGTTTCTGAGAGTCAGGATCTGTATTTGTCAATCTACTTTCTGATCTTCTGTGGTTGCTTCCGATATTTCATAACCTACACAAATACAAGAGTGAAAATGGTGTGGATCATTTTAGGGGCTTGCCTTAGTCAAACCCCGTGAATGGTGTTCCCACCTCTACAAAAACCAAGATGATGATGAAAGAGCGTGTGTCCTTACAGGACAGAGGCAAAATCATTAATAAAAGAATGTTGTAGTAAAGTACCTTTACCACAACACAAACCCTAGTGGGATGACTCAAGGTCACCACAAGGATGAAGATGAAGGAGCTTCCCTTAGAACCTACAATAAATGTTATAAATCTACAATAGAGAGCTTCACATAAATCTGCATAACATTCACAATAGAGCTTTGATCACTTGAATACCATTTGAAGTCCTAATGTTGCTTAACTTTTTCCATCTAGTTCAAATGAGAGGAATAAACTTCTTTATATATGTATATCAATTCACTTTCAAGAAAACCTTTCAAGCAGAGTTGACAAAGCGTAACACCTAGAGTAACAAGGTTGACATCTAAGGCTGCTCAAAGTTTTATTTTTCTAAATATCAAGGACACTAGTGCTTGGGCACTAGTTTTTAGGTGTTTGAGGTCCTTTCAGGGATTAAACTCAGAGGATAACACCTGGAACCAGTCTTTGCTTTAGAATCTAGTCTTCTTTCAACAAGAGTCTGCATATCAGTCTACAAGGGTACTAAATCTAGTGTAAATAACTGGTGTCGATAATTTATGACATAGCATTTAGCCCCCACTTTAGATTGGGTATGATCTTATGCTCATACACACACTAAAGTAAAGGGAAAACAACTTCTTCGCTAGAATGTTGAAGCCATTAGAATAATGCCAAGTTGAGAACTATGAAAGCCGCTAATCTCAAGATTCTAAGCATCTACAAAGCATAGCAAGAAGAGATTACATATGCATCATATATCCAACATAATTCACACATACATGGTGTATTCATAAAGCATACAATAATGAATACACATAAAACACAAAGCATACATGCAATACACTAAGTAGATATAAAGCATACACAAAGTAAACACGTGAAGACATGCGTGGAGCAAACATGAAGGATAAATGGAAAGACAAGAGCATGCAAGTTAAGTAACACATTATACATATGAATAAGGAAAGATAAACAATCACAAAGAGAACATGACATGGACACTAGTTTTCTCTGCCACTAGGGGTCATGGAAAGATGTTCTTCATAGATCATGAGCTAGTAAGGACTATTGAATTACTAGGTGATCATAAATGTAAAGTCCCATGAAGCACATGGGCTAGAAAGTTGTGTTATTTTAAGTAGCTCATGGACAAGCAACCAAAGGAAACATCATAGGCTAGTGAGGACTGCCATATTACCAAGTGAGTCTTGTGTTAAATGAAGACATCACAGGCTAGTGAGGACTGTCGAATCACTAGGTGAACTCCACACCAACCATATCAAAGATTACAGGCCAAGCAAAGCATGATGTTTTCTAGGTAACTCTGGTAAGGTCCTACAAAGATGATTAACAAGTATTTCAATGGTAAAATTAGCCACGTGGTGCATGAACAAAGTAAAGCACATAACATGATGTATGCCCCCACCTTAAAGTGATTTCTAACTCCATCAGGGAGCAATTGATTTAAGGTAGAATGAATAATCAATGTAAAACAAGCACACGAGCTTTATGGAAGCACATGCTTAGATGATATGTGTTCTCAAAATCTACATTGCAACAAGGGGTTGCCCCTAGTGCAAGCAAACTACAATGTGCCACATGAATCAAATAATATAAAATTGACATAAAACAAAAGAGATCTACTCAACTGGTGTCAGTATATGAATAGTTTACATGTATATAAAAGGGACAATTATTTTAGAATTGTCATCATCTGCCAGTCAGTATAACTACGCAGACAAAGGAAGAAATATCATATAAGAATACAATGATCACAAAGGAGGATGTTAGATCATTGAAGCAGGAGCATCCTTTGGGTGCATATGGTAGATGCTTAATTTTGGTTTGATTTAGTTTGGTTTGTATCAATAAGGTCATTTTTTACCACCTTGGATCCTTTGGAGTCATTTGGTATCCTTTTTGATGTTTGGGTCAAATGTTATCAAAGTTGCAAAAAGTGTCATTATTGTTAACAAAATAATGCATCAACTTTACAATATTAGTTAGAGGGAGTTTGTAGTCAGTTGGGAAGTTATCAATTATTTTAATTCAATGTAAAATACATGAATACATGCCAACCAAGGTAGAAGGGGGGGTTTTTGAATGAGAAACACTTCATTTTTGCACACTTTTACTTGCATTTTTTTGTGAAAATAGACTAAAAACTGTATTGTATGGATTGGTACAAAATGGTATGGACCTGCAATTCATTTTAAAAGTTGAATAATGTTTTTATCTTTCAAATTATTTTGGTTTGAGTGAATTTCATTGTGTTTTGAAGAAGTTATGGCCGTTTTAGTGTTGATAGTTGCAAATTTTTATTGAAAAGGCAACAAAGAACAGATTTGTATGATCTTGTACGGAATATTTTCAGGTTTATGATGGAATGGAATGATAATGGAATATATTAATGTTCAAATGCAATTGGTTTGGTATGATTTCATTGAGTTTTGCTCAATTTATTGCAGATTTACTACTTGTTACCCTGTTTTAGAACTAGGGTTTCCAACGAGTGTAATAAATTCATAACTTTTATTTTAACCACGGGAAAATTATGAAACTTGGTGAAATGATTCTTAAGGCCATTGACCAGATACTCATTAAACAAAATTGCACCAAACAATTGTATGTGAAAGTTATGCTAACCTGTATATGTTCTTTTGCAAGAAAATAATCATAAAACCTTAGTTCCATGAGGGCTTAATGCAAAGTTTGATCATGAATGTGTGATGGATCAATGATATGTTTTGTAATAGGTCTGAAAAATCCAAGTTTTCTATGTTCCTTGTTGTTTTTCCCTTTGTTGAGTGTCATTAGGTTTTAGGATCAAAGTGCCAAATTGTACTAGGATGCAACAAACATTGCTTATAATGGGTCATTGTGCTCGAAATGTGTCAAGTGATTTGTCGTTTGTGTCCTTTCTTTGCATCATTTTTTGTATCAAAGCCCAAAGATCTGGGCAAGGGAATTTTTGGAAGTTTGTGTATTGCATTCGATAGGTTGAAGTGAAGAACCTGGATGCTAAGAGACTAGGTAGTGAGGAAAAGGAAAGGAAACCTAGGTGAGGTATCACAAGAAGAATCTAAGAAAAGAGAAGAGATAGAAAGATGTAGTAACAAACTCAGAAGGAGAAGATGAAAGTCAATAAAATAAGATCAGATGAAGAGTTTGATAGAAGAATGGTAGAGTTTGGAAAAGTATTAAAAATATAGTACAATAGTGTCTTGAGGAAGTATACCAAGGATATGTTGGGCATTGGCCAATACATAAGAAAGTGAAATGGCCCATAAAGATGATTGTTCACAAAAGGAGAAAGTAAAGGATGGATACTTTGAAAAGAGAAGATGAAACAAAGGAAGAAGATACATTCATTGACATGGGCATGAAGAAAGATCAAGAGTGTCTTCAAGAAAGTGTAGAAATAATGGAAGAGCAATGTTCTCAAGAAGACACAAATGCAAAGGTCCATTGGCAAGATATACATCCAAGAAACCAGCATGTTGGTGATGATCAGATAGTTGACAAGAAGATGGGTATAGCTAAGATCAAGGAAGAACCAAGAAAACAAGCACCAGGAGATAGTGAAGAGGTAAATTGGCCTCATGGTTTTTATCTAATGCATGTTGCTGATAATGTTTGTATAGGTGTAGACCAAGGAGAGACTGATGAGGATGAAGACATGGACAACAATAATGTTGCATATGAAAGTGACATAGACTATTGGAGTCTTGCAATTGAGAAGAAGATCCTCAAGAGGAGGTACAAAAAGCAAGCATGAAACAAAAGAGTGAAGACCAAGAATCATGGAATAGATCAAACTGAGAATGGGGAGGATCAAGTGGAGGTCAGAGAATAGTTAAGAATGCAACACAATTGGAAGAAGCAAAAGAAACGCCGACAATCATTTGAGATGGAACTCAAATTTTTTTTCCTAGGGAGTATGATGCAGGAACATCCTTGGGGTGCATATGGTAGATGTTTACTTTTGGTTTGATTTAGTTTGGTTTGTATCAATAAGGTTATTTTTTACCACCTTGGATCCTTTGGAGTTATTTGGGATCCTTTTTGATGTTTGGGTCGAGTGTTGTCAAAGTTGCAAAAAGTGTCATTATTGTTAACAAAAAAGTGCATCAACTTTACAATATTGGTTAGAGGGAGTTAGTAGTCAATTGGGAAGTTATAAATGATTTTAATTCAATGTAAAAGACATGAATACATACCAACCAATGTAGAAGGGGGGTTTTTGAATGAGAAACACTTCATTTTTGCACACTTTTACTTGCATTTCCTGTGAAAATAGACTAAAAACTATATTGTATGGACTGGTATGAAATGGTATGGACCTGCAATTAATTGGAAAAGTTAAATAATGTTTTTATCTTTGAAATGATTTTGGTTTGAGTGAAGTTCATTGTGCTTTGAAGAAGTTATGGCCATTTTAGTGTTGATAGTTGTAGATTTTTACTGAAAAGACAACAAAGAACATATTGGTATGATCTTGTATGAAATATTTTCAGGTCTATGATGGCATGGAATGATAATGGAATGTATTAAGGTTCAAATACAATTGGTTTGGCATGATTTCATTGAGTTTTTCTCAAGTTATGGCAAATTTACTACTAGTTGCCCTGTTTTAGAACTAGGGTTTCCAGTGAGTGTAATAAATTCATAACTTTTATTTTAACCATGGGAAAATTATGAAACTTGGTGAAATGTTTCTTAATGTTATTTTCTAGATACCCATTAAAGGAAATTGCACCAAACAACTGTATGTGAAAGTTATGCTAACCTGTATATGTTCTTTTGCAAGAAAATCATAAAACCTAATTTCCATGAGGGCTTAATGCAAAGTTCGATCATGGATGTGTGATGGATCAATGATATGTGTTGTAATAGGTTTGAACAATCTAATTTTTCCATGTTCCTTGTTGTTTTTCCCTTTGTTGAGTGTCATTAGGTTTCAGGATCAAAGTGCCAAATTGTACTAGGATGCAACAAACATTACTTATAATGGGTCATTGTGAGAAATGTGTCAAGTGATTTGTGTTTGAGTCCTTTCTCTACATCAATCATCCAATGAACATGCAAATTAACAAATTGGAAATTATGACATATAGAAGAATGAAGATACACAAAGAGAAATATCATAGCAGGTTCGATCCCTTTGTATCCTTGCACCAACAAGAGTGTCAAGGGTCATCAAAAGAGAGCTTAACAAACAAGATACACATCAAGCAACACAAAATGGGGATAACAACACATGCAATCATAACACAAAAGAGAGAGAGGAGCCACACTTGCAAATTGCCCCCATCCCAATCTTTCTCATCATAAAGGGATGGAGGACAAGATGCAAAGAGATTATAGCAAGTGTAGTACAAGGTACTAGAGTCATACCTGTTTCACCATTATCTTCTGTATCATTGTCAGAATAAAGCACAATAGGTGAATTAACATGGGCCACTATAGGCTATGCATCAGTGTCATTCGCAAGAGTAGACTAAGTGTCAATAGATATATCCTTCGGATTCATTGGTGGCTGATGCTTGCAAGGAGGAAGGTTCTCTTCTCCTGCAGCAAGTTGGCGAGCCAAAGCACGACGTCGCTTCTTACGTTCTTTTGTAGTTTGATTTCACTTAGTTTGATTTGTAACATTTACTAGGGGATCCGTGATATCTTCCAACATGGGCTCCTTTTCTTCCTTTGCTCGAGGAGCATGAAGAGGAACTAAAGGAACTTCTAAAGGTTGGGAGACCATGGGGGGAGGGTCTCTCAAAGTGGGTTGCTATTCTCTCTCAACTTGTGGGACACGTGGAGGTACTAAAGCATCCTTAATCAATTAAGAAACTACATGAAAGAGATTCCACACATCCGATTGCTTTCCACTAGTCTCCAAAGAGACAGGGGGAATAAAAACAATCCTTGAGTTGTGAGGAGGTCTTGATTGTGCTAGGTGTTTGTCTCATGGTCCTAGGTAGGATGTTGAACCATAGCATAAATTCCAGATGGTTGAGAATGGGGAGGATCTGATTTAGGTTTTGGTTCATTCAACTCCTATGTGGTAGGGGGAACTACTACCGTAGCCACAAAAGATTGAGTCTCCAAGTGTACTAAGAGATAATTTAGTGATTTTCTTTGCTTTAAACTTTTGATAAGATAGAAAGAAGAGATCATCATGAGGTTGAATAGAGCCCACTGGCTATGGCCATAACTGATCAAGTGAAAAATGTCCATGACAAGCCAAGAGTCAGAACCCACTGTGATGTATAGCATGTACCTGTCCTTAGAATGGAAACTTTAAGCATTTATGAACCATTGAGGGGACTACTTTCATGGAGGTCCCCCAAAACTCTTTTTATGGTTGTTGTAAGTATGCATAGACTAAAACAATTATTTAACTATGGTTGTTGTTAGTTAGCTACATAATAAGAACAAACCTTGACATGTAGTACAAGTTACTCAAGTGATATGATAGACTCTTATGATTGTTGCAAGTTGATACAAGTTAACAAGGCCAACCTTGTAGTTATTGTAGTTGAAGGCAGTGATGATCACAACAACCTACAAACACTATGAGTAAGCTTAGAACTAAACTTTCCAAATTAGGAATAATAACAAGAGATACATCCAATGTTCTTGGTCCAACCTTGATAAGAAGAGTCAAGGCACCAAGAGTTGGACGGGTAGATCCATCATGTGCTCTTTCAGATTTCAGATATGTCTTACTTGTTTCTATGTAAGTCATGCATAAAGATGAATGCTTTAGCTATTGCAAGTATGTGCTAATTAGTGTTGTCATTGATGTCAACATGTTTGTGCTGTCATTTGTGTCAACTGTATCTTTTGGCATTGATGTTTATTGATTAATTAAAGAACATTGTCTGAGTATTTTGCTCCGCATATTTCCTATGTTGAAGACCAGAGTATGAGCTTTGGATATGATTTAGAGAAGTGTTTGAAGATGCTAAATCTAGAATTTGGTGGTCCGGATCACTATGCAGAAAAAGTTCTATTCACTAGTGTGAAGACTATGTCTGACAAGGTTTGTAGAGTGACAGGGAGAAAGTGTTTTGCTTTGCATTTCTTTGTAGATTAGAGTTTGGATTTGTAGTTCTAGACTTAAGATTATAAGGTCCTTAGTCATCTTCATTCCAAAGGATATGTGATTTGAAGCTCTGGAAAGCAAGTTTCTAATTAGCAGAGTTTGACAGTGTCTAATTGAGAATAGTCTGTGATCCATCTTCAAGTGAAGTAAGTTGAGATTTGTTGCGGCTGGATTTGTTGGTTTCCAAATGATTCTATGATGTTTTTGGATGTCCCTTGAATACATTAAAGGCATGTTTTTGATCCACAAGTTGTAATGAAGATCTTGGAAGCGTGTGTTCAAGTGTTCTTGATGATTGTACTAGTCTAGTTGACCTAAATGATTAATATTCTTTACAGATGAATTTTCTAAATTATAAAAGCATGTGATAGCATGTGAAGATTTAATTGATTCCGTCCTAAGGCATGAAGTGTTCCTCCTTTATTCATTTAGTCTGCAAGTTTGTTTAGGTCTAGTCCTAATTTGAAGTATGTATGCTGACCTTGGAGATTGTTCCAATGGTTGATGATTGTAAGCCGACCTTGATGTACATTCCAAGGTTGATGAATTGTATAAATATATGTAATGAAGTCATGAAGGATGTGTGTGTGTGAAAATATGTGAAGATAAGTGTGAAGTGTAAAAGCAGAGTAGAGCAGAGGATATATATTATGCTTTAATGGAACTGAACTCAGGCATGGTGTAGATGCTACTAAATCAGTTCATCCCTTGGCAGTGAGCCACCCCTGGAGTGAGCCAACCCTCAGCAGCGAGCCATCCTTTTGGGTAGTGAGCCCATTGGCAGTGAGCCACCTTTTGATATTTGGTATTGTTTCTACATTTATATTGTGAGCTAACACTCACTGTAGTTTTTCCCTGTTTAGGGTTTTCCATGTAAAAAATCTGGTGTTCATGTGTATGTGGTATTGATGTGTTCATATTTTGATTTTGCTATTCATGTTTAGTAATGCTCATAACAAAATAAGGAAATAAGTTAAGTGATTGTGAAATTGATTGTGGTTTGAAGAAGTTAAAGTTTTGATACAACTGATTCACCCCCCTCTTAGTTGTCTTGTGCCATTCAACAATTGGTATTAGAGCCGGTTCCTTTGAAGAAAGTTTAACAGCTTAAGGTGGATCTAGGATGACACAGGAATGACATTCCTCAGTTCAGTGGATCTGACTATGCCTACTGGAAGGTATGGATTCAAAGTTATCTCATTTCTCTTGGTTATAATGTTTGGGTAGTGGTTAAAGATAAATACACAGTTCCTAAAGATCTAGATTATGAAGAAAAGGTTAAAATGTTTGAGGATAATCACAAAGCTAAAAATGCTTTGTTAAATGCCTTATCTAACATTGAAATGGCAAAAGTTGTGAATTTGGAAATTGCTTATGAGATTGGGGACAAATTGAATTAAATCTATGAAGGTGATGTATCTATGAAGAAGGCCAAGTTGCAGAATTTGAAGACCACATATGAAACCATGTGAATGGGTGAAGATGGGAATATAACAATTTACTTACAAAAGATTGATGAAGTTGTCAGCAGCATCAAGGGTCTTGGTGGAGAATTAAAGGATGAAGATGTCATAGATAAGATACTCAGAACTCTTCCCAAATCTTATAGCCACAAGGTATCTACCATTGAAGAGTTGTTAGAATTGGGCAAGCTTACAAAAGATCAATTACTTGGTAAACTGACCGCTTTTGAAATAAGAGAGTTTGGTACTACTGATGGCCCTGTGAAAATTGAAACTGCATTCAAGACCAAGGAAGCAACTAAGACTGTTAGATCAGAGAAATACGCTGTGGAATCAGATGATGAAGACTTTGTAGAGAGTAGAAGCCAAATTTGCAAGCAGAATAAAGAGGAGAAGCAAAGGAAAATTCAAAGGTAAGTTACCTTTCAAATGCTTCAGTTATGGTAAAATTGGTCATTATGCTTCAAGATGTCCTGACAGAGCTTTGAAGATCAATGAAAGCAAAGGAAAGATGGTAAGAAAGAGTTATTATGTTAGAGATGATTAAGGTGTAACTCATGATGAATCTAATTCTAATGATGACAATAGTAGTGAATGTTTGTTTATTGCACTTAGAGAAGAACCTGTTTCTGCTAATCTTGCAAGTTGTGTGAAGGAAGAAAGTGTAGGAGAGTTGTCTGTATTCCATGTTGAAAAGAATGATGAGTCGATCATTGATAGTGGATGCTCAAACCACATGACAGGAGACAAGAGTAAGTTTGTTAAAGTTGAAAAGTATGATGGAGGACTTGTTAGGTTTGGTGATGATGCAATTGGTAAGATTTGTGGAAAAGGATCTATTACTTTTGGTGGAAAGCATAATACGAATGATGTTCTTTATGTCAAGGGCTTGAAGCATAATCTACTAAGTGTTGGACAAATGTGTGACAAAGGTTATAGTCTTGTGTTCAAGGACAATGGGTGTAAGATACATAATAGCTTCAGAACCTTAATTGCTGCCAATAAGAAGACTCATGGTAATGTCTATCATTTGAAAGGTGCTAAAAATTGTTGTTTGTTGGATAAGTTAGATGAAAGTTGGCTATGTTATAGGAGAATGTGTCACATTAACTTCAATAATCTAGTGAGAATAAGCACTATTCAAGCTGTAAGAGATCTACCTAAGATTGTGAAGCCTGCCAATGCTATATGCAAAGAATGCCAGTTTGGAAAGATGACAAAGACTACTTTCAAAAGTAAAGAACAATCTTCTACCGGTTTGCTAGAGTTGGTGCATACAGACCTGTGGGGTCCCACAAGAACAAGAAGTCTGCAAGGTGAAAGGTATTTCATTCTTCTTATTGATGATTTTTCAAGAATTACTTGGCTTACTTTCCTTAGAGAAAAGACAAAAGATTTAGACAAGTTCAAGGCATTCAAAGCTATGATTGAAAATTGGATTTGAGAATCAAATGTTTAAGATCTGACAGAGGTGGTGAGTTTACCTCAAATGAGTTCAATGCTTTTTGTGAAGAACATGGAATAAAGAGACATTTGTCTACTCCCCGGACTCCTCAACAAAATGGAGTGGTTGAAAGGAAGAATAGAAATGTTCAAGAAGTTGCCAGAACAATGATCAAAGAAGTAGACCTACCGAAAGTGTACTGGAAAGAAGGAATACATACTGCTATCTATATTTAGAATAGAGTGCAAGTCAGAGAAGAAGAAACAAAGACACCTTATGAACTGTGGTATGGTAGAGTCCCTACTATCAAATAATTCAAAGTTTTTGGAAGAAAGTGTTACATTAGAAGAGATGAAGAATTAGGGATGTTTGATGCTAGAAGTGATGAAGGTATATTCCTTGGGTACTCCACTAAGAGCAAGGCTTATCGGTGCTATAACAAAAGACTGAGAAAGATCATTGAAAGTACAAGTGTGAAGGTAGATGAAGACTTCCAACTAGATGGATATGAGTCAGATGAACCTGCTGATACATAAAAGGTTGGAAAAGGCAAAGAAAAGGAAGTTCAGACTAAAGAACAAGATTCGAAAGAAGAAGAAACTCAAGCTGAGGCTCCAGTAAGAACTCCTAAAACTCCAAGGTATGTACAAAGAGATCATTCTGAAGATCAGATTATTGGTGACAAAAGGAAAGGTGTGATGACAAGAAGCAGGATTGCAGAAGAACAAGTAAATCTCTGTTTGCTGTCAAAGGTGGAACCTAAAATAGTAAATGAAGCATGCAATGATGAGTAGTGGGTCAAGGCAATGAATGAAGAAATACAATAGATTGAGAAGAATAATACTTAGGAACCTATCCCAAGACCTACAAACAAGAATGTGATTGGAACAAAGTGGGTTTTCCGGAACAAACTGAATGAAGTTGGAGAAGTTGTGAGAAACAAGGCAAGACTTGTGTGCAAAAGCTACTCCCAAGTTGAAGGAATTGATTATGAAGAGACCTATGCTCTAGTGGCAAGAATGGAGGCTATCAGACTATTTTTGGCATTTGTAGCACACAAAGATTTCAAAGTATATCAGATGGATGTGAAATCTGCCTTCCTGAATGGTGAGTTACAAGAAGTTTACATAGAGAAACCAGATGGGTTCCAATTGTCAGACAAACCAAACATGGTATGCAAGTTGAAGAAGGTCTTGTATGGATTGAAGCAAGCACCCAGAGCCTGGTATGCAAGGCTAGATAAATATCTGCTGCAATAGGGTTTCAGTAAAGGGTCTGCAGATAGCAATTTGTATATCAAAGTAAGTAAAGATCAAATTATAATTATTGAAGTCTATGTAGATGATATCTTATTTGGTGAAAATGAAGAGATGTGTAAGAATTTTGCAAATGAAATGCAAAAAGAGTTTGAGATGTCTATGTGTGGTGAGATAAATTTCTTCCTTGGATGGTAAATCAATCAGACAAACAAAGGTATTTTCATTTCTTAATCAAAATATGTCATGGAATTGTTGAAGAAGTTTGGAATGGAGGACTCTAAATCGATATGCACTCCTATGGTTACTGATTGTAAACTGAGGAAGAATGATGAATCTCCCAAGGCTAATCAAAGCAAGTACAAATCAATGATTGGAGGATTGCTTTACCTAACTGCTACCAGACTAGATATTATGCATTAAGTCTATCTTGTGGCCAGATTTCAATCAAATCCCAAAGAATCACATGTGATGGCAGTTAAAAGGATATTTAGGTGTTTGAAGGGCACTCCTAATCATGGATTGTGGTATCCTACGAACAATAATTTTTCCTTGAGTGCCTACATAGATGCAAATTGGGCTGGATGTGCTGATGACATGAAAAGTACAAGCTGGTGTAGTCATGGTTAGGAGGCTCCACAAAGTGAACTGTCTAGGCCGTGTAGCTAGAGTAAACACAATGGAAACAACTTAAAGATATGAAACAAATGCAGATTTAGTCATTTAGTATATCATAGAATTCAAATACAAATTGGCCGGCAACATGCGGGCTTATAATTAGGGCTCACAGGCTTGATTTCACAGTTACAGAATATGCACATGATTTAGCTTTGAAGCTCCTTCACACAAAATTCAAACTATCAACTATGAACTAATGATCAACTAATACTCTCCTAGGTACCTATTAAATCAATTTATATCATCTCTAGAACATAAGATTCCTTTGCGTTGGCCAAGGAAGATCACAAACTCTGATGAAGAGCTGTAACATGTGTATATGGATGGGTCAGATCTAATCATGTAGAATTCCTCCACAAGTGAATGGAATGGTGTGTGGATCTCAAGGAAGGTCAGCCACAAACCAAACAATATTGAATGATGTGTCATTTAGCTCTACAAGTTGTGAAATGCTCCGCAAGTCTTCTCCTTTGGCTGATTGTTTGAGACTGTCAGGATGCTCTGTTTTGAGAAAACAGTCGATCTTCTGATAGCGATATCTTACCAGTACCTAATCCAAATGATCTAAGATTTGGATATGATGTGCATGAATGTGTCTAGATGCTAAGTCCAGCTCCACAAGGTTTTAATTACAACTACGGTAGAATGCGGACCAAAATACAGAAACTACAACCGACTGAATTGAACTGGAAAATGAAAGAATCAAACTGAGATGTAAATATTTTTGGTTGATGCAAGATTTCTCTTAAACCAAGGATACTCCTGCATTAGACATCTGGGATAGAGGAAAACCAAGATGGTCCACCTTAGCCTGAGAAATCCAAGATGAATCTTCTTCCGGTCTGCCTTTCCACTTCACAAGATATTATTTGTATTATCTTCCTCTAGTGCTATTTCCAACTCTGTTGTCCAAGATGTCTTCAATCTGCTCTGGTTCTTGTTGTGGTAATTGCTTATTCAAGTCTTTTTCAATTCTATCATTGAACTCAAATTCATGATACTGATATAGGTTTTCAATGCTAAAAATAGGTGATATACCCAATGTCCCCGGTAACTCCACTTCATATGCATTTCCTAAATCAAACTTTTTGAGTATCCTACATGGTCCAAACTTCTTCATCTTCAACTTGTTATATGTCCCAACTAGAAATCTTTCTTTTCTCAAGTATACCATTACTTCATCTCCCATTGCAAATTTGTTGTGTCTTCTCTTCTCATCTACTTGCTCTTTATACTTTCTATTCATCTCTCCCAAATGCTTCTTCACCTGATTATGCATGATCTCCATGTGATCTACAAATTCTTCTGCTTCTGCACTTTTCTTTTCCTCCATACTGATATCTCTCAACTCTACTACTCCTCTAGGGTTAGTTCCTATCATAATATCAAATGGTGTTCTTCTTGTACTCCTATTCACTATATTATTATATGGAAACTCTTCTTGTGATAGAATCAAATCCCAATTTCCTACCTTCTCTCCAACCAAACATCTCAACAAGTTTCTCAAACTCCTATTCACTACCTCTATCTATCCATCAGTCTGTGGATGAAATGTTGAGCTAAACTTCAAATTTGTCTTCATCTTCTTCCAAAGTATTCCAAAAGTATTCAAGAAATTGATGCAGAGGCATCCACACTATAACCTTCGCATGTAGCATGAATGTCTGCAGACCAACCTCATCATCATCATCTTCGCCATCATCATCATATTCCCTAGAACTACCAACAGCATCATCATATTTCACGTTACACAGTCAGCATCATCATATTTTGGACGATCGCAAACATCCGCCTGCCGACTACTGTTCACCTCCGCTTTCCTTCTAACATCATCATCATGATGTTCAGCGGGCGCACACATCCTCCGGTTGCACTGTTCATCTGGCTCCGAACTCCATCGTCATCATCATATGCAACACTTCCTTCGTCAGCAGGATATTCAACATCCGGTTGTCCCAAATATCCTGATGACGTTCACCTTCAGCAGCTTACCTTCGATGCTCCGCTACCCGACGACACAAGCAACAGCATCATGATCTACTTTATCCGGTTCTCTTCGAAACCTCCTGATGACGCTAATACACTTTCTGCCGATGCTGATACTTAACGACAGCAGGATGAACTCGCATAGGGGGGATATCTCAATATCCTGATGACGATGACGTCATATCCTGATGACGATGACGTCACCCAATATCCTGATGACCTCTTCAACACTTAGCCAAAAACACGAACTTTCTCTTCCGCATCTACTCGCGATATGCGGATGTTTGGCACTCCCAATATGATGATCCTGATGCCGATACGCTCCTCGGCTCCTCCTGCTGATGATCACCCCGACGAACTCACACTTCATGCAATCGACAACATCATGCTCTCCTTCACTTATCCGGATGACGATATCCGAACTGTCTGCAGGATATTTGCAGAAATATCCTGATGATGCCGTTTTAACAGACTTCTTCACTTAGTGAAATCTCACTTCGCCGATCCTCCAGGGACGACCCGATCCAGTCTTAGGGTGATCTCTCTCAACTCAAACTTCTCAACTTGACCTAGCACATGAGGATGCTAGGGTCTTCAACATCTCTTGACCGCGATCCTGCACACCTGCATGCAAACAGAAAACAACCTACAATCTAACCTACTGTACATTGCCATTCCACCGATCAGATGAGTCAACCGGTGGAATGGATCAGTATATCCATGAAAACCTCTCAAACCAGCAATCGATCAAGCAATGGAATGTAACAGAGGATGAACACAAACAGGAATACTTTATTCGATTTCAAAAGATGCAACTACAATATGATGTTCCTCTCGCTCTGTCTCACTCTCGCAAAGTCTGATCGATGATTTACAATCAACCGATCCCATGCTTATAAAGATTTCCCTATGAGTACTACTGACCCGACTCCAAGCGGCTGGGAACTCTCCAGGCGGCTGGGAGATCCCACCGAACATACATCATGACAGCTGTTATAACTAACTAGCTAAAAATAGCAAAAGCCCGGTCAGCATGATCTTATCATGATCAGCTTGACCTTATTACATGCAACTGGTCTTAACAGACCTTCTTGGAAACATAAACATGACCTAAACTACTAACTGCCTCATCAAGACCAGCTGTCAGGTAGGTGCTCCTGCACCAGAAATCTTGTATCTCTATCTGAAATTATGCTCTTAGGTAATCCATGCAATCTCACAATCTCCTTGAAAAATAGGTTAGCCACATGCATTGCATCAATTGTCTTCTTACAAGGTATGAAATGTGCCATCTTTGAAAATCTATCCACCACTACAAATATTGAATCATGTCCTCTCTGCGTCTTTGGTAATCCCATTATGAAATCCATACTTATGTCTTCCCAGGGTCTCTTTGGTACTGTCAAAGATTTATACAATCCAGTATTCTGACTACTCCCTTTTGCAACTTGACATACTCTACAACTCTACACAAATTTCCTAACATCCTTATGTATCTAAGGCCAAACATAATTTTCACTTATCAAAGCCACTATCTTATCAATGCCAAAATGTCCTGCCAATCCACCACTATGTTTCTCCTTGATCAAATTGTCTCTCATTGAACTCCTAGGTATGCATAGCTAATTTCCTTTGAACACCATGTCCTCCTAAATGAAATAGTCTAACCACTTACTTCTATCTATCACAACAGGTTCCTTACATGCTTTCCAAGGTTTTGCAAAATCAGGATCTTCTTCATACATGTTCTTCAATTCATCAAATCCCAACACTTCAACTCTCATCTCTATCAGCAAGTTCCTTCTTCTACTCAATGTATCTGCAACTTTGTTCAATTTTCCACTTCTATGCTTCAACACAAAAGCGTAACTCTACATGAACTCCACCCATCTCATATGTCTCTGATTCAACTTTCCTTGACTGTTCAAATATTGCAAAGCTTGACGATCTGTATACAACACAAACTCCTTAGGCAACAAGTAATGTCTCTTGAATTATGGCATAGAACTCTTGATCATAAACTAAATATATTCTCCTTGCATCATTCAACTTCTCACTGAAATATGCTACATGTCTACCTTCTTGACTTAACACTACTCCTATTACATTCCCACTTGCATCACAATCTACTTGAAATACCTTATTGAAATCTGATAATGCCAAAAAATGTTGCTCTGTCACTTTCTACTTCAGCAACTCAAAACTTTTATCTACTCCTAATGTCCACTTAAAGTCTTTTCTATCACCTCTCATTGTCTCTGTCATAGGGTTACATACTAAACTGAAATTTCTGATGAACTTCTGGTAGAAACTAGCTAATCCATGAAATGATCTAACTTCTCCAATGCTCTCTGGTGTAGGCTATTCAACAATTGCTCTTACTTTCTCAGGGTCCATCTTCAATCCTTCTGTAAAAATTACAAATTCAAAGTGTACCATTTCTTCCTTCATGAAACTACACTTCTTGATGTTTATCAGCAACTTCTCTTCTCTCAGTCTTTGCAATACTTGTCTTAGGTGCCACAAATGTTCTTCTTTTGTCTTACTAAAAATCCGAATATCATCCAAATATATGATAACAAACTTACCCAAGAATTTCTCCAAGACTTCATTCATCAATCTCATGAAAGTACTCAGCGCATTTGTCAATCCAAAAGGCATCACTAACCACTCATACAATCCTTTATTTGTCTTAAAAGTAGTCTTCCATTCATCTCCTTCTCTAATTCTGATCTGATGGTTTCCACTCTTCAATTCTATCTTTGTAAAATACTTTGCTCCACTCAAACAATCCATGATATCATCCATCCTAGGTAAAATAAATCTATACTTAACTGTGATCTTGTTTATTGCTCTAGAGTCTGTACACATTCTCCATTCTCCATCTTTCTTTGGTGCTAACACTGCAAGTACTGCACAAGGACTCAAACTTTCTCTGATTAGATATTTCCTCAACAACTCATGTATCTACCTATTCAATTCTTCATTCTCTTTTGGTTTCATTTTGTGTACTGCTTTGTTAGGCAAACTAGCTCTAGGTATAAGATCCATGTGATGACTGATACTCCTGATTGGTGACAATCCTTTAGGTACATTATCTAATATGATGTCTTCATACTTTGTCAGCAACTCAATTATCTCCTCTGATTGTGATTCTTCAGTCTCCTTCTTCAATGTTTTAGGTTTCTTAGGAATCAAAGCATAAAACATATTCTCATGTCTCAAACCATCTAGAAATTTTCTTCCATTTACCAAACAAATTCTAGCATTTCCACATACTTCACTCTTAGGACCATCTTCCAAAGGGATCAAAGTAATTCTTTTTCCATTTGATGTTATAGTGTATGTATTCTTTCTCCCATCATGTATAGCTTTCCTATCATACTGCCATGGTCTACCCAACAAAATATGACATACATCCATGTAGGCATAATATCACACAATACTTCATCATGATAAGATCCAATATGAATTTTCACCAAACATTGTTCACTCACTAGTACCTTATGATCATCTTGAATCCATGCCATCTGATAGGGCTTAGGGTGTTTCAATCTCTCCAACTTCAGCCTAGTCACCATCTCCTTTGAAACTAGGTTATCTGAACTACCACTATCAATGACAACTTTACAACATTTACCCCCTGATTTGCATCTGGTTCGGAATAAGCTTTTCCTCTGCAGTGGTTTCTCATTTGTCTCTGATTGAAATAGTGCTCTCCTCATGACAAGTGATTCTCCTTTCTCAGGTTTACCAACTAAATTAGCTAATCTGATAGGTTCTTCTTCTACATAGGTTGCTCTTCCACTGTCCTCTATTCTCTTACTTGTTCTCCCTTGATTACATTCAAATGCTCTATGTCCTTCACCTCCACACTTTAAATAGGTTCCTCTGAGTGTTCTCCTATCAGATCCTTTTCCTTCTCTTATGTATCCTTCACTCTGGTATGGACTACCTAGTTTCCTCTATGGTAGAAAGTTTTGTCATCTGTCTGGTATGCACTGTTATCTCTGTTCTCCTTCTTGAATGTGTTTTCTTGTCTATTTTACTCTGCATATGATCTTTCTTCTCCAGAAAATGTTCTACCTCTTTGAAATTTATCTCCTCTACCTCTCTGTCTCTGATCATGCCTCTTGTTCAACTTTTCTTCAACTTTCAGGGCAAACTGGGATGCTTCTTCCAATGTTGTCATCCTCACCAGACTCAGTTCTTCTTGAATATTCAATCTCAGTCTATTGATGTATCTATCCACTTTCTCCTTACTTGCTTCACTATGCCCTATCTTTATGATCATCTTATGAAATTCTTCAGTGTACTCCTTCACAAATTTCTCCTTTTGTCTTAGGTTCTGCAATCTCTTTAGTAGTTCCAACTCATAGTCAGTAGGTATAAAATGATTCTTCAATTTTGTCACCATTCTATCCCACTTTGTGATCTTTTCTTTTCCCCTTTTGTTTCTATCCAATTGAACTTCTTTCCACCATATAGCAACATGTCCTTTCAACTATTTCTTTGCAAATTTCACCTTCTTCAGATCTTTAATTTCTTCATACTCAAAGTATTCTTCCATGTCATTTATCCAATCAATCAACTCTTCAGGATTCAAATTGCCAGTGTATTTCGGTACATCAACTCTAGGTCTTTTGCTAATTTTTGAAATAGATTAAAACATCTTGACTTGATTTGATTCTTCTTCTTCTTCATCTCTTAGGGGTTCACCATTTTGATCAGCAGATTGAAATTCATCATCATCATCATCACTTTCAACATTAGGTCTAGGTGTAAGTCCTCTTCTCTGATCTTCTTCAAAAACATCCAAGTGAACTCACATGGTTTTCATCATCTCCATCATCTCATCCATTCTTCCAGCCATTGTTCCAACAACAGTGATTCTCCTCGGCGGTATTCTTCCTAGGATCAAGTGTAACTGCCTCAAATTCGCTGATTGGGCTACAAGGTGATAATTGCCTCACAATTGGTGATCGGTTGCAACACAAGTAACCTACCTCAGATTTGGTGATCTATTCACAACAAGATCTTATAGAATTTCTTCACGAACTTCACTCAATTCACTCCCAAAGATTCAAACTTTTTCTCTGATACCACTTGGTGCAGTCATGGTTAGGAGGGTCCACAAAGTGAATTGTCCAAGCCGTGTAGCTAGAGTAAACACAATGTAAACAACTCAAAGATATGAAACAAATGTAGATTCAGTCATTCAATATATCATAGAATTCAAATACAAATTGGCTGGTGACATGCGGGCTTACAATTAGGGCTCATAAGCCTAATTTCACAGTTACAAAATATGCACAAGATTTAGCTTTGAAGCTCCTTCGTACAAAATTCAAACTATCAACTATGAACTAATGATCAACTACTACTCTCATAGGTACCTATTACATCAATTCAAATCATCTCCAGAAAATAAGATTCCTCTGTGTCAGCCAAGGAAGATCACAAACTCCAATGAAGAGCTGTAACGTGTGTACATGGATGGGTCAGACCTAATCATGTAGAATTCCTCCGCAAGTGAATGGAATGGTGTGTGGATCTCAAGGAAGGTTGGCCACAAACCAAATAATATTGAATGATGTGTCATTTAGCTCCGTAAGTTGTGAAATGTTCCACAAGTCTTTAACTTTGGCTGATTGTTTGAGACTGTCAAGGTGCTTTGTTATGAGAAAACAATTGATCTTCTGATAGTGATATCTTATTGGTACCCGATCCAAATGATTTGAGATTTGGATATGATGTGCATGAATGTGTCTAGATGCTAAGTCTAGCTCTGTAAGGTTTCAATTGCAACTACGATAGAATGCAGACCAAAATATAGAAACTGCTATTGACTGAACTGGAAAATGAAAGAAACAAATCGAGATGCAAGTGTTTTTGGTTGATGCAAGAATTCTCCTGAACCAGGGATGCTCCTGCATCACAAGTGGAGGTGCATTCTTCCTTGGAGATAGAGCAGTGTCTTGGCATAGCAAGAAACAAGAATCAGTTTCCTTGTATAGTATAGAAGCAGAATATATTGTTCCAGTATCATGCTGCACTTAGGTGTTCTGGATGAAACATACATTGAAGGATATCAAAGTTGAGTTTGATTGACCAATTCCTATTCTTTGTGATACTACAAGTGCCATAAATATTTAAAAGAATCGAGTGATGCAATCAAAGACAAAGGACATTTCAATCAAGTATCACTTCTTGAGGAAGAAAGTTGCAGAGAATGAGGTAAAGCTTGAGTATGTGCCTACGAAAGATCAAGTTGTTGGTATATTCACTAAGGCTTTTGCAAAAGACACATTTAAGTATCTCTGGGAGAAATTAGGGGTAATTGCCTCTCCTTCCTTGAACTAGATGCATAGGAAGGTGTATCAGTCCAATGTGCTTCAAGGTACATTCCTCTTTTTGGACTGATGTTGGAAGCTACCTCTCAGGGGAGCAGGTAGTGGGTTGAGAAGGTTGTAACATTTAGGGGAAGTAAATAATGATTTATGATAAATCAGAGGAGTATTGTGCAAGTATGTGCAGTAGAAGAGATGTAATGCACTTTTCTATTGATGTCAAAGGGGGAGAGAAATCATGTGAAAAACTTAGGGGGAGTAAGAGTGTAGAGGTATAAAAAGAAAGGGGGAGTTCTAATGCAAAATTGTGTATTGATGGTAGAACATGTTTTTCACATCACATGTTGCCATGATTGACAAAGGGGGAGATTGTTGCAAGTTTGTGCTAATTGGTGTTGTCATTGATGTCAACATGTTTGTGCTGTCATTTGTGTCAACTATATCTTCTAGTATTGATGTTTATTAATTAATTAAAGAACACTATCTGAGTATTTTGCTAAACATATTTCCTATGTTGAAGACCAAAGTATGAGCTTTGGATATGATTTAGAGAAGTGTTTGAAGATGCTGAATCTAGAATTTGGTGGTTCGGATCGTTGTGCAGAAAAAGTTCTATTCACTAGTGTGAAGACTGTCTGGTAAGGTTTGCAGAGTGACATGGAGAAAGTGTTTTGCTCCACATTTCTCCGTAGAGTGGAGTTTGGCTTTATGGTTCTAGAATTAAGATTATAAGGTCCTTAGTCATCTTCATTCCAAATGATATGTGATTTGAATCTCTAAAAAGCAAGTTTCTAATTAGCAGAGTTTGACAGTGTCTGATTGAGAACAGTCTGTGATCCATCTTCAGGTGAAGTAAGTTAAGATCTCTTGCAGCTAGATTTGATGGTTTCCAAATGATTCTATGATGTTCATGGATGTCCCCTGAATACATTGAAGGTGTGTGTTTGATCTGCAAGCTATAATGAAGATCTTGGAAGTGTGTGTTCAAGTGTTCTTGATGATTGTACCAGTCTGGCTGACCTGGATGATTAACATTCTTTGCGGATGAATTTCCTAAATTATAGAAGCATGTGGTAGCATGTGAAGTTTTAATTGAGTCCATCCTAAGGCGTGAAGTGTTCCTCTATTCATTTAGTCTACAAGTTTGTTTAGGTCTAGTCCTAATTTGATGTATGTATGTATGTATGTCAACCTTGGAGATTGTTCCAATGGTTGATGATTGTAATGACGACCTTGATGTACATTCCAAGGTTGATGAAATGTATAAACATATGTAATGAAGTCATGAAAGATGTGTGTGTGTGTGTGTGTGTGTGTGTGTGTGTGTGTGTGTGTGAAAAGATGTGAAGATAAGTACGAAGTGTAAAAGCATAGCATAGCAAAGGAGATATATTGCACTTCAATGGAACTGAACTCAGGCATGATGTAGATGCTACTAAATCAGTTCACCCCTTGGTAGTGAGCCACCCCCAGGAGTGAGCCACCCCCAGGAGTGAGCCAACCCTTGATAGTGAGACATCCTTTTGGGCAGTGAGCCACCTTTTGATATTTGGTATTGTTACTACATTTATATTGTGAGCTAACACTCATGGTGGTTTTTCCCTATTTAGGGTTTTCCATGTAAAAAATCTGGTCTTCATGTGTATGTGGTATTGATGTGTTCATATTTTGATTCTTCTATTCATGTTTAATGCTCATAACAAAATAAGGAAATAAGTTAAGTGATTATGAAATTGATTGTGGTTTGGAGAAGTTAAAGTTTTGATACAACTGATTCACCCCCTTCTCAGTTGTCTTGTGCCATTCAACATCAGTAACTACATTTACCATGCATATAAGATCGATGAGTACTCCCCTTATGGGTTTGTCATTAATCCTAGCAGTAATGTAGAGAGGTCCCTTAGGTGCATGAATGGAAGCATCATGAGGTTGAAAGAGATAATAGGTTCATGTTTCACTTTCTATTGATGAGGGTGAGCATCTACCATATCAACCACACTATCAAATGATGTAGATTAGGTATTGCATTGATGTATGTTTCTATAATGTTTGCTTGATGATGAGGTAATGAATTTGTGTAGATTTGTAAATTCTGATTTGGAGGAGCAACCGATTTATTCCCTTTATCATTTTCATTTACTACCTAGATAACATTAGAGATAATGAGGTCTTGAACTTCATGTTTAACATGCATATATTGCTTGGTTTCATGTCCAGGGGTATGATGAAATTGGAAAAAGACCTTTAGGTCAAAGTAAAGTGATTACATCTTACTAGAATCAATCTGTCAAATCAAAGATTGATGAGATTATTATTTAGAAGCTACAACATTACTGAATGAAGAGATTCCTAAAGTTGTTAGAAGTGTTGCATCTTTGGTTTTAACTCATAAGCGGTTGGAGTAGAAGGTGTTGCGGCCACAACTTGTGTCTGAATGTTGTTTGAAGATGATTTGATTCTTATGAAGTTTCTGGTTTGCTTTTTGAATGAATGATAATGTAGGGTAGCAACTTTAGATTTACCAAAGGGAGACGATGAGGTAGTATTCTCATATTGACTAACTGATAATTGATAATCACAAAGAGCTGTGCAAATATGTGTAAAATATCTATAACGCATTAACAAAATCTTATCATGGATGTGAAGTTGTAAGTTTCCAATGAATACTCATTGTACATTGGCATCTAGAAGAGAATAAGATATTTGCGAGAAGAAGGCTTGATAACACCCAATGAAATCAGTCAATTTCTCTTTCAATTGTGCACTAAACCAAATCAATAAAAGAGACTTGAGGTATAATTTTTGCTTGAAAGTGTTGTAGAAATTGATTGATAAGTTGTTGAAAAGAATTTATTGAATTCACGGGTAGAGAACAAAACCAATCCAAGGCCATATCTTTAAGTGATCAAGGAAAGAGCTTAGCTAAAATAGCATCATTAAAGAGGAAATCATTGCACAAAGTTGTAAAGGTCAACACATGACTATTAGGATCCCCCTTCCCATTCTACTTCTCAAAATGGGGGGTTTCAAATTTCTCATGAATGGGTACTTTTAGAATGGTAAAGGATAATGGACTACGAGTGTAGTAGGATGGAATGGAAGGCTAAGACAGACCTTGACTCATACTAGCTATCTGTTGTTGTTAAGAGTTGGCATTCTACAAAAGCTAATTAATTACAGGATCAGGTTATAGAGTAGCTTGAGATTGGATAGGATTCAAATAGTCAAGGCTAGGAAGAGGTGTTGACATTGTGTGATTAGATTTTTGGTAAGTGACATTTGATGAAGGTTGATAATAATAGGTGATGACACATTTGAAATAGCATTATGATATGTAAAGGGTACAACAATATAGTTGTGTATAGGATTCCAATTTGAAAATCCAAGACTTGAGTTAGTACTACTACTAGGATGTGTAGTGGTGGTGAGAATAGAAGAAGTATATGTTGATATAGAAGATGTCAGTCTAGGTAATGACATTTGTGTCCCTATTTTTTTAGAGGACACATTAGTGATCATTTCCATGCAACTAGCTGATGACATAATGTTGTTATCCACTATTTGAGCTAAGCTGTGTAAAATTTCTATACCTTCTTGGCCTTGGAGTAAAAGATTTCTTAGACCTTCAACAAGAGGCACAACCTCCTCAGCTAAGTGTTCTATGCCCACAAATTGCTAAAAAATGAGCCAACTTAGTGTCTAGTTTCCAAATTTATGTTTCAAGGACATTAGATACGAGGTTATCTATGTCTATAGAGTCATGAGAATTTTGTACTTTAATATCATAGGTAAAGTAGGCATATGATCTAAAGATGATGAATTCCCATGTGTGAATAAGTTAGCAACATCAAATTCTAATGTGGGAACATCAGGGCTATTTAAAGCACTAGATCCCATGAGTCTATAACTTCTCCTCACAAGGATGCTACATTCAGGACACTTGGCCACAAAACTCATAAAAGACTTCACAATCCATATGACACACAAAGTGCACTTATAGAGGAAAGTATTGATAAGATGGAATATGTAGATGATGTGATAGAAGAAAGAGCTTTGCTTTAGTTTTCTAGATGAATCAGTGTTTCTAAATGATTAACCTTATGTCACAAATATATGCGATAAATATCTAATCAATTCAAAAACCAATCAAAACAATAAAGATGTATAAATGATTGCTATCTAATTAAATCATTAACTAATCAGATATAGAACAATAAATAGATCAGATCTGGAAAAAAGAAAGAAGGTTACAAAAGTTCAAAACTCGTCGGGTTCACCAAAATGTTTGATGAAAAAGAAAGACCTAATTAATCATGTGTTAACTAAGTCAATCTTTTAGATCAAACATTGAAACACAAACCGAGCTTGACTATAGTCCTGAAGGAGAGCCAAGCTATAGGGGTTTTATTCCTTTGTTGTAATAAGAAAGATTGCGATGAAATGTACTAGATCTAGGTTTTTACAATGAAATATGCCAAAACAAAGATATGTTGGCAAGAGACACATTGTAGCTTCATGATTGTTGTCATTTATGGCAACAAAGTTCTTTTCACACATCTACAAGACATGGTGTGCCTATACCGGAAGTTAGATTGAAGAGTGTTGTGGTTCGGTAAGCAAGAACAGAGCATGTGGCAAGGTCCGACAGTCAGGTCCGGATCTCTCAGAGGAAGTATCTTAGTAAAGTGCGGACTTGGGGAAGTCAAGAGGAGTACCTTGACTTGTACATTCTAGAGATTGAGCCTTCGGTGATAAAAGAGTGAATAGATATGAGCACCTAAGTAATGGATTCCTATTTGGTAGAGTTGACAGAGGAAGAACTGACTGGCAGAGTATCAGACCTTAATCCAGATGAGTTGTTGATAGTAATCAAGTTTCTTAAGGTATCATGCATGATTGGCTAACATGATTGATGACTTCTATAAGCATCTCTTTGATACGCATCACTTGATAAGCAAGGATTCAGCTGACAAACCAAGAGTTTGGGAAAATAGCAAGTATTCTGGATGCTGACTAGAAAGTAGATAAAATCCTTGGTGTGGATATATATACCAGATTGATTTCGGTATGAAGGTGTGTTGTGAGTTGAGCCATATGAATAAAAGTAGAAGAGCAGTGTGAAAGCAGTAAGGCAGGTCCGGTATGTGATAGGACAATAACACCAAAGAAGAGGAAGGATGGAGTGGAGCAGATCAGTGTATTGAGCCTAACCGAAACTGAACCTTAGCATATGTGGATGCTTCTCATCAGTTCAAGGATCTTGTTATTCTTCTTACAACTTGTAGACAATGAGTCTCTTGTAGGAAGTGAGCCCTAATTGGCAAGTGCCATTTTGTATTTCTATTCTTCTAATAGAGAATACATTCTTGGGTTAATCACCCCATGATTTTCTCCCTTAACAGGGTTTCCACATCAAAAATATTGTGTCATGTGTACTGAGTTTATTTCTGCTTTCATGTTCATTTAAGCTTGTGTGTTTTGATACTGTACTAGTTGCTAAAGACGAACAAAAAGTTAAATTAATCAAGATAACTGATTCACCCCCCTCTCAGTTATCAACAATTGGTATCAGAGCCAAGTTCCTCCAAACAGAGCCTAGTTCCTCCAAACAGAGCCTAACAGCTTGAGGAAGATCTGGGAATTCAAATGGATGTGTATGGTATGAGGGAACAACTTTAGTCTGCCCTAGATGATCTTGAGCAATCTAACTCCAAAGTCAATGAATTGAAGGAAAGACTCAAATAGGCTGATGATTTCATAAATGAACTAAAAGGGAAACTGAGTTTCTTTATGAAAAAGAGAAAGGATCTACTTCAGCAATTGGCAAGTCAAGGTGAAGCCAATGGTACAAATGAAGACCTAAAGGAGAAAACCAAGTTATGTGAAAAGTTATCAAAAGAGATCATTATGGTAAGACATGAAATAGAATCAAGAGTTATAAAATTCACTCAAGAAATTGAAGAGAAAAGAAAAACTGAAGATGATCTAAGACAATCTCTCAAAGAGAAATCAGAAGACTGCCACAAAATGGATAGAATAATCAGGCATCTAGAATCTGATCTTGAAGAAGCTAAAGATAATGAAGAACAACTTGAGAATCAGGTTGACACTCTTAAAAGAGATCTTCAAACAACAAATGAATACAAAGAGAAATTCAAGATAAGCTTTGCTCAACTTGAAGTTCTTCTTCAAAGCCAAAAGAGGGTAGATGACAAGCAAGGCTTGGGGTATGAAAAAGGTGAAAGCTCCGGATTCAGTCAGAAGAACTCCAAATCAAAAAATCTAAGAAACAGGCCTAGAAGACCTCCGGTTAGGCAACCAAATGCTCAAAGATATCCTTCCTTCAATGGATACTGCCATAATTGCAATAACTTTGGTCATAGAGCAAATCAGTGCAGAAAGAGAATGAATCAGACTAATTCATCCTTCTCCAGACAGTACTTCAACTGTAAAAGGTATGGTCACAAATCTCATGAATGTAGAAATATGCAAATGAACAACTCATTCAATGGTAGATGCTTTGCATGCAATAGAATGGGACATATGGCTAATAAATTCAGATCAAGAGGATATCAGTAAAAAATGCAAAGAAATGTTGTTTGCTACAATTGCAATAGATTCGGTCATATTGCCAAATTCTGTAGAAGCAAAAATTAGGATAAAAGAGGTCCGGTACATCATAATCAGAATCAAGACAAAGGAAAAGGAAAAGTGAATGCAGATGAGGTTCAAAGGGAGATGAACAAGATCTAGGTAAAGAGGAGTACAGAGAATGTTGGGGATGGATCCGCACCAGAACCTGGTGCTGATATTCCTTCCAGAAATTAAAAAAGGTGAGCTCTGGCTCAGGGGGAGACACAAGGAAAAGCATTTTCCCCCAGCCAGTTAATTGGTGCCTGAAATTGGCACAAGGAACATTACAGATTAAAGGGTTCATAGAGGAACATCTAAATAAGGTTTAATAAAGAGATGGAAGATTCACAAGTGGGTTTGAACAGGTTAATCTTCCAAGACTAATCCGGTTCAACAGTCATCCGATAAGTAGGTTTTTCACAGTTAGATCCAAACTGAGGAATCTTGATCTGTGGATAGATGAAATGTTTGGGGAAAGGAAGATAGGCTGTCAATCATCACCAAGAACAACTCTAAATGCTTCTTAGTGATCCGGAAAAGATTTTTCTCAGAATAAGGAGAACAAGGCAAACCAAAAATGACTTGAGTTATGCATTTATTGCAATATGGAATTAGGGTTTGTAGAGAAATATAAGGGTTCTCTTATTGAACATTTGCTCATTTTACTTTCAAGAAGAAGAGAAAAGGAGCTCTACAACAAACTACCTCAAGCTCATCAAAGATCAACTATAGAAATTGATGCATCTAGCAATCCGATCTGGTTCACATCATGAACCCTAAAAGTGTAAAAGGTATTTTCCGCTCTTGAAAATCTCTCTCTGAATCTTTAAGATGGCTACTCTGAATGTTGTGAAGATTTCTGATAGGCCGTGCCCTACATTTAAGAAACATCCCTACAAATCTCTAGAAGTGGATCCCTTAGGCGCATTTTCTAGCATTCCACATGGGGTTTTGCATGTTGAAGACGTTAGGGTTTACATTCACGCAAACATTGAAGAATTTGGTGAATCCAAGCTGATGGATATCTACCACAAGGAACTGATAGATGATTCATTTGAACTAAAACCTCAGTATAAGGTCATCTGGGATAAACATTTTGGTCAATGCATTCATTTCCCCTATTTTGCTGAAGATGATTGGGTCCGGTACATCTTGAGTAGAATGCATGACAACTTTATGTGGTTGATGAGGCCATTTAAGATAACCAAGGAAGCAATTAGGGCAATAACCAGATTGTACTCATCTGGTGGGTTACCTACTCTAAAATCAGTCAAAAACCAAACTGTGAGTGAGGCTACCGGATCTAAATTTGATAAAAGGGCAATGACAGTTGAGGATATCACAAATCCGGACATTAAGTTTGCCTCCATGATTATTGGCTGCAAAATATATCACTCTAGCAGAGAAAATTCTATATCCGGAACAACAATCTACACTGCTTATGAAATGTTGAGAAAGAATGCAGATTATGACCTTTGTGAACTCCTTCTAAGCCAACTAATGGAAAACCTACAAAAGATCAAGAAGGAAAAGAAGAACTCTTTCAAGTATGGTGGGCTGATACTGTGCTTGTTCTTCTACTTTATGAATGAGTTGCCCGGATCCCATGGTTGGGTATGGTAGAATGACAGACCTGTTGCAATTCAAATTAGAGATTACTTGCATGGGCTTGGTGATGCCAAGGCACAAAACACAACATCGTGGGGTTACTTCAAAAACTTCTAAAACATGATGCAGGCTAGAGAAAGAATTCCCCAATCCCTAGTTGAAAAATACAAGGATACAATGTGCTTTATGGTAGACACTGATCAATGCCTAATGGAGGCAGTGGAGCCAAGGATAGTCTGGATCATGCCAATGGGATATGAAGCAGATGAGAAAATTATAGAGCTACATGTTCAACACATGCTGAGTCAACCCAAGGATCCCAAGGCAGAAAGATTTGGAACTTTCTAAGAGCTGAGTGTAAAAGTTCATGTTGAACTTAGACAGCCAGAGATCAAGAGAAAAGTAAGAAGGGAAGTAAAGATCTTTCCAAGAGGCATGGAATCTCAAAAGAGGCACTTGATACCCACAGAGAAAAGATGGAAAGAGCAGAAAAAGAAAAAGAAGAAGCAGAAAAAGAAAGTGCTCCAGTAAAAGCCCCCTCCCGGACTAGATCCTCTAAGAGCTCTGCACCTACAACTGCTAAAAGCTCAAAGGCATCTAAACCAGAAGCAAAATAATCTGATAAAGTAGAGAAGAGAACTAAGACAAAGGAAAAAAGATCCTATGCAAGCCAGAAGGATGAAGAAAAAACAAAATCTAATGAAGAAATCAAGAAGATGAAGAAGAAGAAGAAAACATCCGGTGAACCCTCTACCCATAAAGGCAAGGAAGAAAACACAAAAGAATTCGTTGAAAGGCCTACTCTCCGCATTGATGATGTAGTCAAGGCAATTACTGTGGATGGAAATCTGCAACCAATAACAAAATTCTATGATGAATATAATGATGCAGATAAAAAGATTTTGGAGGAAGCCATAGTTAAATACTTGAACATATACAATAAAGCATTTATTGAAATCATCTCTCTAATTCCCAAAAGTTTAGAGAAAGAACTTGAAATGAGGAAGAACAATGCCCAAGCAAAGGATTTAGAAATCTGGGAACAGATTGCTATCCAACTTTATCCCTCCATCACTCCAAAGCAAATTAACATGGTCTTCAAAGATTGCAAGGATGAGTTCTGGAGCAAAGCTAGAATGAATTAGGTTATGCTTGGAGAAACTGATAAAGTGGCAAAAGAAACTAAAAAGATCCTCAGGAATGCCTATAAAAGATTCAATATTCCTGTCATAGAGGACTTAGGTGATGAAACCTCTGCCATGGATGACAAAGAAGAATCTACTGAGACAATGGTAGAAGAGGCAAAGGAGACTAGTGAAGAAAAAGCTAAGGACTTAGATTCCTCCGCTTTGGAAAAGGAAGTTCATGAAGAAGCAAACATCTCTCCTCCGGTTTCCCCTGCAGACTCCTGATCTAAACAAGAAGAAAGAATAAAAGAAAAATCCAGTCAAGAAGAACAAGCAAAGGGAAGAGAAGAAGATCAAACAGAAAAGGCCACAGATGACAGTGGTAAGACTGCAAAAGGGGAGAAAACTCTGTCTCCGGCAAGAGACATAGCAGAAGCAGTCAAGGATTTCTTAACCAAAGAGATGATGGAATTTGATGAACCGGAGTTGCTTCAAGGTCCATTCAATTTTGATTCCCTCTCTCTGGTGCAAACCATGAAGCTAGCATCCTTCACTCAAGTAAAGGCAAAAGAAAAACTTCTGAAGTCTCACATGGAAGACTGCGAGCTCATAGAAGCTACATCCGGTGTATTAGAGAAGATTATTCCATCCTTCCAAAAGGATTCTTCGGTCTCCACATCCAGTAATCTAAAGTCTCTTGTAAATTCTGTTCATACGCATTTTGATTCCTTAGAGAAGTCAGCCGAAGAAAAGTTCCGGAAGGAGTTTTTAGGAAAGAGATTCTCTGAAGTACAAGGTCTAATAACCAATGATAGGAAAGTTATGGATATTGGAATAAAGAGCTTAGAAAATGCTCTTAAAGATGGTGGAGATATCTATAAATTTTGTTTGTCCTGGCCTAAAGTGACCAAGGATATTGAGAAGAAAATAAAAGAGCAAGAGGATAAACTGCTAAGTTTATCTCAAAGTTTTGATCCTCTCTCCTCCTCCATAGTAAATCAAGAATGTAAGACTATTACAATCATAGATGAAATAAAGAAGCTTGAGAAGGAGAAGAAAAATAGAATAAATAGGTTGAGTGAACTTAGAGGGATCATCATCCCTAAGTTAAAGGCCATGCATGAGGCCCTAACTGATGCTCAGGCCATAGCTCAGACCAATGATCCGACAGATCTTAAGAAGGCAGAAGCTTTTGCATTCTTGTTGAGTGGTCACATCTCAATTTTGGACAGGATGAAGCAGAGTTGGGCAACATAACTTATCTAGCTGAAGACAACCTTTGCAGATATAATTCAATATATGTAAGTATAGCATGTATATCTACTTATGCGGCTAAGTATAGACTATTTTTGGGAAATTTTGGTGTGTGGACCCTACCCTTTGCCATTGATATCAAAGGAGGAGTGAGGAGTAGTGAAAAATGTGGAATCTAGCTAAGGGGAAGCTCCGACAAAGTGTACATTAGAATAGAGCATCAACCAAGGGGGAGTGCAGTATAACACTTAGTCATTTTTCACTAAGTGTTGCCATCAATGCCAAAGGGGGAGATTGTTGGCAAGAGACACATTGTGGCTTCATGATTGTTGTCATTGATGGCAACAAAGTTCTTTCCACACATCCGTAGGACATGGTGTTCCTATACTAGAAGTTAGATTGAAGAGTGTTGTGGTCCAGTAAGCAAGAATAGAGCATGTGGCAAGGTTCAACAGTCAGGTCTGGATCTCTAAGAGGAAGTATCTTAGTAAAGTGCAGACTTGGGGAAGTCAAGAGGAGTACCTTGACTTGTACATTCCAGAGATTGAGCCTCCGGTGATAAAAGAGTGAATAGATATGAGCACCTAAGTAATGGGTTCCTATTTGGCAGAGTTGACAGAGGAAGAACTGACCAGCAGAGTATCAGACCTTAATTCGGATGAGTTGTTGATAGTAATCAAGTTTCTTAAGGTATCATTCATGATTGGCCGACATGATTGATGACTTCTATAAGCTTCTCTTTGATACGCATCACTTGATAAGCAAGGATTCAGCCGACAGACCAAGAGTTTGGGAAAATAGTAAGTATTCTAGATGCCGACTAGAAAGTGGATAAAATCCTTGGTGTGGATATATATACCAGATTGATTTCGGTATGAAGGTGTGTTGTGAGTTGAGTTGTGCGAATGAAAGCAGAAGAGCAGTGTGAAAGCAGTAAGGCAGGTTCGGTATGTGACAGGACAACAACACCAAAGAAGAGGAAGGATGAAGTGCAGCAGATCAATGTATTGAGCCTAACTAGAACTGAACCTTAGCATATGTGGATGCTTCTCATTAGTTCAAGGATCTTGTTATTCTTCTTAAAACTTGTAGACACTGAGTCTCTTGTAGGCAGTGAGCCTCTTGTGAGCAGTGTGCTCGGGCAGTGAGCCCTAATTGGTAAGTGCCATTTTGTATTTCTATTCTTCTAACAGAGAATACATTCTTGGGTTAATCACCCAGTGGTTTTCTCCCTTAACAGGGTTTCCACGTCAAAAATATTGTGTCATGTGTACTGAGTTTATTTCTGTTTTCATGTTCATTTAAGCTTGTGTGTTTTGATACTGTATTAGTTGCTAAAGAAGAACAAAAATTTAAATTAATCAAGATAACTGATTCACCCCCCCTTCTCAGTTATCAATAAGATATCATACCTTACAGAACTAAAAACCTAGAAAACAGGGGCTAGAATGAGTAGTGTAGAGTTGTCAGAGGTCACTGTCAGAAACCAAGGTAGATCTGGAAGGACTATTTCACCCAAGCATAGGTGTTCTAAGGTTTTAGGCCCTTCAAAGGTGGTTTCTGAGAGTTGGGATCTATATTCATCAATATGCTTTCTAATCTTTTGTACTTTCTTTTGATCTTCCGTAACCTGCACAAACATAAGAAGGAAAATGGTTTGGGCCATTTTAGGGGCTTGCATTAGTCAAACCTCGTGAATGGTGTTCCCACCTCCACAACAACCAAGATGATGATGAGAGAGCATGTGTCCTTACAGGATAGAGGCAAAATCAATAATAAAAGAATGTTGTAATAAAGTACATTTACCACAACACAACCCTAGTGGGATGACTCAAGATTGCCACAAGGATGAAGATGAAGGAGCTTCCCTTAGAACTTGCAATAAATGTTATAAATCTACAATAGAGAGCCTCACATAAATCTACATAACATTCACAATAGAGCTTTGATTACTTGAATATAATTTGAAGTCCTAATGTTTTTTAACTTCTTCCATCTAGTTCAAATGAGAGGAATAAACTTATTTATATATGCATATCAATCCGCTTTCAGGAAAACCTTTCGAGAAGAGCCGACAAAGTGTAATACCCAGAGTAACAAGGTTGACATCCAAGGCCACTCAAACTTTTATTTTTGCAAATATCAAGGACAATAGCGCTAGTGTCTAGGTGTTTGAGGTCCTTTCAGGGCTTGAACTCAGAGGATAACACTTGGAACTAGTCTCTGCTTTAGAATCCAGTCTTCTTTCAATAGGAGTTTGCATATAAGCCTACAAGGGTGCTAAATCTATTGTAAATCACTAGTGTCGACAATTTATGAGATAACATAGACATACTATCTGTATAGTCCTCATTCCCCCCACTTTCTCAAAGGGATATAAAGGGGTGTTGAGGTCACCTGCTACCACCCAAATATTTTTTTTGAAATTTTTGTCTAAAATTAATGAACTTCTCCCATATCTTCCTTCTCTATTATTTAGTGTTGGAAGTGTTGCAAGTATGAGGTGAACCAGTGTTGTCATTGATGTCAACTTACTCATATTGCATTAGTAAGAAGGTTTGGATGAGTTGTATGTTGTTGTTATTGAGGAAATCAGTCTCCATCCAGAACAGTGAAGAACAATGATGAGAAGAAGGCAAATGTACTGTATAGGTTAAGAACCAGAGGATGCAGATTAAAGGGTTTGTAGATATGAGTCTTGAGATGTTTCAGCTAAGATTTCAGAGGTCCACATGAAGATCTGAAGAAGTTGTGGCTGTCTGTGTGGAACCAGTTCCGGCAAGTGTTCAGAGGTGACAGAGGATCACAGAAAGGTCCGGTGAGGTCTGAAATTGTATTATCCTAATCTGTAGATTGGAAGGAGTATTTGGGATGTCCTTGTGATGTGTCATCTCAAGTTGTGTATGATTTTGAGGTCCGGAAGTACCTTTTGCATTGTGACAGTGGCGACAGACTGTGTTCTTGAAGTACTAGATGATGAAGAGAAGAATTTCGGTAAGCTGATGAAGTGCAGATGTTTTTGATGATTCAGGGAAGGTTATGATGATCATTGGATCATATCTAGTTCGTGTTGGTGGTCCACATTGAAGTTAGAGTTGGATTTGATGTTATGGCTACCAGTTTTTGGTGTTCTTCCTGTAACAGGCCGACCGGATGTTCTACACGCCTTGCGAATGTTATTGTGATGTTTCCTGACTTAGATGATTGTTCCTAAGTTGATGTCTTGTATAAATAAGTGTTTGAGAATTCATTTTGATGTGTGGATTGTGTGGATGAGTGTGGCATAGCGAAGAGAAGTGCAAAAGGCAGAGCAAGGGTTTTGGGCTTAAATGGAACTGATCCGGACATGGTAGAGATGTCATTCTCCAGTTCAAGATTGTGATTCTTATCACTTTGTAGACAGTGTGTCTCCTTGTAGGTAATGTGCCTCTTTGTGAGCAGTGTGCTCGGGCAGTGAGCCCTAATTGGCATGTGCCATTCATTTTTCTTATTCTTCTAACAGAGAATAATCCTTGGGTTAATCACCCTGTGGTTTTTCCCTTAACCGGGTTTTCCACGTCAAAATCTTGGTGTTCAATGTGTTGATGTTTATCTACTCTTGTGTTTATGCATTATGCTTTCATGGATGGTTAATTGATATGCTGTTAACTAACAAAGAAGAATCAAGTGTTTGAAGTAAGAGCAAGTTTTTATACAACTGATTCACCCCCCCTCTCAGTTGTATGCCCTAGATCCAACAATTGGTATCAGAGCCAAGTTCCTTTGAAAGGAGCTTAACCGCTTGAGGAGATCCAGGATGTCGTCATACAAGAAGGATAGTCTGAAGTTTGATGGAACCAACTTCACTCTCTGGAAAGGTCGCATGAAATGTCACTTGGAGTGTATGGGAAAAGCATACTTGGCCATGGTCTCAAAACCATATGTACCTCCACAGGGTGGTCCGACAACTCTGAATGAAATCATAGATGCTGAAAATAATCTGCGGACCAAGGAAGCTCTTCTAAGCGCATTGAATGACTTAGATCTCTCAAATGTTATCGACCTACCAACTGCATATGAGATCTTGACTAAACTGGAACTTCTATATGAAGGAGATGAGTTTGTCAAAAGTGCAAGGTTGCAAAGTTTGAAAGGGAAATTTGAAAGATTGAAGATGAGAGAAGATGAAAACATCACTACCTTTATGCCAAGAGTGAATGAGCTGGTATGTGGAATTTGAAATGCTGGTGGAACTCTGGATGAAAATGAGATTGTTTGCAAAATTCTCAGATCCCTTCCTGCTGCCTACAAAATCAAGGTTGCTGCCATTGATGAATTCAGAGCCCACACAACTGTCACAAGAGAACAATTGGCTGGCAAACTAGCTGCATTTGAAATGACCGAGTTTGGAGATGATCCACCCAAGACTAAATCTACTTTCAAAGCCAGTGCCTATGTGAAAGGCAAATAGAGATTTGATCCGGGAGAAAACTCTTCAAGGAAGATGTCATGGTATGATCAAGCAAAAAGAGACATGGAAGAAGAGGAAGCAAAAACAGCTCAACTTGAAGCCCTCATTGCAAAGAGACTGCCAAGAGGATCCGGTAAGTATGAAGGAAAACTACCCTTTAAGTGTTTCAACTGCAATAAGATTGGTCATTTTGCTTCAAGATGTCCAGAAAGATCTGCAAGACAAAGATTTCAAAAGAACTGCTATTATGTTCATGAAGAAGATGACAATGAAGGAGTAACAGATGATGAATCAGAACTAGGAAGTAAATCTGGAAATGAATGGGTGTTTATTGCCATCAAGGAAGAAGATTCAATATCCTCTGAATCTATCAATCACAAGGTTGTGGAAAAAGCTTTGGCTGCTCAAGTGGAAGAAAAGGATGATTGGGTTATTGACAGTGGATGCTCTCACCATATGATTGGTGACAAGAATAAGTTTTTAGATTTGGAAAGGTATGAAGGAGGAATGGTAAAGTTTGGTGACAATTCTGCTGGCAGAATCAGAGGTAGGGGAACTATTTCCTTTGATGGAAAGAGCAAAATAGGTAATGTACTATATGTTGAAGGATTGAAGCACAATCTTCTTAGTGTTGGTCAGTTAGTGGACAAAGGCTATGATCTCCGATTCAAGAATGGAAGATGCAGAATCTTTACAAGCTCCAGAACTGAAATTGCATCCAGTGCTCAAACAAAAGGTAATATCTTTCATCTGGTTGGTTCAAATAAAAATTGTCTGTTTGTTCAAGTTGATTAGAGTTGGTTATGGCATAGAAGAATGTGTCATGTAAATTTTGATAACATCATCAAGATAAGCAATATTCAGGCTGTAAGAGATCTTCCAAAATTGGTGAAACCTACAAATAGTTTGTGCAAAGAATGTCAGCTAGGTAAACAGAGCAGAGTCTCTTTCAAAAGCAAAGATCAGTCCTCTACCGGATTGTTGGAATTAGTACATACTGATCTCTGTGGTCCGACAAGAATCAAGAGTCTGTAAGGTGATAGATATTTCATGTTGCTAATTGATGACCATTCCTGGATGATGTGGGTTACCTTCCTAAAAGAGAAATTAGAAGCCCTTGAGAAGTTCAAAATCTTCAAAGCTATGGTAGAGAATCAAATCGGATTGAAACTGAAATGTCTAAGGTCTGATAGAGGTGGTGAATTTACATCCGGTGAGTTCATTGACTTTTGTGAGAAGCAGGGTATAAAGAGACATTTGTCTGCTCCTATGACTCCATAGCAGAATGGAGTAGTTGAGAGAAAGAACCGGACCATTCAGGAAGCTGCTAGGACAATGATGTTGGAAGCAAATGTTCCTCAGATGTTTTGGAAAGAAGCTATCAGCACTGTAGTGTACACTCTCAATCGAGTTCAAATCAGAAACAATACCGATAAGACCCCCTATGAACTTTGGTTTGGCATCACTCCTACTGTGAGATATTTCAGAGTATTTGGTAGCAAGTGTTATATTAAAAGAGATGAAGATCTAGGAAAGTTTGATGCTAGAAGTGATGAAGGAATTTTCTTGGGCTACTCCACTCAAAGCAAAGCATACCGGTGTTACAATAAGAGACTGAGGAAGATGACAGAAAGTACTAATGTGAAAGTTGATGAAGGAATTGAGAAGCCCTCAAGGTTCTATGAATGTGATGAAGATGATCAGAATGATCCTCTAGTGCAAGAAGCTCCTTCCTCCTCTGAAATTTAGATCCAGACTGATCCGGTAAATCAGGAAGAAGAAGTTTGTCTGAATGAGCCTGATCAAGAATTAGTAGTGCAAGAAACTCCCAAAGTTCCAAGGTATGTAACTCTAAATCACTCTGAAGATCAGATCATAGGGACAAAAGTAAAGGGGTACAAACAAGAAGAAGAATTGCTCAAGATTCAAGTGAATAATGTCTGATTTCAAAGATTAAACCTAAGACAGTAAATGAAGCTTGCAATGATGAAAACTGGACCAAAGCAATGGAGGAAGAATTGATGCAAATTGAGAAAAATTATACTTGGGATCTTGTTCCCAGACCTAGAGACAGGAATGTGATTGGAACCAAATGGGTCTTCCCGAACAAACTAAATGAAGCTGGTGAAGTAATCAGAAACAAAGCTAGATTGGTCTGCAAAGGCTACTCTCAAATAGAAGGAATTGATTTTGAAGAGACCTTTGCTCCTGTGGTAAGAATTGAAGCAGTCAGATTATTTCTTGCATTTGCTACCTTCAAAGACTTCAAGGTATATCAGATGGATGTCAAGTCTGCCTTTCTAAATGGTGATCTAGAAGAAGAAGTTTACATTGAACAACCGGATGGATTTCAATTGTCTGATAATGATGATATGGTCTGCAAGTTGAGGAAAGCATTGTATGGATTGAAGCAAGCCCCAAGAGCATGGTATGAAAGGTTGGATAAGCATCTTATGCAGATTGGATTCAACAAAGGCACTGCTGACAGTAACTTATATTTCAAAATTGATCATGAAAACATTTTGATTGTTGAAGTGTTTGTGGATGATATCATTTTTGGAGGAAGAGATAGTTTGTGCAAAACTTTTGCAAATCAGATGAAAAGTGAGTTTGAAATGTCTATGCTTGGTGAAATGAATTTCTTCTTGGGTCTGCAAATTACTCAAACAAAGAAAGGGATCTTCATTTCTCAGACCAAATATGTGAAAGAATTGTTGAGGAAATTTGGTATGGAAGATTCAAAGCCAATGAACACTCCTATGGCAACCGGTTGTAAGTTGAGCAAAGATGATGACTCTCCAAAGACAGATCAGACAAAGTATAGATCAATGATTGGTGGATTGTTGTATCTCACTCAGACTAGACCAGATATAATGTAGGCTGTTGGTCTTGTGGCAAGATTCCAGGCTGATCCTAGAGAATCTCATATTATGGCAATCAAAAGAATTTTTAGGTACTTGAAAGGAATAGTTGAGTATGGTCTATGGTACCCTAGAGATCCAGATTTCTCTCTTCATGCATATACAGATGCAGATTAGGCAGGAGATATGGATGACCGGAAGAGCACCAGTGGTGGAGCATTCTTTTTGGGGAAGAGATTGGTTTCTTGGCTAAGCAAGAAACAAGATGCAATATCTCTATCTACAACCGAAGCAGAATACATTGTAGCAGCAGGTAGTTGCACTCAAATCTTATGGATGAAGCAGATGCTAAGAGACATTAAAGTTGAATATGAGGAGCCTATCACAATTTTCTGTGATAATTCAAGTGCAATTAATATTTATAAGAATCCGGTATTGCATTCTAAGACTAAGCACATATCTATCAAGTTTCACTTTTTGAGAGAACAAGTGAACAAGGAAGAAGTCAGATTGGAGTATGTTCCCTCCAAGGATCAGATTGCATATATCTTTACTAAACCTCTTCCCAAGGACTCTTTCGAATATCTTCGGGAGAAGTTAGGGGTCATGGCCCCTCCGGTGATGAACTAGGATGCACTGATGTGCATCAGTCCGGTCGATATCACAGTCATATCTTGTGATCCGGATTGATGATGGGGAGCTGCTACTAAGGGGGAGCAGCTGGTATAATTCTGATGTATTAGAATTGCAAGTATGAGCCCTTTGCCATTGATGTCAAAGGGGGAGAGAAGACATGTGAAAAACAAGTGGTTGATGATCAAAGGGGGAGCGGTAAAGGAAGAGAAGACATGTGAAAAGTTGTTGTTGATAGGGGGAGCTGTGACAGAAAGGAGAAGTTCTTGTCTTGATGGTTTTTCACATCATATGTTGCCATCAATGACAAAGGGGGAGATTGTTGCAAGTATGAGGTGAACCAGTGTTGTCATTGATGTTAACTTACTCATATTGCATTAGTAAGAAGGTTTGGATGAGTTGTATGTTGTTGTTATTGAGGAAATCAGTCTCCATCCGGAACAGTGAAGAATAGTGATGAGAAGAAGGTAAATGTACTGTATAGGTTAAGAACCAGAGGATACAGATTAAAGGGTTTGTAGATATGAGTCTTGAGATGCTTCAGCTAAGATTTTAGAGGTCCGCATGAAGATCTGAAGAAGTTGTGGTTGTTTGTGTGGAACCGGTTTCGGCAAGTGTTCAGAGGTGACAGAGGATCACAGAAAGATCCGGTGAGGTCCGAAATTGTATTATCCTAATCTACGGATTGGAAGGAGTATTTGGGATGTCCTTGTGATGTGTCATCTCGAGTTGTGTATGATTTTGAAGTCCAGAAGTACCTTTTACATTATGATAGTTGCGTCATACTGTGTTCTTGAAGTACTGGATAATGAAGAGAAGAATTCTGGTAAGCTGATGAAGTGCGGATGTTTTTGATGATTTAGGGAAGGTTATGATGATCATTGGATCATATCTAGTTCGTGTTGGTGGTTCGCATTGAAGTTAGAGTTGGATTTGATGTTATGGCTACCAGTTATTGGTGTTCTTCCTGTAACAGGCTGACCGGATGTTCTACACGCCTTGCGAATGTTATTGTGATGTTTACCGACTTAGATGATTGTTCCTAAGTCGATGTCTTATATAAATAAGTGTTTGAGAATTCATTTTGATGTGTGGATTGTGTGGATGAGTGTGGCATAGCGAAGAGAAGTGCGAAAGGTAGAGCAAGGGTTTTGGGCTTAAATGGAACTGATCCGGACATGGTAGAGATGTCATTCTCCAGTTCAAGATTGTGATTCTTATCACTTTGTAGACAGTGTGTCTCCTTATAGGCAGTGTGCCTCTTTGTGAGTAGTGTGCTCGGGCAGTGAGCCCTAATTGGCATGTGCCATTCATTTTTCTTATTCTTCTAACAGAGAATAATCCTTGGGTTAATCACCCTGTGGTTTTTCCCTTAAATGGGTTTTCCACGTCAAAATCTTGGTGTTCAATGTGTTGATGTTTATCTGCTCTTGTGTTTATGCATTATGCTTTCATGGATGGTTAATTGATATGCTGTTAACTAACAAAGAAGAATCAAGTGTTTGAAGTAAGAGCAAGTTTTTATACAACTGATTCACCCCCACCTCTCAGTTGTATGCCCTAGATCCAACAGGAAGCATATGTGTCAGATAGAATCCAGGCTTCAATACTAGCTTTTATTTTGAATAAAACATTTAAAAAATGCTTATCTTTTAGAAGTAGTGTACCTTCAAGTCAGTAGGTATTCCACATGATAACAATTCCTCTTGAAGTACCATCTGCATCAGCCACCAGGAATTGGGAAAAAAGGCAAGATATTTTTACTTATAGTTGAGAAATTTTTCATATTCATCTTGACTCCTTGAAGAAAAATGTCTAGTTTGATATCCTTTAGCAGTTTTTTAGGACATTCTATTTGTGGGGGTTGTTAAGCCCATGTATGTTCCATGAAGATACAATCATTTTTTACCCATTTTGGAGCTTATATGCTCCAAGATTTTATGTCTTCCGTTCACTACTTATTTGGATATCTCCTTCCATCTGGTCTCCCCATTGGAACTTTTCCCAGTCTTTGAATCTCTCTCCACATTCGGTAATTTTCTTTGTTCCTTAATTTTACCCTTCCCTTTTTCTATTGATGGGGTTGATGGGGATGCACCCATGGATTCCTTCTTAGGGTTGTAGAAAGCAATAGGTCTTTCCCCAAGCTCTCCAATCCTGGAGGAAGCAATCAACATAGAGATGTTAGGAGAGACAATCCTTCCACAATCCTCCAAAATTAGCATTTGTTGGGCTATCTCTAAAACAACTTTAGACATTGTTGCTAACTTCTCCTTGAGAGGCATATCCTTAGCAGATAGACTCATCTGCTATGTTCCAACTTCTTCAATGGGTGGTTGGAACCTTTTGTTTTCATTACCAATATCCTCCATTTGGCTAGAGGACTCAAAGGGGGACCCAATAAGAGATTCTCCATATCCCCTTGAAGATCTATGTTTGTTGGCATAGAAACCATTTCTCCATCCTCTTGGGAAGCATGTTGCTTATCTTGTGGTTGTTAGTGTAGGTTTTTATTTTCCTAGTGGGTTATTTATTTTCATATTTCCTTGGTTTTTCCTACACTTCTAATTAAGCTTGCTTAGGATAAATAATGTGAATATTAGTATGAGTGGGTGTGATATGTCAACATCTTCCTTGGGAGTTACACTTGTTATTTTATGTTATTGTGGTGGACTCTTCCCATTGGTCATATTTTCCACCTTTCGCCTCTCTCATTCTCTATAAATAGTCACCTCCTAGATAGTCTTGTGTATTGATTCATGTAGCTATTTTCTTTTGCATTCTCCTAATGCTATTTTGATTTATGAGAATTTGCATTTCTCTCTTGGAGACTAACTATGTTTTGTTATTTTGATCTCTGTATCATTTACATATATAGTCTATTATCTATTCATTGCACTATACTTTCTAGGTTATTCATATTTTCAAATTCTAACATAGAGCAATTCTAGGGCAATAATATATTTTAGTTTCCTTATTTGAGAGATTCAGGGAACTAATAAGCTTTGCTTGTAGGTTTCCTAAAAACCCATTATGCTCTTCTCTTGCATCTTCAGATGATATGGAGAATCATAAAGTTTTGACGAGAAAAGATAACCTCTGGGGTTTCAAACATTTGTATTTCTAAAATATAGGTTTTTGTAGCATCCTTGTAATCCTTGCAGTGTTTTTGACTATTTCAATAGCATCCAAAAGACTCGAGAAAATCATATCTATCTTTCGTTTCACCAAAATTAGAGATCACAAGACTAGTTTGTAAATAAGGTTTTTGAGTGTAGATCTGGTGATTAGCTTCCATATGGGGTGTTTCTAGGCCAAGAGGATGTTACCATTGAGTCTAGGGCCCAAAAACCCTATTTTGATAGAAAATTTGTCTAGTTTCAGTGTCAATAGTTATCAAGGCAAAAAAATTTGGTGTGAGCAAGGAATGAGATGAATTAGCATGCTCACACATGTGTGAGCATTAAGGTGGTCTTAGACACATGTTAGATAATGGACGATTTAGATTTTGATCCATGTAGATGGATTAGATGGTTAGGATTAAAAGGAGAAGGATTGAAGGTGATGTGAATTATTAAATGTGAAAATATGTTAATGGGGGTCAATTAACCTTAATTAATTAAGTTAGAGGAATTGGAGACTAAGTTCACTTAATTAAGTTAATTTAATTAATTAATCATAGGGAAGGATTAGTAGTTAAAAATTAATTAATCATTTAATGATTAATTAATTATAGGAACGCAAGTGAATCTAATTAAATAATTGTTTATTTAATTCATTTACGGGAATTGGTTAGGGGTGAATTTGGGGTGTCTACAAAAATAAAATTGCAAAATTATTATTGTACTAAGTTTACTAGAAAAGGATGACAATGGATATAAATGAAATGGGTACCCATTTATAAATGCATATGCATTCACTTTTAAATGCATACCCATTTCTAAATGGGTACTTGTTTCTTTTTAGAATGAATACCCAATTTTTTTGAATGAGTACCTGTTTTGTAGCGGGTAAGTTCCTTGAAATTTAAAATTTGACACCCAAAATTTTGCTTTATTTTAAAGATTGGAATAGACTTGGAAACACAACCCCGAGCCTTGGATTTGCAAGTACAATGCCATGGTAGTATCAGGAGTAAAAACTAACTTTGGCAATATAGTTGATGACTTTAATTTTTTTTTGGATGAAATTAAAACCCATTATAGATGACAATGTCTAGTTTTCAAATATATTATTTTTAGTGTTGAACATATTTTTCTATTTATTAATTAATTTTTAAACAAAAAGCCTCATAAACTTGAAATGACATATATTACTATTTTTAATAACTTTTGATTTTGATATATTTTTTATTTTTTTTATGTCTAACTAATCTAGACACCATTCTCTACACGATAATTTTTTTCATGTTACAAATATTTTAGGTCAAATTATGTTTGACTGCACATGATGAGTTTTTAAAAAACACATTAATCCTAGTAAAATATTAATTAAAAAAATGTTTACTAAAAAATTATAAAAAAATATCCTAACCAAACTTCAACATCATATGCATCTTTCCACAAAATATTTTTGAAAAATACTTTCGTTTATTACTTATTTTGTTGGCCACATGCATGTTTTGGTCTTCAACATACTTTTTAAAAAAGGTCACTTTTGTACATCCTATACAAAACTAACTTTTATCATCTGAGTATTAGAATAAAATACATATTTATAAACTAGAAACAAAATCCTACATTTCGTGTTTTTACACCATGTTAATATTCTCTGTAAGTGCTTCAAATCTTTACCCCAACTATGACAAACTTTGATTTGAGGGAAAAAAAACTTCCACTTTTTGGCCAAAAAGTGGATTTATTATCTTGCACTTACTCCTTTTAATTAAATCCCTTTTAAGTATCTCTTAAGAATTAATTTCACATTCAATGCACTATATATATTTTGAGTATTCAAGCTTTTCAATATTTGTCTATTTTATTATTTACCAAAGAATTAAAGATTGTTGCAAGTGTGATGTCATTGATGTCAATAGTGCTATGGTGTGTTGATAAGTGTTGGTGATGCAAAAGAGAGATTGTTGCAGAAGCGAAGTGATGAGTATATGCTAAGGTGATTAGAGATGGATTAGTGAAGTTGTGAAGAGAAGGGTAAGGTGATGGAAGTCATGTACTATGCATTGGATCAGTATCATCTGTACATAGTTGTGCCCTATCTTATGAAGTTCATGAAGAGGTGAAAGTTGTATGCTGGTATGAAGAAGTTGTAGTTTCTTGTTAAAAAGAGTTGTGATTGTTTTATGATGCTTTGAATGATGTCTCTGGTGTGGTTAATGCTGTATTAATTATTTCTTGAGGAAAAACATTGCTTTATCTTTGAAAGAAAGTTTCAGGTCGTCCAAGGCACTGGAGATTGCATTGAAGTAGGTCAGGAGAATGCTCCGCATTCCTCTGCATTCCTTCGCATTTAAAGTTATGGCCTTGTGTTTTGGAAGTTATTCAAAGACATGTGTGAATTTTTTATGTCCTAATTTTAGAGCTTGGAAGTTACCACTGAAGTTTCTAGGGCTCACAGAATGAAGATAGTGTTCTTGTGTTGGTGCAGTCAAAGAGGTTAGAGAAATGCTCCACATTTCTTTGCAGTTGAAGTTGTTATCCTACAGTTTGAAGGATGCTCAGATGCAAATGAGAAGATTGATATATTTAAGTTCAATATGATAATTTGTACCATAGAAGTCCTCTAGAGTCATCAGAACAAAGATATAACATGTTGCTGATTAGGGTTGTCTAGAGGAGAAAGCAAAAGCCACTGTATTTCACCGCAGTTCATCTTTTGGTTTTGATGTTTGGAGGATGTGTTCAGATGGTCTGTATGTTTGTTCATTTTAGGTTTTAGGTGCTAAATTGCACTGCAAGTTGGTTTTCAAAGTTCTATCTCAAAATGGTTATTCAGTATTTGTATTTGATACAAGGATCAGTGTCTATTTGTTTGCACCAGAAAGAAAACATATATTTCAGAGGAAGGATTGTTTGAGAAGGATTATGCAAGTCTTATATTGCTTGTGAATCATCCACATGGTGCTAATTAGTCTCTCTGGTACCACTTTGGGTATGGAGTGACTTTGAGAAAGGAGGTGTTTGATTAGTGAGATCTATTGAGTGTGATGTTAAGAGGTTGTAGCCTCATTTTGTAAGTGTTGAAGCATTGTATTTTAGGGAGTGTGTCTTCCCTTGGATTGTAGCCCTAAAAGTTGTTGTAATATGTTTTTATCATTATTTGTGAGGCTGGATTTGGATAGTAGATCCAAGTAGCTTGCTCACCATGGTTTTTCCCTTCTTGGGTTTTCCACGTAAATCTAGTGTTATAGTTGTGTGCTTCTATGTTATGCTTTGAATTGCTTAATTTGATTTATCATCTATTTTAGGTACTAAAAAGATTTGGTTGATAAAGTTAATTTGGATTAAGATTTAGTATATATTGATTCACCCCCTTCTTAGTATATCATTGTGTTCTAACAATTGGTATCAAAGCTGAGTTCCTTGGTGCAACCTAACAATTGAAGGTAAATCTTGGAGTAGAACACATGTCTCAGAAGGGGTCCTCTTCTAAAGCTCTGATATTTGATGGAAGTAACTATGATTTCTAGAGTGTAAGGATGGAATCCTATCTTACCTCGCTAGTGTATGATGTTTGGAGAGATGCCATGGATGATTATGTTGAACCTAGTCACCCTATCACAGATCCAGATGCAAAGAAGGCTCATGGAAATAATCCTAAAGCCAAGAACGCCATCTTAAGTGGTTTGAATAGTTTAGAGTTAGTCAAGGTTGTGCAGTGCAAGACAACAAAGGAGATATGGAAGAATCTCAAAGATCTCTATGAACGAAATGACACCATAAAGGAAGCAAAACTACAATCTTACAAAATAGTGTTTGAGAATCTAAGGATGAAAGAAGAGGAGAACATTGCTAGATATTTGCACCGAGTAGATGAAGCAATCAATGAAATCAGGAGTATGGGTGAAGATATAGCTGACTCATTGGTTGTGAAGAAAGTCCTGAGAACTCTCCCTCACATATTTGATTCAAAAGTTTCTGCAATTGAAGAAGCCAAAGATCTAAAGAAACTTACAATGGAAGAGCTATTTGGGTCCCTCACTAACTATGAGATGAGAAATGAAGTCATAGGACCATGCCAAAGAGAAGCTACTTTCAATACTATGAAGAATGAAGGAACATCTGATGTATGAAATGAAGTTGAGGAAGAAGAAGCAAACTTTGTGAGGAAACTGAAAAGGCAATCAGGAAAATATAAAGGTAAGCTACCTTTCAAACATTTTAAATGTGGTAGAGTTGGTCATTTTTCCTCCAAATGTCCTTTTGGAGAAATTGAAAATAGCAGCAAGGGTTTCAAGAGAAATGATTTCAAGAGGAGTCTTCTTTCAAAAGAAAATTACAGTTCTGGAGGAGTAGATCAATACTCATTAGATGAGGAAAGAGGAGAATCTCTATTCATGGCTAGGGTGATCTTAGATGGTTCAGACAAGATTGTAGATGAAGAAGAATATGAAGTTGATTTTGAAGGTGAAATTGTTTCTGCTCTTGAAGACTTAGATTGTGCAAGGAAAGAGAATCAAGAACAAAGAGCTTTGATTGAAGCTAAGACAAAACAATGTATAAGACTTGATAAAGAAATTTTGTCACTCAAAATGGAGTTGAAGAAGGAAAAGATTGGAATTCTGGATGATACTGAATGTGCATATCTCATCTTGCCTCAAGGTAGATCTCTTCATGTAAGGCAATTCTCCATGAATAGGTTCAATCATGTTTTCTTTGGGTATTATTTTATCTGCAACAAATTTGGTCATAAAGCTATAGATTGCAAGTATGAAATGAATAAAAGAAATCTTGTAAGTAAGAATTCCCTTTCTTCACTAGTAAATGTCAATGTGGTATGCCAAATTTGCAACAATGTTGGACATAAATCAAGATATTGTAGGAGTGGTTCGGTAAAATCAGAATCTTAGTTGATAGATGTCACTGAGAAAATAGAGGAAAGTGATTGTTCCAAAAGACAAGAGACAATCAATGGAGTTGAAAATTCAATGATTGTCCAAATAACATTTCATGCTCAAGGGAAAACAAATCTTTGGGTGATAGACAGTGGATGTACAAATCACATGACAGGTGATAAGAGTAAATTGATCAATCTAGGTAAGTGGAATGATGGATTGGTCAAGTTTGGAGACAATTCATCTGCAAAGATTGGTAGAAAAGGAACTATAAGTATTGATGGAAGATCTAAAACACGTGATGTTATTTATGTAGAAGGTCTCAAGCATAATCTTCTCAATGTAAGTTAGATGTGTAGCAAAGGATACAATCTCATATTTCATGATCAAGGCTGTGAAATTAGAAGAGCAAAGTCTGGTAAGTTGGTGGTAGAAGGATCTAGGACAGAAGGAAACTTGCATAATCTAAATGGAATTAATGGAAGGATTTGTCTTCTAGGACAAACAAATGAATGTTGGTTGTGGCATAAAAGGATGGGGTACATCAACTTTGACAATCTTGTGAAGATCAACTCCATGCAAGTTGTAAGAGACATGCCAAAGATCATCAAGACTGCAAGCACCATATGCAAGGAATGTGAGATTGGGAAGAAGACAAGGATAAGTTTCAAGTCCAAGGAGTATTCTACTACAAGGCCATTAGAGCTGGTTCATACTGACTTGTGCAGACCTACTAGGACAAATAGTCTACAAGGTGAGAGGTATTTCATGTTGCTCATTGATGATTTCTCTAGAATGATATGGGTTACATTCTTGAAAGAAAAATTAGAAGCTTTTAGTAGGTTTAAGATATTCAAGTCCATGGTTGAAAATGAAATGAATGCAAAGATCAAGTGTCTAAGGTCTGACAGAGGTGGAGAGTTTACATCAAATGAGTTTGAAGAATTTTGTGAAGAACATGGAATCAAGAGACAATTTTCTGCTACTAGAACCCCTCAACAAAATGGTGTTGTAGAGAGGAAGAATATAACTATTCAAGAAATGGCTAGAACCATGTTGAGTGAAGCTAAGCTACTTGATATATTGGAAAGAAGCAATCCACAGTGCAGTCTATATTCTTAATAGAGGACAACTAAGAAGACACAACACCAAGACACCTAATGAGCTATGGAATAGAAGACAAGCATCAATCAAGTATTTCAGAGTTTTTGGAAGAAAATTCTACATTAGAAGAGATGATGAAGGTCTGGGAAAGTTTGAATCAAGGGAAAATGAAGGAATTTTCCTTGGGTACTCAACTACTAGCAAAACTTACAAGTGTTACAAAAAAAGACTGAGGAAGATAGTTGAGAGTGCAAATGTTAAAGTGGATGAAGAGTCACATAAAATCATAGATGAGCAAGAAGACCATTGGTTAGAAGAACCTACATACACATAAGAAGAAGTAGTTAAAAAAAAGGAAGAAACTCAAGAAAAGACTACCAAGACTCCTGCCAAGTATGTTCAGAAGATCAGATCATTGGAGGCAACAATGAGGGAGTACAGACAAGAAGAAGATTTGTAAGAACAAATGAACAAGTAAGCTTTTCTTTATTATCAAGAGTAGAACCTAAAAATTTTGATGAGGCTAGCAAGGATGAAGGATGGATACAAGTTATGGAAGAAGAACTAAATCAGATAGAGAAGAATCAGACTTGGGAGTTGGTGCCAAGGCCTATAGACAAGAATGTGATAGGTACAAAATGGGTATTTAGGAACAAATTGAATGAAGATGGAGAAGTGGTTAGGAATAAAGCAAGGTTGGTTTGCAAAGGTTATTCACAAGTTGAAGGTGTTGACCATAAGGAGACATTTTCTTTGGTAGCAGGGATGGAATCAATCAAAATGGTTCTTCCATTTGTAGTGCATAAGGGATTCAAGGTATATCAAATGGATGTCAAATCTACCTTTCTGAATGGTGACTTAGAAGAAGAAGTCTACATAGAGAAGCTTGATGGATTTTAGTGATCAGAAGACCCAAAAATGGTATGGAGACTTAAGAAGGCTCTATATGGTCTCAAACAAGCCCCTAGAGCTTGGTATGTAAGGTTGGATAAGTACTTACTTCAGCACGATTTCAAGAAAGCTACCATAGATAGTAATATCTACATTAAAATTGAAGGTGAACAAATTCTAATTGTTGCTATGTATGTTGATGATATAATTTTTCTCGGATGCAATGAGATGTGTAAGAAGTTTGTAGAAGAGATACATAAAGAATTTGAAATGTCTATGTTAGGTGAGCTATCATTCTTTCTTGTACTCTAAATTACATAATCAAATGATGGCATCTTCATTTCTCAAGCAAAGTATGTCAAGGAGATGTTGAAGAAGTTTGGCAAGGAAGACTGCAAACTAGTGAGTACTCCTATGGTAACTGGTTGCCATTTGAGTTAAGATGATGAGTCACCTGAAGCTGATCAGACTCTGTATAGGTTTATGATTGGATGCATACTATACCTAACAACATCAAGGCTTGACATTATGCAAGCTGTGTGTTTGGTTGCAAGTTTCAAGACGATCCTAAAGAAACACATGTGAAGGTAGTCAAGAGAATATTGAGATATTTGAAGAGCACTCTGGAACATGGGTTGTGGTATCAAAAGGGTGATGACTTTTCCCTAAGTGCTTATACTGATGTAGATTGGGCTGGTAGTGTTGATGATAGAAGTACTAGCAAAGGATCTTTCTTTTTGGGAGATAGGTTGGTCTCATGGATTAGTAAGAAGCATGATTCGATGTCCTCACCATAGAAGAAGTAGAGTATATAGCCGCAATAGCCTGTTGCACTCAAGTGTTGTGGATAAAGCAAACATTGAAGGATATCAAGATAATATATGATGAGCCCATTCCTATTCTGTGTGACAATACAAGTGCCATTAATATTTCAAAGAATCCAGTGATGCATTCTAGAACCAAGCATATATCTATCAGATATCACTTTTTGAGGGAGAAGATTGTAAATCAAGAAGTTAGATTGGAGTATGTGCCCACAAGGATCAGGTTGCAAACATCTTTACAAAGACACTTTCTAAGGACACATTTAAGTATCTCAGATAGAAGTTACCTGGGTTGTTGCCCCTCCTAACTAGATGCATAGTTGGTGCATCTATTCAGGGGGAGTAGGTCAAGACATATCTTTATCCCTAGATTGATGGAGGCTACCTCTCAAGGGAGTAGGTAGAGAAGGATGACAAGGATTGATTATACAGGGGTGTTGTTATATGGAGCCTAATCAGACTTGGAGGTTAAATTTTCCCCACTTTTATCGGTGCGATTTCCCCCTAAATTATTTATAAAGGCGTCGAGAGTTATTTTTCTATTGGCCGACATAAAAACCCTATTTTGTAACTGACATAAGTCTTGATAAAATGGCTAAGGGTTAGGGTTTCTGTTGATATTGTATTGTAGCATTTGTAGTGGTATTGAGTTGCAAGGATTGCTAGTTGTAATTAGTTTGATTTGATGGATAATAATATTGGACTCTCTGTTGGTGGATGTAGCCCAAGTTTGGGTGAACCACGTTAAAATTGTCTCTCACTGTTATTATTTTTGTGTATTTTGATTCCTTTGTTTAATCTTTATTTGCATTTAATTGATATCTTCTGCATGCAATTGCTAACAAGTGGTATCAGAGCAGGTTGTGTTTGATTATCATCTGCAGGAAGGTCTCACGGTTGAGTGGGAGTCTCACGATTAAGTGGGAGCAATGGCGGATGAGGGTAAATTGAAGGTAGATAAATTCAATGGGTAGAAATATTAGTTATGGAAGATGCGGATGGAGGATTATCTCTATTAGAAGGATTTACGGAGGCTGTTGGAAGGAAAAGCCAAGAAACTAGTAACAATGACTGATGAGGATTGGGATCTTCTAGATAGAAAGGCACTGGGAACCATTTGGATGTGCTTGACACTATCTATGGTGTTCAATATAACATAAGCGAAGACAATAGATGAATTGATGAAAGCTTTGGCTAAATTGTATGAAAACCCTTAGCCTCAAATAAGGTATTTCTCATGAAGCATTTGTTTAATTTGAAAATGATTGAAGGTGGATCTGTGACAAATCATTTAAATGAGTTTAATATGATTACCAGTCAGTTAACTTCTATAAAAGTGAAATTTGCTGAAGAGGTGAGGGCTCTCTTAGTTTTATGTTCTTTGCCAAAAAGCTGGAATAGCTTGGTAATGGCTGTAAGTAACTCTATCTTTGGTTCAAATACTTTGAAATTTGATGATGTTGTTGGTGTTATCCTTAGCGAGGAAATGCGATGGAAAAGCTCAAGAGGGTCCACATCAGGTAGTATTTTGAATGCAGAAAGCAAGGGAAGATAAAAGGAGAGAGGAAAAGGTTCTGGAGGTCATGTGAAGTCACGAGGAAAATCAAAGGACAATAGGTTCCAATCCGGAGGACAGAAGGATCACTGGTACTGTGGGAAACCAGGTCATCTAAAGAAAGATTGCTGGTCTCAGAAGAATAAAGAAGGAGACAAACAAGAAGGCAATAAGGAGGCAAATGTGGTAAATAATAAATCTGAAGATGATGCTTTGATTCTTTCCCTAGATAATGTTGATGATTCATGGGTTTTAGATTCAGGGGCCTTATTTCATGCTACGCCCCATAGAAGTTATTATCTTGATTATGTCCAAGGGGATTTTGGGCTAGTTTATTTAGGAGATAACGAACCTTGTCAGATTGTTGGAAAGGGAAGAATTAAGATTAAGTTATAGAATGGGAATCATTGGCTACTACAAGAGGTAAGGCACTTTCCAAGGCTAAGTAGGAATTTAATTTCAGCAGGGCAGCTAGGTGATGAAGGTTGCATAGTTACTTTTAATGATAAAAATTGGAAGGTTTCAAGAGGTGCCTTAATAGTAGCAAAAGTTGTGAAATTAGGCACCTTATATCTTTGTACAGGTCATATTGTTCCTTCTACTTTAGTTGTTGCAGAGAAAAAACAAACAGGTATAGGAACAGTTGCTGCGGGTTCGCAGGAAGAAACTAAAACAGTTGCTACAGGTTTTGAGACAACATTGTGGCATAACAGACTTGGGCATATGAGTGAAAAGGGTATGAAGGTACTTCATTCTAAGAAAGTTTTACAAGGTCTTAACTATATTAATATGGATTTCTGTGAAAGTTGTGTCTATGGAAAACAAAAGAGAGCTAGTTTTCTCAAGGATAGGAAGCAAAAGAAAGATGAAAAGTTGGAGCTTGTGCATATAGATGTATGAGAACTGGCTCAGGTATCTTCTCTTGGTGGCTCTCGGTATTATGTTACATTCATAGATGATGCAACTAGGAAGGTTTGGATTTATTTCCTTAGGTAGAAATTTGATGTATTTGAAATATTTAAGAAATGGAGAAGATTGGTTGAGAATGAGATGGGTAAAAGATTCAAATGTCTCAGATCTGATAATGGTGGTGAGTATTGCAGCAAAGAATTTGAGGATTATTGTTCCTTTAATGGAATTTGTAGGAAGAAAACAGTTCCAGGGACTCCACAATAAAATGGAGTGGCTGAGAGGATGAATAGGACAATAATGGAGCGTGCAAGGAGCATGAGATTGCATTCTGGGCTGCCTTTAAACATGTGGGCAGAGGCTGTCAATATCACTGTATATTTAATTAATAGAGGTCCTTCAGTTCCTTTGGGCTATGGTATTCCAGACAAAGCATGGGCAAGTAAGAAGGCAAGTTATTCTTTTCTCAAAACCTTCAGATGTGAAGCATTTGCACATGTATTTTCTAAAAATAGAACCAAGCTGGATGCAAAATCAAAAAAGTGTATCTTCGTTGGATATGACATTGATGAATTTGGTTATAGGCTTTGGAATGTTGAAAATCTGAAAATTGTGAGAAGCAGGGATGTTGTATTCAATGAGAAGGTGTTGTACAAAGATCAGTTGTAGCAACATGAGAAGAAAGAAAAGGATTATGTGGTGCTAGATGATACTCTAGATAGTGATGTTCTAGTGGTTCCTCATGCTCTGCAACAACAACAAGAAATACCACAAACTCCAGTGAATGTTAGACGATCAACAAGGCTAAGTAGACCTCCTGAAAGGTTTTCTCCCTCTTTGTATTCTATTTTGTTAACAGATGTTGGTGAACCAGAATGGTATGATGACGCTATGCAGGTGGATACAAAGGTTCAGTGGGAGCTTGCAATGAAAGAAGAAATGGACTTCTTCCTGAAAAATTAGACTTGGGAATTATGTAAGTTGCCTGCAGGTAAAAAGTCTTTACCAAACAAATGGGTTTATAGGCTGAAAGAGGAAGATGGAGGTAAGAAAATATTTAAAGCCAGCTTAGTTGTAAAAGGATTTGTATAGAAAAAAGGTATTGATTTTGATGAGATTTTTTCTTCGTTTGTTAAAATGACTTCTATTCATACTGTTTTAAGCATTGTGGCTGCTGAAGATTTGCATTTGGAACAACTAGATGTGAAAACTGTCTTTCTCCATGGTGATTTGGAGGAGGAGATATATATGGAACAACCACAGGGATTTGAGGTCAAAGGTAAGAAGAAATTGGTGTGCAGATTGAAGAAGAGTTTATATGGCTTGAAACAAGCACCTCAGTAATGGTATTTGAAATTTGATAGTTTTATGGTTGAGCAAGGCTACAGTCGGTGTACTTCTGACCATTGTGTTTATTTTAAGAGGTTAGATACTAACAACTACATTATTTTATGTTTATATGTTGATGACATGCTTGTAGCAGGGTCTAACATGGATCACATAAGAGAGTTAAAACATCAGTTAGCATAATCATTTGCTATAAAGGATTTGGGGGCAGCAAAATAGATCCTTGGTATGAAAATTTGTATAGATAGGAAGAACATAAAATTGACTCTATCTCAGGCTGATTATGTTGAAAAGGTGTTGCAGAGATTCCATATGGAGAATGCAAAAGTTGTCAACACACCTTTGCCTAGTCATTTGAAATTGACTAAGGAGATGTGTCCTAAGACAGAAGAGGAGGGAGAAAAAATGTCCAAGGTACCATATGCTTTAGCTATAGGAAGTTTAATGTACGCCGTGGTATGCATGAGACTAGATATTACACATGCTATAGGAGTCATAAGCAGGTATACGAGTAATTCTAGATTGGAGCATTGAAATGCGGTAAAATAGATTCTCAGATATTTGAAAGGTACATCCACTAAACACTTATGTTTTGGGGGCTCTAATACTGATTTAGTAGGCTATGTGGACTCAGATTTTGCATGGGATATTGATACCAGGTGGAGTACTACAGATTATGTCTTTACTATAGGTGGGACAACAATGAGTTGGATCTCTAGGTTGTAAAAGGTGGTTGCTTTATCCACCACAAAGGTAGAGTATGTAGCTGCAATAGCAAGCAAGGAGATGATCTAGCTACAATCTTTCATGGAAGAATTAGGCAAACAACAAGCTAACAATTATTTGTTTACAGATAGTCAGAGTGCCATACATCTTGTAAAGAATTCTGTCTTGCATTCAAAGACCAAACGCATACAGCTAAGGTATCATTTCATGTGGTCAGTGTTGGATGATGGCCAGTTAAGGCTGGAAAAGATACATACAGATGACAATCCAATAGATATGTTTATGAAGGTGGTGACAAGGGAGAAGTCGAGCTCCTCTTCAGCTTCGGTTGGTCTTCAAGACTGAAAATGATAAAATCAAAATAGTAGGGTCCAGGGTGCTTATTTCCAGTGGGAGCTACAAGGTCAACGGTGTTATGATCAATCTCCAAGTGGGAGATGATATGGTGTGGAGTCTGATTAGTCTCCAAGTGGGAGATTGTTGTTAAATGGAGCCTAATCAGACTTAGAGGTTAAATTTTCCCCACTTTTATCGGTGCGGTTTCCCCCCAAATTATTTATAAAGGTGTTGGGAGTTATTTTTCTATTGGATGACATAAAAAAACCCTATTTTGTAGTCGACATAAGTCTTGATAAAATGGATAAGGGTTAGGGTTTCCATTGATATTGTATTGGAGCATTTGTAATGGTATTGAGTTGCAAGGATTGCTAGTTGTAATCGGTTTGATTTGCTGGATAGTAATATTGGACTCTTTGTTGGTGGATGTAGCCTGAGTTTGGGTGAACCACGTTAAAATTGTCTCTCACTGTTATTATTTCTATGTATTTTCATTCCTTTGTTTAATCTTTATTTGCATTTAATTGATATCTTTTGCATGCAATTCCTAACAAGGGGGAGTTGACAGCTAAGGAGTAGTGAAAGGAAAATGTAGACAGGGGGAGCTAAAAGAAGATCAGTTTAGAAGAAGACCATTGACCCTTTGTCCTTGATGTCAAAGGAGGAGAAAATTACACATCAGGTTAAGTGTTGCCATCAATGCCAAAGGGGGAGATTGTTGCAAGTGCGTTTTCATTGATGTCAACAATGCCATGTTATGGAAGGTTGAAAGTGGAAGTGATATTAACAAAGATGATGTCAACAATGCCATGGTGTGTTGATCAGTGTTGGTGATGCAAAAGAGAGATTATTGTAGAGAAAGAAGCAAAGTGATGAGTGTATGCTGAGGTGATCAGAGATGGATTAGTGCAGTTGTGAAGAGAAGGGTAAGGTGATGGAAGTCATGTACTATGCATTGAATTAGTATCATCTATACACAGTTATACCCTATCTTCTAAAGTTCATGAAGAGGTGAATGTTGTATGCTGATATGAAGAAGTTGTAGTTTCTTGTAGAAAAGAGTTGTGATTGTTGTATGATGCTTTGAATGATGTCTTTGGTGTGGTTAATGTTGTATTCATTGTTTCCTGAGGAAAAGCATTGCTCTAGCTTTGAAAGGAAGTTGTAGGAAGTCCAACGCACAGGAGATTGCATTGAAGTAGCTCGGGAGAATGCTTCGCAATCCTTCGCATTTGAAGGTATGGCCTTGCAGTTTGGAAGTTAGTCAAAGACATGTGTGAAGTTTGTATGTTCCTACTTTTAGAGCTTGGAAGTTATTGTAGAAGATTCTAGGGCTTGTAGAATGAAGATAGTGTTCCTATGTTGGTGCAGTCAGAGAGGTCAGAGAAATGCTTCGCATTTATCTATAGTTGAAGTTGTGATCTTGTAGTTTGAAGGATGGTCAGATACAGATGAGAAGATTGATATATTAAAGTTTCAGATGATAAGTTGTACCGCAGAAGTCCTCCGGAGTCAACATAACAAAGATATAACATGTTGCTGATTAGGGTTGTCTGGAGGAGAAAGCAAAAGCCACCACATTTCACCACAATTCATCTTTTGGATTTGATGTTTGGAGGATGTATTCAAATGGTTTTTATATTTTTTAATTTCAAGTTTCAGGTGCTAAAGTGCACTGCAAATTGGTTTTTCAAAATTCTATCTCAAAATTGGTTATTTAGTATTTGTATGTGATACCAGGCTCAATGTCTATTTGTTTGCACTAGAAAGAAAACATATATTTCAGAGGAAGGATTGTTTGAGAAGCATTGTGCAAGTCTTATGTTTCTTGTGAAGTGATCTGCATGGTGCTAATTGGTCTCTCTGGTACCGCTTTAGGTTTGGTGCTACTTTGAGGAAGGATAAGTGTTTGTTGCGCTAACTTGATGTTTTTGATGATCCCACTTGATGTTTTGAGGTGTGCACCAACTTAGAAGAATGTGTTAAGGAAGAATAGGTCCTAGTTATCACTTGGCTTGAACCACATTGGATTTCTACATCATTTGGAAGCTGACTTGTTGTGGCCGTTGCACGTTTCATGCTTACATGTTTCATCTTGGTAGACGAAGGAGATAAATTTTGTAGTTTGTAGAGGGTATTAATTAAAGATCTTGTTTGTTGAGACTTGTGTGATTGAGTGAGAGTGTGTGACGATGTGTATGTGAGGGTGGAAGTGAGTGTGTGTGTGTAGAAGTGTGATGAAAGTAGCAGTGTTTATTGTGCAGAGGAATTAAAGATTTGTGATAGAGTGAAGTGTGTGGTTGGTGTGGAGGTGTTTGATCAGTGAGATCTATTGAGTGTGATGTTCAGAGGTTGTAGCCTCATTTTGTAAGTGTTGAAGCATTGTATTTCAGGGAGTGTGTCCTCCCTTGGGTTATATCCTTTAAACTTGTTGTAATATGTTTTATCATTATTTGTGAGGCTGGATTTGGACAGTAGATCCAAGCAGCTTGCTCATCGTGGCTTTTCCCTTCTTGGGTTTTCCACATAAATCTGGTATTTATGGTTGTGTGCTTCTGTGTTATGCTGTGAATTTCTTAATTTGCTTTAAGGTAGTAAGAAGATTTGGTTGATAAAGTTAATTTGGATTAAGATATGGGATATACTAATTCACCCCCCTCTCAGTATATCATTGTGTTCTAACAAAGATAATCAATCATCTTTTTTGCAATGATTGTGCTATGTAACTAGAATGATATAATTATCTTTATGGGGTTATGGACTGACTGTCATATTGGGTAATTTAGTAAGTAATTTTTGTATTTTAACATAAATAGTCTCTTAATGCTCATGAGTAAAGTAAGCATTTGCACCAAGAAATAATAAAAATAATAAAAGTACAAAATTATCATGATATTTGCTAATTTTTAAAGGCATTAATTTGGAAATCTGAATAGAAAAATCTCAAACAACTAACACAATGAATACAATTTACTCTCACCTAGCTCTTAACATAAAACAATTATCTACATGGAAATGATCTATAATAGCTATCCCATGAACATTTCAAAGGAATTACAAATTACAATGCAACGTAAAATAACATGTCTAAATATTGTAATAAATAATTTACTGCAACTCTTGTAATATTGCATTTCTACATGCATATCACTTTCAATTTGATAGAGTATAGTAAAGAACTTAATTTTTTTTTAATTTTTATTCAATTTAATAAGATTACAAATTTTCCAAGACATTTTAATGATCTCAACTCAACAAATCAACATTGTTCTTTGCAATACAAATGATGATACGAAAATACAGAGGCATGAAGGGCTTGTGGCAAGATGCAAACACTAGGTGTGAGCAATGTTGCTAGAAAATTAGCCATGCTAATCCATCAAAAGTTCCAATGCAACAACATGCTCATGATTCAAATTTAAATATACTTTAACTACTACCCATTATACTGATTTCCCTATTAATCAATCACTAAAAAAATTGCATTCATAATTTATCATTCAATAGAACCTACTTTAAATGGAACAAAGTTGTTGTTGCATTAAAAATTGAATCAAAATTTTAATCATTCACAACCATTGGTTGCATTGCTAATAGAAATTACAATTTTCCTATTATGTTGTGAACTTTGTTAGTTCAAATAAAAACATGATTACGTCTTGCAACACACCCATTATTTCATCTACTTGTATTGATTGTTCAACATGTGATGCAAATTGAGAGCTAGTAACACCCTTTATGTATCTCTTATCATAAAAGACCTTATAGAGCTACAAATTGAATGAAAGATAAGTACAACTCCAAGTTATATTTCATTGAAATGATTTGTTAAAACATAACTATAGTATTTCAAAATTACCATCTCATACGAAAACACAAAAATAAAACATTCTTCACAAACAAACAACTATTGGAAGTCACAATATCATAAATTACATTGAAGTTACACAAAGAGTTCTTGGACCTTGTTATAATTCTATAAATGATTATCATATCCTAATAAATAAACTCACTGCTAACAAGCCATCTGCATTATTATTTTTCTTTCAATGGCCATTACAACAAAACATTTTTAACACATGAACTAAAAAAGAAATTGCAAATTGCACAAAAAATAAAAAAAAGGAGTTTGCAAAACCAACACTTTGACTATAATAGAGGCTAGTTGGTTTTAAAGGAATATGATGATATCAAAAATTACATTGAGGTTATAGAAGGAGTTCTAGAATCTTGCTATAAAGCTATAAATGATGTTCATGTCCTTTCAAAGCCCATGTTGCTAAGATTAAATGCAATCAACAAACTCAACACTATAAAGCCAGGGACATTGCTATTTTAATTTGAGTTACCATGGTAACAAAGCATCTCCAACACATGAATTTAGAAAAAAAACTTTGCAAATTGCACAAAATACATCTCTTGTTTATTGCAAAAGTAGAATTTAGTTGCTTTTGAAGCAAGCTTTTTGACTTTATTTCCTATAATAAAATTCTTTGAATGATTGATTTAGCTATTGAAAAATGCAATGAGCATTACAAACCCAATTAAAAATTTTCTAGGAAAATTTTCTGAGTAAAAAATGGCCTTGCTAAAGAAATAAAAGTTTCAAAATGCAATTTATTGTGCAATACACCTTGCTATCGATGCATCAACTATTGTTACATGCTCTCAGGATTGGGTTTGGATAATTGGTAACAAAAAAAGCAATTTCAGTCTTTTCTTTGCTTCTTCTATGGATTTATCAAGAAGGGATGCATGTTGATGTTGCAAGTATGGGCCTAACCAGTGTTGTCATTGATGTCAACATACTCCTGTTGCATTGATGTCAAGGATTGGATGAGTTGTATGCTGAGGATATTGAGAAAATTAGTCCTATCAGGAATAGAGAAGAATAATGAAGACAGTGAAGTAAAGATCCCAGCTAAGATGAAGATCAGAGGATACGCATCAAAGGGTTTGTAGATATGTGTCTAAAGGTGATCCAGTAAAGATTTGAGAGGTCCACATGAAGATTTGAAGAAGTTATGGCCATATGAGTAAAACTGGTTTTGGCAGATGTTCAAAGGTGACAAAGTGACACAAATAGGTCCGATGAGATCCAGAAATGCAATATCTTGTTCTATGGATTTGGTGGAGTGTTTAGGAAGTCAATGTGAATTGACAACTCAATTGGTTCATGGTCTGGAGGTTTGCAAGCATCTATTCCAATATGACATTGATGAAAGACTATGTTCTTGAGGTTCTAGATGAAGGAGAGAATGATTTCAGTAAACAGAAGTAGTGTGGATGTTCTTGGTGATTCAGGCAAGCTTCTGGGGGTCTCTGGATTGTGTCCAGTTAGTGTTGGTGGTCCGCATTGAAGATTGAGCTCGTAATTGAAGAATTACTTCTGGATGATGTTGTTCTTCCTAAACTTGGCCGATCGGATGATTTACACATCTTGCGGATGATCTTTAAGATGTTCTGCGAAGCATGGCATGTTCCTCAAGGAAGATTGAAGTCCTAGATCTGTGTGGCCGATAGTGTGGTGATTCGCATGAAGTCTTTTGTAATTAGTCAAGTTGTATTTGTGTAGTTGCTTTGTAAAGTATGCGGACTTTGATGATTATCCCAAAGTCGATGTCTTGTATAAATAAGAGTTGTGAAGTCATTTCAAAAGCATCTTGGTGAAGATGAGAGTGTGGTAGATAGGAGAAGAGTGAAAGGTAGAGCAGAAGTGTTGAGCTTAAATGGAATTGACTCAAGCATAGTGAAGATGCTATTCTTTAGTTCAAGTATGTAATATTTATTATTCTGTAGACAGTGTGTCTCCTGTAGGTAGTGGGCCTCTTGTGAGCAGTGAGCCCTAATTGGCATGTGCCATCTTGTTCTTCTTATTCTATTAACAAAGAATACAATCTTGGGTTAGTCACCCTGTGGTTTTCCCTTAACCAGATTTTCCACGTTAAAATCTTGGTGTCATATGTGTTAATGTGTTTCTGCTCTTAAATTATTGCATTGTGTTTTCATGATTGATTTATTATTATGCTAGAAGGATTTAAGTGAAGGAAAGTTTTGAGACAACTGATTCACCCCCCTCTTAGTTGTCTATCTTGAAACTAACAATTGGTATTAGAGCTAAGTTCCTCTAAAAGGAGCTTAACCGCTTGAGGAGATCCAGGATGTCTTCCTACAAGAAGGATAGTCTGAGGTTTGATGGAACCAATTACACTCTTTGGAAAAGCCGCATGGAATACCACCTGTAATGTATGGGAATGCAATATTGGATCATGGCTTCAAAGAAGTATGTCCCTCCAAAGAATGGTTTGAAAACTATAGATGAAATCAAAGATGCTGAAGACAATCTTCGGGCTAAAGAAGCTCTACTAAGTGCCTTATTTGAATCAGAGCTGACAAATGTTATAGATTTAAAAACTGCATATGAGATTTGGGAAAAACTGGAACTTCTGCATGAAGGAGACAAATATGTTAAATGTGCCAAGCTACAGAGTCTGAAAGGAAAATTTGAAAACCTGAAGATGAAAATATCACTACATTTATGCCAAAAGTAAATGAGCTTGTTTGTGGCATTAGGTGTGCTGGTGGAATCTTGGATGAAGATGAGATTGTTGCCAAAGTTCTTAGATCCCTACCTCCTTCTTACAAATACAAGGTTGCTGCTATTGAAGAATTTAAATCTTTTTCAAATATCTCAAGGGATCAACTAGTTGGAAAATTAGCTACATTTGAATTGGTTGAGTTTGGAGATGCACCCCCCAAGACTGAATTTGCATTCAAAGATAGTGCCTCTGTAAAAGGCAAACAAAAGTTTGATTTAGAAGAGAACTCCTCAAAGAAACTATCATGGTATGAAAAAGCAAGAAAAGATCTAGAAGAAGATGAAGCAGAAGTTGGTCAACTTGAAGCCCTTATTGTAAAAAGACTGCCAAGAGGATCCGATAAGTATGAAGGAAAATTGCCATTTAAATGTTTCAATTGCAATAAGATTAGTCATTTTGCTTCAAGGTGTCCAGAAATATTTTCAAGGGCAAATCCAAACAGATCAAGATTCTAAAAGAAATGTTACTATGTTCATGAAGATGATGAAGGAGTAACAGATGATGAATAAGAGACAGGAAACAAATCTGGAAGTGACTAGGTGTTCATTGCCATCAAGGAAGAAGATCCAATGCCCTCTGAATCTGTCAATCATAAAATGATAGAAAGAGCTCTGGCTACCCAAGTTGAAGAAAAGGATGACTGGGTCATTGACAGTGGATGCTCCCACCATATGACAGGTGACAAAAATAAGTTCATAGATTTGGAAAGATATGAAGGAGTGGTAAAATTTGGTGATAATTCTACTGGCAGAATCAGAGGTAGAGGAACTATTTCTTTTGATGGAAAGAACAAAACCAACAATGTATTATATGTTGAAGGTCTGAAGCACAATCTTCTCAGTGTTGGACAGTTGGTGGACAAAGGCTATGATCTCTGATTCAAAAATGGAAAATGTAAGATCTTTGAAAGTTTCAGAATAGACCTTGCATCCGGTACTCAAAGAAAAGGTAACATCTTCCACTTGGTTGGTACTGGTAAAAGTTGTTTATTTGTTCAAATTGATCAGAGTTGGTTGTGGCATAGGAGAATGTCATGTGAATTTTGATAATATCATCAAGATAAGTAACACTCAGGCTATAAGAGATCTTCCAAGATTGGTGAAACCTACCAATAGTTTGTGCAAAGAATGTCAGTTGGGTAAGCAGAGCAGAGTCACATTTAAAAGTAAGGAACAATCTTCTACCGGATTGTTGGAATTAGTACATACTGATCTATGTGGATCGGCAAGAATTAGGAGTTTGCAAGGTGATAGATACTTCATGTTATTGATTGACGACCACTCCCGGATGATGTGGGTGACTTTTTTGAAAGAGAAATCTGAGGCTCTTGAGAAATTCAAAATATTCAAAGGTATGGTAGAATGAAATTGGATTAAACATAAAATGTCTCAGGTCTGATAGAGGTGAAGAATTCACAGTCGGAGAGTTCATAGAATTCTATGGGAAACATGTGATAAAAAGATAGTTATTTGCTCCAAGGACTCCACAGTAGAATGGAGTAGTGGAGAGAAAGAACCGGACCATCCAGGAAGCATCTAGAACCATGATGATGGAAGCAAATGTTCCTCAGATCTACTGGAGAGAAGCTGTAAGCACTGCTGTCTATACTCTTAATCAAGTACAAATCAGAAGCAATACTGGTAAGACCCCTTATGAACTCTAGTTTGGTATCATTCCCACTGTTAAGTATTTTAGAGTCTTTGGTAGCAAATGTTACATTAAAAGAAAAGAAGACCTTAGAAAATTTGATGCTAGAAGTGATGAAGAAATATTCTTGTGTTATTCTACTCAAAGCAAAGCATACCAGTGTTATAACAAGAGATTGAGAAAGATTATAGAAGGTACAAATGTGAAGGTTGATGAAGGTATTGAAAAACCCTCAAGGTTTTATGAATATGAAGAAGATGATTAGAATGATGTTTTGGTCCAAGAAGTCCAAGTCCCTTCTAAAATTTAGATCCAGACCGATCTGGAGAATCAGGAAGAAGAGATAAGTTTGAATGAACCTGTTCAAGAAACAGAAGTGTAAGAAATTCCCAAAACTCCTAGGTATGTAAGACTCAATCACTCTGAAGGTCAGATCATAGGTGATAAAAGTAAAGGTGTTCAAACAAGAAGAAAGATTGCTCAAGACTCATAAAAGTATTGTTTGATTTCAAAGATTGAACCAAAAACTGTGAGTGAAGCATGTAATGATGAAAGCTGGACTAAAGCAATGAAGGAAGAGTTGATGCAAATTGAGAAAAATCACACTTGGCATCTTGTTCCCTGACCTAGAAACAAAAATGTGATTGGAACCAAATGGATCTTCTAGAATAAACTGAATGAAGATGGTTAAGTAGTCAGAAACAAAGCCAGATTGGTCTGCAAGGGTTATTCTCAGGTAGAAGGAGTTAATTTTGAAATAACTTTTGCTCCAGTGGCAAGAATTGAAGCAGTCAGACTATTTCTTGCCTTTTCTACCTTCAAGAAATTCAAAGTATATCAAATGGATGTCACTTCTGCCTTCTTGAATGGTGACTTGGAAGAAGAAGTATACATTGAGCAATCGGATGGATTTCAATTGTCTGATCATGGTGATATGGTCAGCAAGTTGAAGAAAGCACTGTATGGACTCAAACAAGCCCCAAGAGCCTAGTATGAAAGACTGGATAAACATCTTTTGAAGATTGGTTTCAACAAAGGTACTACTGACAGTAACTTGTGCTTCAAAATTGATCATGAAAATAGCTTGATTGTTGAAGTATTTGTTGATGATATCATTTTTGGAGGAAGAGATAGTATGTGCAAAACTTTTGTAAATCAAATGAAAAGTGAATTTGAGATGTCCATGTTTGGGGAAATGAATTTCTTCTTGGGTTTGCAAATCATTCAAACAAAGAAAAGAATCTTCATTTCACAGACCAAATATGTGAAAGAATTGTTGAAGAAATTTGGGATGGAAGACTCAAAACCAATGAATACTCCCATGGCAATCGGATGTAAATTGAACAAAGATGATGACTCTCCTAAGGCTGATTAGAAAAAGTATAGGTTAATGATTGGAGGACTACTGTATCTTACTCAAACTAGACCTGACATTATGAAAATTATTGGTCTTGTTGCTAGATTCCAGGCTGATCCTAGAGAATCTCATGTCATGGAAATCAAGAGGATTCTTAGATATCTAAAAGGAACAATTGAGTATGGTTTATGGTATCCTAGAGATCATGATTTCTCTCTTCATGCATATACAGATGCGGATTGGGCAGGAGATGTGGATGACCCGAAGAGTACTAGTGGTGGAGCATTCTTTTTAGGGAAAAGATTGGTTTCTTGGTTGAGCAAGAAACAAGAGGCAATATCTCTATCCACTGTAGAAGCAGAATATATTGCAGTAGCAGGAAGTTGCACTCAAGTATTGTGGATGAAGCAAATGCTAAGAGACATCAGAGTGGAGTATGAGGAACCTATCACAATCTTCTGTGATAATTCAAGTGCAATAAATATATCAAAAAATCTAATTTTGCACTCAAAGACAAAACATATATCCATCAAGTTTCACTTTTTGAGAGAGCAAGTGAACAAAAATGAAGTCAGATTGGAGTTTGTGCCCTCCAAAGATCATATTGTAGATATTTTTACTAAACCTCTACCTAAGGACTCTTTTGAGTATCTCAGGGAGAAGTTAGAGGTTATTACCCCTCCGGTTCTGAATTAAGGTGCACTGATGTGCATCAATCCAGTGGATCTCACAGTCATATCTTGTAGTCCAGATTGATGATAGGAAGTTGCCACTTAGGGGAAGTAGTCTGTATGATTTTGAGTGATGCAAGTATGTGCCCTTTGCCATTGATGTCAAAGGGGGAGAGAAGACATGTGAAAAACAAAAAGTGGTTGCTGATCAAAGGGGGAGCAGTAAAGGAAGAGAATACATGTGAATGGTTGTTGTTGATAGGGGGAGTTATGTCAATCAGTGAGGAGAAGTTCTTGTCTAGATGGTTAAAATAGTTTTTCACATCATATGTTGCCATCAATGACAAAGGGGGAGATTGTTGCAAGTATGGGCCTAACTGATGTTGTCATTGATGTCAACATACTCATGTTGCATTGATGTCAAGGATTGGATGAGTTGTATGCTGAGGATATTGAGAAAATTAGTCCTATCAGGAATAGAGAAGAATAGTGTAGATAGTGAAGTAAAGATCCCAGCTAAGATGAAGATCAGAGGATGTGCATCAAAGGGTTTGTAGATATGTGTCTAAAGGTGATCCAGTAAAGATTTGAGAGGTCCACATGAAGATTTGAAGAAGTTATGGCCATATGAGTAAAACTAGTTCTGGCAGATATTCAGAGGTGACAGAGTGACACAAAAAGGTCTGGTGAGATCTAGAAATACAATATCGTGTTCTATGGATTTGGAGTGTTTAGGAAGTCAATGTGAATTGACAACTTAATTGGTTCATGGTCTGGAGGTCTACAAGCATCTATTTCAATATGACAGTGATGACAGACTATGTTCTTGAGGTTCCGGATGAAGGAGAGAATGATTTTAGTAAGCAGAAGTAGTGTGGATGTTCTTGGTGATTCAAGCAAGCTTCTGGGGGTCTCTGGATTGTGTCCAGTTCATGTTGGTGGTCTGCATTGAAGATTGAGCTCGTAATTGAAGAATTACTTCCGAATGTTGGCTGACCGGATGATTTACACATCTTGCGGATGATCTTGAAGATGTTCTATGAAGCATGGTGTGTTCCTCAAAGAAGATTGAAGTCCCAAATCTGTGTGGCTGACAGTGTGGTGATTCACATGAAATCTTTTGTAATTAGTCAAGTTGTATTTGTGTAGTTGCTCTGTAAAGTATGTTGACTTTGATGATTATCCCAAAGTTGATGTCTTCTATAAATAAGAGTTGTGAAGTCACTTCAAAAGCATCTCGGCGGAGATGAGAGTGTGATAGATAGGAGAAGAGTGAAAGGCAAAGAAAAAGTGTTGAGCTTAAATGGAACTGACTCAAGCATGGTGAAGATGCTATTCTTCAGTTCAAGTATGTAATATTTATTATCCTATAGATAGTGTGTCTCCTGTAAGCAGTGGGCCTCTTGTGAGCAGTGTGCTCGGGCAGTGAGCCCTAATTGGCATGTGCCATTTTGTTCTTCTTTTTCTTTTAACAGAGAATACAATCTTGGGTTAGTCACCCCGTAGTTTTTCCCTTAATCGGGTTTTCCATGTTAAAATCTTGGTGTCATATGTGTTAATGTGTTTATGTTCTTAAATTATTGCATTGTGTTTTCATGATTGATTTATTATTATGCTAGAAGGATTTAAGTGAAGGAAAGTTTTGAGACAACTGATTCACCCCCCCTCTTAGTTGTCTATCTTGAAACTAACAATTGAGAGATAATGACAGTATAGAATTATGAATTGAATCAAAGATAGGTTTAACTCCAAGTTATATTTCATTCAATTTCTTTGTTAAAACATAAATATATAAACTCATTTATTTGATATTTCTATACTTGAATATTCCTATTCTCATATCAATAGATCAACTTCAATAAATTTATAACTAATTGTTAAAAATCATGATATCAAAAATTGCATTATTGTTTCTAAAATAGTTTTGGCAATCCAAATATCCTAACACAAACATATCTAACTTTTACCTCACTGTAAATTGCACTCCAACCTTGTAGCCCCTAGTAGGGATTATAGCGGCCCCACAACCCTTGTTTTCTATTATTATTAAAGATTAGAGTTAGATGTTTCCATTTTCATAAAAAAACTTTCCACACCCATAGATATCCTCACATTTGTTGTAGCCAAAGTCTATGTATAGTTACAAAGGATAGTTATAAAGAATTTTATTTTCAACTACCTGTTGGAAACAAGATAGATAACTAAGAGGGGGGGTGAATCAGTTATCTCTTATAACTTTACTTTATTTTTCTTTTTATAATTTGAGTAGCATAAAAACACAAGCATATATAATCATGAGAGCAGAAATGAAATCAACACACATAACACAAGGATTTTAACGTGGAAAACCCTGTTAAGGGAAAAACCACGGGGTGACTAACCCAAGATTGTAATCTCTATTAAAAGAATAAGAAGTACAAAATGGCACTTACCAATTAGGGCTCATTGCCTGAGCACACTACTCACAAGAGGCACATTGCCTACAAGAGACTCACTGTCTACAAAGTTTATAGAAGGTAACCAAGTATTTGAACTAATGAGAGGCATCCACATATGCTGAGGTTCAGTTCTGGTTAGGCTCAATATACTGATCTAATGCACTTCATTCTTCCTCTGCTTTAGTGTTGTTGTTCTGTCACATACCAGACTTGTATTGCTGCTTCCACACTTATCTCTACCTTTCCTTCCACATTATCATACACACACACACACCTTCATACCGAAATCCATCTGGTATATATATCCGCACCAAGGATTTCAACATCTTTCTAGTCGGTAACCGGAATACTCAAGATATTTACAAAACACTGATCTGTTGGCTAAATCCATGCTTAATATGTGATGCGTATCAAATACATAGACATAGAAGTCACTAATCATGTTAGCCAACCATGTATGATCCCTCAAATAGCTTGATCAACATCAATTACTCATCCGGATTGAAGTCTGATATTCTGCCAGTCAGTTCTTCCTCAGTTTGCTCTGTCTGTCAGGAACCCAACACTTAGATGCTCATATCTTTTCAATGTTATATCACCAGAGGCTCAATCTCTGGAATATGGTAGTAATGATACTCCTCTTGACTTGTCCAAGTCCGTAACTTGCTGAGCTACACCATCTGAGAGATCCGGACCTAATTGTCAGACCTTATTGCATGCTCTGTTCTTATTCACCGGACCAAAACACTCTTCAATCTGACTTTTGGTATAGGCATACTATGTGATGTGGATGTGTGGGATAGACTTTGTTGTCATCAATGACAACACTCATGAAGCCACATAGTGTCTCTTGAACAATATCCCCCTTTAGCATTGATGGCAACACTTAGTGAAAAATGACTAAGTGTCACAGCAAACTCCCCCTTAGCGGATGCTCTATCTTATGCACTGTTTTACCAGAGCTCTGCCTTGGCTGGATTCCACATTTTTCACTACTCCTCACTCCCCCTTTGACATCAATGGCAAAGGGCAGAATCCGCACACCAAAATTTGCAAAAATCAACCTATACATAGCCGCATAAGTATATATACATGTTATACTTACATAAACTTAAGTATATCTGCAAAGGTGGTCTTGAATTGTACAAATTATGCTGCCCAACTCTGCTTCATCCTGTCCAAAATTGAGATGTGACCACTCAACAAAAATGCATAAGCTTCTGCCCTTCTTAAATTTGTTGGATCACTGGTCTGGGCTATGGTCTGAGCGTCAGTTAAGGCTTCATGCATGGCCTCTAACTTAGGGATAATTATCCCTCTAAGTTCACTCATCCTGCTTATTATATTCTTCCTCTCCTTTTCAAGCCTCTTTATTTCATTTATAATAGCAATAGCCTGGCACTCTTGATTCATTATGGATGTGGTGAGGGGATCAAAATTCTAAGATAAACTTGACATTTTACCTTCTTGTTCTTTCACCTTCTTTTCAAAATCCTCTGTCACTTTAGACCAGGATAGACAAAATTTATACATTTCTCCACCATCTTTAAGAGCATTTTCTAGGCTCTTTATCCCAATATCCAGGGTCCTCCTGTCATTACCGATGAGTCCCTGTACTTTAGTGAATCTCTTTCCCAAAAATTCTTTCTGAACTTTCTCTTCTGCTGATTTCTCTAAAGAATCAAAATGGGTGCTAACAGAGTTAACCAGAGATTTCAAGTTACCAGATGGAGAGGCTGAAGGATCCTTTTGGAAGGATGGCATGATCTCCTTTAACACACCGGATGCAATCTCTATCAGCTCACAATCTTCCATTTGAGACTTTAGAAGCTTTTCTTTTGCTTTAGCTTGAACAAAAGTGCTACCTTCATTGTCTGGACCGGGGAGAGGGAATTAAAATTTAGTGGTCCTTGGAATAATTCTGGTTCATCTAACTCTACCATTTCTTTGTTCAAGAAGCTCTTTATTGCCTCTATAGTGTCTCTTGCTGGAGATTGAGTCTTCTTTCCTTTTGCAACCTCAGAACTATCATCAAGGATCTTCTCTGTTTGTTCTTCTTCTTTTCCCTTTAACTCCTCTTCTTGACTCAATTTCTCCTCTTCTCTTCCTTCTCCTATAGTACTTGAGTCTATAGGGGGATCCGAAAGAGAGATGTTAACTTCTTCATGGATTTCCTCTTCCAGAACAGAGGAATCCAAGTCCTTAGAATTCTCCTCATTTATCTCTTTTGGCTCTTCTGTATTTTTCTCAGTAGATTCTTGTTTTGATGTATTTAATCCTTCAACATCCATGGTAGAAGGTTCTTCATCTATTTTCTCTATAATAGGAAGATTGAATCTTTTGAAGGCATTCCAGAGGATGTCTTTTGTTTCTTTTGCCACCTGATCAGTCTCTCCAAGCATAAGTTTATTCATTCTTGCTTTACTCCGGAACTCATCCTTGAAGTCCTTAAAGATCATGGTCATTTGTTTTGGAGTAATAGAAGGATAGAGCTGAATTGCAATCTGTTCCTGGATCTCTAAATCCTTTTCCTTAGCATTCTCTTTTCTGAGTTCAAGTACCTTCTCTAGACTTTTGGGAATTAGAGAAATGATTTCAATGAATGCTTTATTGTAAATGTTTAGGTACTTGACTGTAGCTTCCTCCAATGTCTTTTGTCAGTATCACTGTAATCATCATACAATTCTGTGACTAGTTACAGGTTCCCATCCACAGTGACTACCTTGATGATATCATTAATAGAAAGAGTGGGCCTTTCAACAAATTCTTCTACCTCTTCTTCTTTATTTTTGCTGGCAGAGGATTCCCCAGATGTTTTCTTCTTCTTCTTCATTTTCTTAACTTCCTCATCAAACTCTATTTCTTCATCATCCTTTTGGCTTATGTAGGACCTTGTGGCCTTTGTTTTTGTTCTCTTTTCTCCCTTTCCGGATGTCTTGGCTTCCGGTTTTGATGCTCTTGAGCTCTTAGAGGTGGCAAGTGAAGAGCTCTTGGAGGATCTAGTCTGGGAGGAGGCTTGCACCAGAACACTTTCTTTTTCTACTTCTTGTCTCTCTTTCTTAGCTCTTTCTATTTTCTCTCTGTTTGCATCAACTGCCTCTTTTGATATGCCATATTGTTTGGCAATTTCTTCTACTTCCTTTCTAACTTTCCTTTTTATTTCCGGTTGTCTCAGTTCAACATGTATCTTTACACTTAATTCTTGAAAGGTTCCAAACCTTTCTGCCTTAGGGTCCTTAGGTTGACTTAGCAAGTGTTGAACATGTAGCTCTAAGATTTTCTCATCTACTTCATAGCCCATTGGCATTATCCATACTGTTCTGGGCTCAACTGCCTCCATTAGGCATTGATCAGTGTCAACCATGAAGCATACTGTATCCTTATATTTTTCAACTATGGTTTGAGGAATTCTTTCTCTGGCCTTCATCATACTTTGGAAATTCTTAAAGTATCCCCAAAGTGCAGTACTTTGAGCCTTGGCATCACCAAGCCCATACATATAGTCTCTAATTTGTATGGCAACCGGTCTGTCATTTTGTCATACCCAACCACTTGATCTGGGTAGCTCATTCATATAGTAAAAGAACAGACATAGCATTAAGCCACCATACTTGAATGAGTTCTTGTCCTTCTTGATCTTCTACAAGTTTTCTAACAGTTGGTTGAGGAGAAGGTCACATAGATCATAATCTGCATTTTCCCTTAGCATCTGATATGCAGTATATATTGCAGTTCCGGACACAGAATTCTCCCTACTGGAATGATAAATTTTATAACCAATTATCATAGAGGCAAATTTGATATCCGGATCTATGATATCTTCTATTGTCATTGCTCTTTTGTCAAACTTTGATCCAGTAGCTTCACTTACTGTCTGGTTCTTGACAGATTTGAGTGCAGGCAACCCACCGAATGAGTGCAATCTGGTTACTGCCCTAATGGCATCTTTTGTTATCTTGAAGGGCTTCATCAACCACATGAAGTTGTCATGTATTCTGCTAAGAACATATCGGACCCATTCATCTTCTGCAAAATAGGGAAAGTGGATGCAATGTCCAAAATGCTTATCCCGGAGGGCCTTGTATTGAGGTTTGAGTTCAAAAGTTTCATCTATTAATTGTTTATGATAGATATCCATCAGCTTGGATTCCCCAAATTCCTCAATATTGGCGTGGATGTACACCCTAACATCTTCTATGTTCAGAACCCCATGTAGAATGCTAGAAGAGGCGCCTAAGGGATCAACTTCTAGGGATTTGTAGGGGTGTTTCTTGAACTTTGGGCGCAGCCTATTAGTGATCTTAACAACCATTGGAGTAGCCATCTTTGCAAAAGATTCAGAGAGAGATAGTCAGAAATGGAAATACCTTTTTACGCTTCTAGGGTTCACATTATGAGCCAGAAAAGATCGCTGGTTGAATCAGATTCTGCGGTTGATCTTTGAGAATGTTGTAACAATCTTGATGTAGAGCTCTTCCTTTCTTCTTCTCGAATGCAAATGTGCAAATGATGAATAAAAGAACCCTTTTATTTCTATGCAAACCCTAATTTCCTATTGCAATAAATGCACAACTTAAGTTATTCTGGTTGCCTTGTTCTGAGAGAGATCTTTCTGAATCAATGAGATGCACTTGGAATTATTTTTAGTGATAATTGACAATGTATCTCCTTTCCTCCAATCATGCCATTTATCTGCAGATCAAGATATTTCAATTATGAATCATACCGGGTCTAACTGAGAAAATCCTACTTTTACCGGATGGCTGTCAAACCAGATCAATCTTGGATGATTAAACTCTTCAAAACTCCTTGTGGATCTTTCATATTTTTACCAAGGGTTATTTAGATATTTCTCTGAGAACCCTTTAATCCATAACATTCCATGTGCCAAATTTAGGCACCAATTGATTGGCTAGGGGAATTTATTTTCCTTTGTGACTCCCCCTGAGCCAAAGCTCATCTATTTAGTTTCTGGAAGGAATATCAGCACCAGATTCTAGTGCGGATCCATTCCCAACATTTTATGTACTTTTCTTCACCCAAATCTTGTTCATCTCCCTTTGAAATTCATCCGCATTCACTTTTCCTTTTCCTTTGTCCTGATTTTGATTATGATGCACCGGACCCTTTTTATCCTGATTCTTACTTCTGTAGAATTTGGCAATGTGACCGGATCTATTGCAATTGTAGCAAACAACATTTCTTTGCATATTTGACTGATATCCTCTTGATCTGCATTAATTAGCCATATGTCCCATTCTATTACATGCAAAGCATCTACCAATGAATGAATTGTTTATTTGCATATTTCTGCATTCATGAGATTTGTGACCATACCTTTTGCAGTTGAAACATTGTTCAGAGAAGGATGAATTAGTCTGACTCATTCTTCTTCTGCATTGAGTTGCTTTATAACCAAAGTTGTTGCAATTGTAGCAGTATCCATTAAAGGATGGATATCTTTGAGCATTTGGTTGCCTTATTAGAGGTCTTCTAGGCCTGTTTCTTTGATTTCTTGATCCAGAGCTCTTCTGACCGGATCCGGAGCTTTCACATTTCTCATAACCCAAACCATGCTTGTCATCTACCCTCTTTTGGCTTTCAAGAAGAACTTCAAGTTGAGCTGAGCTTATCTTGAATTTTTCTTTGTATTCATTTGTTGTTTGAAGATTTTGTTTAAGAGTGTCTATCTGATTCTCAAGTTGTTCTTCATTATCTCTAGCTTCTTCAAGATCAGATTCGAGATGCCTGATTATTCTGTCCATTTTGTGGCAGTCCTCTGACTTCTCCTTGAGAGATTGTTTTAGATTATCTTCAATTTTTCTTTTCTCTTCAATTTCTTGAGTGAATCTCATAACCCCTGATTCCATTTCATGCCTTACCATAATGACTTCTTTTGATAGCTTCTCACATAGCTTGTTTTTCTCATTAAGATCTTCATTAGTATCATTGGCTTCACTTTGACTTGCTAATTGTTGAAGAAGTTCCTTTCTCTTTTTCACAGAGATACTTAGTTTTTCTTTTAGCTCATTTATGAAATCATCAGCTTGTTTGAGTCTTTCTCTCAAGTTATTGACTTCAGAGTGAGATTGCTCAAGATCATCTAGGGTAGACTGAAGTTGTTTCTTCATACCATACATATCCATTGAGATTCCCAGATCTTCCTCAAGATGTTAGGCTCTGTTTAGAGGAACTTAGCTCTGATACCAATTGTTGGAAACAAGCTAGATAATTGAGAGGGGGGGTGAATCAGTTATCTCTTATAGCTTTACTTTATTTTTCTTTTTATAATTTGAGCAGCATCAAAACACATAAGCATATATAATCATGAGAGCAGAAATGAAATCAACACACATAACACAAGGATTTTAACGTGGAAAACCTTGTTAAGGGAAAAACCACGGGGTGACTAACCTACGATTGTATTCTTTGTTAAAAGAATAAGAAGTACAAAATGTCACTTGCCAATTAGGGCTCACTGCCCAAGCACACTGCTCACAAGAGGCACACTGCCTACAAGAGACTCACTGTCTACAAAGTTTATAGAAGGTAATAAGGTATTTGAACTGATGAGAGGCATCCACATATGCCGAGGTTCAGTTCCGGTTAGGCTCAATATATTGATCTAATGCACTTCATTCTTCCTCTGCTTTAGTGCTTCTATTTTGTCACATACCAGACTTGTATTGTTGCTTCCACACTTATCTCTGCCTTTCCTTCCACATTATCATACACACACACACACACCTTTATATCGAAATCCATCTCGTATATATATCCGCACCAAGGATTTCAACATCTTTCTAGTCGACAACTGGAATACTCAAGATATTTACAAACACTGATCTGTCGGCTAAATCCATGCTTAATATGTGATGCGTATCAAATACATAGACATAGAAGTCACTAATTATGTCAGCCAACCATGTATGATCCCTCAAATAGCTTGATCAACATCAATTACTCATCTGGATTGAAGTCTGATATTCTATCAGTCAGTTCTTCCTCAGTCTGCTCTATCTGTCAGGAACCCAACACTTAGATGCTCATATCTTTTCAATGTTATATCACCAGAGGCTCAATCTCTGGAATATGGTAGTAATGATACTCCTCTTGACTTGTCCAAGTCCGTAACTTGCTGAGCTACACCATCTAAGAGATCCGGATCTGATTGTCGGACCTTGCTGCATGCTCTGTTCTTGTTCACCAGATCAAAACACTCTTCAATCTGACTTTCGATATAGGCATACTATGTGCTGCGAATGTGTGGGATAGACTTTGTTGCCATCAATGACAACACTCATGAAGCCACATAGTGTCTCTTGCCAACACTACCAACACTTTTTCCTTGATACATGGCATTTGTAAAATAAATATTTTAATTTTAAAAAATGTATACTTTTGTGTGATAAAAGAAATTGAATTTTAATGGTTATCAATTACAGTATATAGGGACCTATCGGCCAAATTAGTAGCATTACCTTGATTGATTATCTTTCGTGTTGGCATTATAAATTGTATTATTTGTTTAATGAGATTATGCATTATGACTATCTTTGATATCAACAACATCCATTATATGTTGTAATAGAGGATTTTTATAAAATTGTGAACTATTCTTGTGTACCATATGAATTTGAAGAGCATCTAAGATAATTTTTGCTAAAGCATCTACAATCTTGTTTATAGATCCATGAGTCTAAATAAATTATGCCCAAAAATGAAGTGGTTAATTTGATAATATCATTATATTTTTCTCCTCTTGGAATTTCATTTTATCCTTTGACCAAAAATGACTAACTTGTTTAATCACTTATTTAGATTTCAACTCAATTATAGTCTTTTTAGATTTACTTTTGGCTATATAGTTATATTGATTAATAATTTGGTGTTCAACTATGTTAACTAGTATCACTTTTCTTGTGTATAAACATAATCGTGTACATAGATAGAGTTTTATATATAATAATTTGAATTCCTTTTCATTAAACAAAACAAAGGACCTAAGAACTCATTACACCACGTTGATCCTCCTAGAGGTGAAGTACTAAGGATTCTAAATAGGACACCCAACCCAATACTACCATGGCTTGTGCATGCTTAATCCTTAAGTTTTCTCTCACAATTATGTGTACATGGCATACTACTTAATTTATAAAACCTTTATCTAGTGTTGTACCTTATAGGATATTCATTATAAATCTTATTAGCTCATTTGTTTTTATACAAGTGGTGTTTCCATAATGCATCATTATGTATTATGAAGTTTCATGCTTCAACTATGTAGTGAATTTACATTAACCCATATTTCATGCATATTGTTTTACAAGAACCATCTCTTATGAGATTAAACGATCCTTAACACTTATTTCATCTATGTGATATTAATAGATATGAAGCACTAAGACATATGTGGAGATGATACAACACAATATTATTCAATCTCATGCACACCATATTTCTAAAACCTTAGAAAAATTATACTTATAAATTGTTGATTACAATGTTCCCTAACTCTTTGATTAAACTATCTATTTATTTTGAAGTGGTGGGATGGGTTGCATGGCACTCTTTCATCACAAATCTAATCTTGTGTGCTCAAGTTAGCTTAAAAGATCTTTGTGAAAATTTATAATTGCCCCTATTGAACTCACCTTAAAAGATTTTTGTGAACATTTATAGTTGGCCATTAAAAGCTAAATTAAAAGATCTCCACATACATAATTGGGTACGCTTCCCACATTAAACTGGGAAGCTAGCAATAGCTCAAAATAACTTAATGCACATATGATATAGAAGCATTCAGGTGTAAAGAAAATCTTTCAAAGAGAAGAAATACACACATCTTGGTGCACACATAACAGTTGTGGATCACATGGTGTTGTTGTGCAATAGGAAATTTTGAACATCGAAGAAGTCCTTTCCCTTAGTGCACAATGCAATGGATTGTTTGATGATGAGCAATTATTAATCAACACACATTTAGCAGCAAAGACTTTGGGTGCAACTTGAGTCACATGGTTTTGGTGGTGGATGGTTTGTGTGACATCCACATAGTAGTCTCAACCAATGAGGTGGAAAGTGGAGATCTAATCTAAATAGTTAGTTAGTGTTGTTAAATCAAGGTGAAGAAATATTTTAATAAAAAACTTTTCAAAGTGATGCAAATTTTATTTTAATCATGCAACATTCGATTACCCATAAGAGATTAAGTGTGGAGCATAAATAAACAAGTAATAAAATCAACAAACCAAACAGATTCAACACATGACATCAGAGTATGGGGAGAAACAATTTCAGGAAAAGACTCCACCATTAAAGAGAGGATCAAGAATGTATTAATCATCAAGTAGAATTTACATATGCAACACTCTACCTCCCTTCATTCTAACAACATTCCAACAACACTTGTGTACCTGTAAAATGACTAATTAAACTATTGTCCCATGCCTCCAATTTTTAGCAAAATGGGAGAGGAATACCACAAATAGTTTCACAAATTAATGTACCATCAAAACCATGGTAAAATACAAAAACCCCATGTCTAAAATGAAGAGGATCTTTTGAGATTAGTAAATGTAACTTCTAAGGTATCAAATATAGAAAATATAACTCCCATAATAATAATAGATGACATATTTGAGTTGTAAATCCTCCATAATGGAACACATCACAAGGTAGACATCCAAATTGACCTCCATGCATGTATGTAGACCCCACTAATAATGGAGTATGCTCATAACTCCATTCTAACACCCAAATTGAGGAATCACCTAAAAACAATAATAGTAATTGCCACTGCCAATTCTACCTCCTTCATGAATATCATTACAACTAATATTCTAGGTCTTGTGAAAATAGTATTAAAATATTATCCCTCAACCACTTACATGGGCATTTAAGTACCCATTACAAGATGTTTGAAGACACATAAAAAAATACATTAGGATCGCAATTAAATATCACACTGTCCTAACAATTGGAACATGTTTGAGGACCATCTAATCTACATTAACTACCATATTTTCTTAGATTAAAAGTGGATTTGGTGTCTTTAATGCATACAACAAGTTGGTGAATTTAAATGTGGAAGTAGGTTGCATTAATGACGATTAGTGGATTTTTGGCCACCAAATTTGATGATAATTTATGGATAAATAGAAGGGATGTGTACATAGTTGGGGTTTTTGGGCAACCCTTGAGTTTGAACATATAGATGAAATATGAGAAAGTTTGTATATAATTGTAAATTGTAATCTCGATAGTTGGTATAGATAAAAATATTGCTTCTTGCCATTTATTTTTGTCTTCCTCATTGTTGTGTGATTTTTTTGTTTTGTCTCTATGTTGTGTGACTAGACATCCCTTCACATGGGACCTCCTATCATATTCTACATAAATTTGGTATCAAAGAGTAGGGTTTGGCCTATGGAGTGGTGTTGTGAGGAGAATCACATGGTATTGGCATAGGGTTTCAACCTAAGATATTTCTATCTTGTACTAGTCTTAATGTGGGTAGAAGACAATGTAGACATATTCCAATGTAGAGATCATTGGATGGGGTGAGTGTTTGTGTTGTAGAGTAGATGAGGAAGAGAAATGAAAAATAGAGGAACTTTTTGCAGAGGAAGGAATTGAGGACTTGAAATGATAGATCTAGAGAACATGATACATAACCTCCAAGCAAGGTTAGAGGCAATGGAGAATGCTTAGTCAAGAGACATGGATGTGGACACTAAAAGATGAAGCACAAGCTATGTGCATGGACAAGGTTGATGAAGACCCAATATAAGGTATATTGTTGAGAGCCATCTCCAAGATTGGTGGCAAGCTACGCATGGACATTTATATCTATTTGAGAAGTCTTTGTCTAGAATATTTTATCACTATATTTTAGAGCTAGAAAATTATTTTGAGTATAGGTTTATGGAAGAACCTCATCAAGTGAAAATAATGTGCACCAAGTTAAAGGGTAATGCATTGATATGGTGATATCATATCTAGAAGGATGGGAAACAACAAGGGATGAGAAGATCCATGCGTGGAGGAAGATAATTATCAAACCGAGCGCAAAGTTCTTGCCAATAGATTATGAGATGAGTCTATTCAGAAAGTTTCAAAATCTAAGACAAAAAGAGATGAGCATATAGGAATACACTGAGAACTTTAGTTAGTTGACCTTTCACATGAGACTTATTGAATATGGCATAAAGAAAGTTTCTAGGTATGTGAATGGGAGAGGAGTGTGATGCACAATGAGAAGGTGGAGCCAACACAAACACATAGAAGAGACATGATCACATTGTAGGCTTGCAAAGATGCACTTCATAGAAAAGAGTCCTTTTAAGGAAAAGGATGAGGGGAAGAGGTTTCACTAGAATATGATTTAGACATGGATAAGTGAGGCATCATGCATTTGAGTGCCCAAGCACACAACAAAACAAAACTATGTGTAGTAAGATGAAGGTAAACAACCACGTTGCTTAGGGAAGCTTAGGGAGGAGCACATTGATAGGATGTCCAAAAAAGCTAGAATGTAGTGTTGCATTCACCATGAAGAGGGTGTTGATGAAGTTGGAGAAGAAGAAGAGTGCACTTGCCCATCAAATGATCTTGTTCAAGAACATCTACAAGTCTAGGGGGAAATGCTACAAGGTGATCATTGATAATGGCAACACAGACAACTTGGTCTCCAATGAGATGATGGACAAACTAGGATTGAAGAAACTCAAACACAAGAACTTGTACAAGGTGTCATGGATTTTGAAAGGCCATTAGTTGGTGGTCAAGAGTCAATGCAAGGCCAACTTAATATTGGTGTATATGAGGATGAGGTACTATGTGATATCATGCCAATGGATTGTTATCACTTATTTTTGGGGTGACCTTAGTACTATATGACCATGAAGCATTGCATGATGGGTGTGCAAACACCTAAACCTTATAGAAGGATGGAAATATGTATAATTTGACCCCTTTGAACAATAACAATGTAAAGGTGGACAACATCTACAAGTGTTTCTCATGTTAGGAAAACAATTCCTAAAGGAGGTGAAGTAGTGTGTGTGCCTTGCACTCATTTTGAATCTTGTACAAGTTGTGACCACAAAAATCATAGAGGAGGAGATGTCATAGGAAGTGAAGGAATTTTTGGGTGAGTACAAGGACACCATGTTGAAGGTTTTTCTAGAGGGGTTACCCCCATGCATTGCATCAGCCATGTAATAGACTTGGTTGTGACATTTAGTTTGCTAAACAAAGTGGTCTATAGGATGCAGGGGTTACTGCCCATGCATTGCATCTGTCATGTGATAGACTTGGTTGTGACATCTAGTTTGCTAAACAAAGTGGTCTATCAGATGACGTCGTTGGAGAATAGGGAGGTGAGGAGGCAAGTTGAGGAGCTAATTGTGAAGGGGAATGGGCTAATTAGAGAGAGCTTGATCCCATGTGTAGTACCTATATTACTAGAATTGAAGAATGAAGGGCAATGGAGGATGTGCATTAACTCTAAGGCCATAAAAAATATCATCATCAAGTACAAATTCTCATTGCTACATATGGACAACTTGATGGACTACCAAAGTGGAGCATAATATTTCATGAAGATTGATTTACATAGTGGTTACCATTAGATCGAGATTGGAGAAGGTGGTGAGTAGAAGACTATATTTGAGATGAAGGATGGGTTGTGCTAGTGGCTAGTGATGTCATTTAGCCAGACGAATGTAGCCATCACTTTCATACAACTGATGAATGAATTGCTAAATCCATTCCTTAATAGGTTTTTCATAGTATACTTGGATGAAATCTTGATCTTTAGTAGGACCAAGGAGGAACATTCGAAGCATGTAAGACAAGTGCAACTTCATGAAAATGAATCTAGTGTAAGTGGAATTTGTGATATCCCAAGAGGGGTTGAAGATAGGCCTTGAGAAGGTGAGGGTGATTATAGAGTGGCCATCACCAAAGAGCACTTTTGAGATATGAACTTTCTATGGTTGGAAAGCTTTTATAGAAGGTTCATTTGAAACTTCAGTGGGATTTATGCACATATCATGGGGACGATGAGGGGTGATAGAAAGGAGTTTGTTTGTACTACAAGTGTAGAGTGCAAATTCTAGTTGTTGAAGAAGAAGGTGATGGAGGAGTTGGTGTTAGTGCTACATGATTTCAATAAATTTTTCCAATTGGACTACAATGCAAGTGAAACAAAGATTGGCACAATGCTAAGCCAAGAGGGAAGGTCAATCATATGCTTCAACAAGAAGTTGAATGATGAGTGTAGGAAGTATTCAACATATGATTAAGAGTTCTATGTGCTCATAGAAGTAGAGGCACTATTTGTTACCGAAGGAGGTCATACTATAGACAAACCATCATGTGTTGCAATTCAGTAATAGTCAAGGCAAGTTGAATCGACGACATGGTAGAGTTCCTGCATAGCTACTAATTTGTCCTGGAGCATAAAAGTAGAAAGTCCAACTAAATTACAGATGTGCTAGGTCAAAGGTGTGCCTTGGGGAATAGGATGAACGTGGGAGTCATGGGATTTGACTTGATGAAGGAGTAATATAGGCAAGATGAAGAATTCAAGGAGGCTTGGAAAACATGCACAAAGCCCAAGTATGTGTAGAACTATCGTAGTGGTTGGAATATTTGTTGCAAGGGGTACTATTATAGAGACATGTAGTTTTGTATACCCAAGAGGTCAATGTGTGAGAATCTCATCAAGAAGAATCATAGTAGAAGCTTGGCTAGTCATTTTAGCATCAACAAGACAATGGTGTAGCTAAGTGAAGGATATTATTGGTTGCACATGTTTGTATATGTGCAAAAAATTATGCAAGGATATAGGATTTGCTAGTTGTCAAAAGGGTGAAAGACCATAGGGTTGTATCAACCTTTGCTAGTGCCTGAGAGGACATGGGAACATCTAAGCATGAATTTTATTTTTAGGTTGTCGAGGACATGCAATGACCATAATTCTATTTTTGTTGTGATCAACAAGTATTCTAAGATGTCACATTTCATTCTATGCAAGTACACTAATGATGATACACAAGTGGCAAATCTATTTTTTAGAGAGACTATGAACTACATGGATTGTCATTGACCATTGTGTTAGATAGGGACACAAAATTTTTTAAACACTTTTGGAGGATGCTATTGAAGAAGTTGAACACTTAATTCCAGGTTAGTTCAGTGTACCACCCTCAAAGGATGGGTAGACATAGGTGGTCAACAAGAGCCTTAGAAACTTGTTGTGATGTTTGGTGGGGGAGAAGTAAGGACTTTGGGACTCAGTTCTAGCGTAGGTAGAATTCACATAAAATAACTTAGTGAACATGAGCACTAGGAAAAGCTCATTCCAAGTTGTTTATGGCTAGAGTCAAAGAGAATTAACAAAATTATGTTACATACTGGGAGAGTAAACAAGAAGTGTAGAAGTGAAAGATTTCATGGCATATGTGTGATGTGCATAAGTATGTGTACAAGTAGTTGGAGAAGAGAAATGCACAATGTAAGGAGTATGTGGACAAGAGGAGAAAAGAAGTATGATTCCAAGTTGGTGACTTGGTGTTGGTAAATTTGTGTAGAGAGGTTCCCAGGGGAACACATAATAAGTTGAAGTGGAAGAAGATTATAACATGCAAGATCTTGCACAAGTTTGATAAGAATGCATATGAGAACACACATGAGCAGGATCTCATGGTTCATTCTTTCCTACTTGAGGTGTTTGATGAAGGAATGCACATGTACAAAGCAAATCCTATAGAATGAAGGAATGTGCATGTCATGGCACACACATAATAGTTGTGGATTGTGCAGTGGTGGTGAGCAATATGAAGTTTTGAGCATTGAAGAAGGCCTTATGCTTAGTGCACAATGGTGTGGATTGCACAATGACGTGTAATATTCAACTGACATGTGTTTCGTAGTGAAGAGTTTGCGCATGACTTGAGTTGCACGATTTTGGTAGTGGATGGTCAGCACAACACCCACATAACAGTCTCGTGATAGGTGGCAAGTGGACATCTAATCTGAATGATTAGTTGGCATAGGTTAGAGGACCATCTAGTTTGCATTAACCACAACATTTTCTTGGATTGACAACATATTTGGTGTCTTTAATACATGCAACAAGTTGGTGAATTTAAATGTGGGAACGGGCAACATTAATGATAGTTGGTGGATTTTTGGTTACCAAAATCTGATTATAATTTGTGTATAAATAAAAGGGTTGTGTATATAGTTGGGTCTTTGGGCAACCCTTGAGTTTGCACATATAGTTGAAATCTGAGAAAGTTTGTACATCCTATTGTAAACTACAATCTTTGCCATTAGTATAAATAAAAATATTACTTCCTACCGTTTCTTTTTGCCTTCCTCATTATTGTGTGAATTTTTGGTTGTGCCTTTATACTGTGTGATAGGACATCCTTCACTTGAAACCTCCCATCATTATCCTTGTCAACATAAATAGATACCCCTATCACAAAAACCCAAGAACTAAATTTAATACTTTATCTCATTTATTTAACCGCTAATATCCTCTGACAAAAAAGAGAAAGTGCCGTTACCTACTCATAATACTATCCTCACTAGGACTTATCCTTTCACAAGATTATGATGGAAACATTTCTTATACTTCCCCTTTTCCCCCTTTTTGGAGATATTTACGACTTAGATTTCTTGATGGTCTACCCATGGTTTTGTGGCAATATTCCCCATATGATAAACACCATAATTTGATTGTTAGCCCATTGTATTTCTATATCCCTCTATATTACTCTCCTATCTTTTTCTTTGCCTCGTATATTAAATTAATCTTTATCAATGGAATAAACTCCATAGTGTGTCATTCAATATTCTTTTAAAAAATCTTTGGTTTGGATTGGCATGACTAAGCAGATTCCTTCAATGTTTTAACCAGCCTCAAAATTGGTCGCCTCTAGTAATTTAATCATAATATCAATAAGAATAACATATTCTTTAGAATGAATCAACATCCTCAAACATAAAATATGCCGTGTTGTCCACATCACAATTTTGCCTTCCAGTAAAAAAATGCGAGATGATGATTTTTTAAAAAAATATTTTTTCTGAAGAACCTCCGACTTTTAGCACAACTCCTCTATTATGTAGAGCCTCACAAGAGTTGTTGAAGAATCTATTTAGTCAACAGTTAGAAAAAGGATAATCTATGGTGTGTTTGAAGTACATGCACACAATAATTATAGTTTTATAGTGGTAGCAAGGCATTTTTTGATTGTGTATATACAACTAAAATACAAGTGACATATATTTAAAAATAAAAAACAAAATAATTTTTAAGTAAATAAAATAAAATAAAATAAATCTTCAATAAATAAAATAACTCAAGACTAATATCTTTTGGTGTTTTTTAGATAGATGTATTTAAGATATCTATACTAGTTAATATACATTTTACTTTTGGCTAAAAAATATGTTTATCAAACTAATAGATAAGTAGTTGTGGTAACAAGAACTAGATTGTTAGAATATTTGGACCAATGATGGACTGGAAGTGTTTGTTAGTCATTAAATGTAGTGTAATGGCTTAATAATGTTGTAACATTGACATGCATGCTATAGTTATTAATTGTTTATGTTTATAGCTCATTTTTCTATGACACAAATTTATATGAAATTACATTGTGTTTCTATTGAAAACTTGATCTATTTTCATTTGAGATTGGAGGACAACTTTGTTGATGTAGCAGCAAGGTTATGAAGCAACATAAGTGGAGATAAGTTTATATCTATTTTGTGCTTGTTGATGCAGAAGCTTTATACGAGAAGTAGGCCATGAGAAGATAAAGCATGTGACTCGTGTGAGGAATATGTTATCCTTCATTGATATTATGTAAATGTATAACATGTTACATGAGCATTGGTGGGAATGCATGTTCCTATTATCAGGGAAGAAGAAGCATATGCTTGATTTCCCATGGCACCCTAGAGTACAACCAGACTAGGTCAAAAGGTGTGAAAGGCTCACAAGTGGACATACTACTTTATATAATGTACAATGATGTATATTTAAACTATAGATTATCAACTACGCCTTCCATAATATGTTAACAAGTGTCATGTACATATGGTGTGTTTTTATGTGGTCAGGATTATGCCAAATCCAAATCCATATGGTGCTAGCTAGTTGGAACAGGCACACATAACAAATGTGGTCATGTGTTGGACGCACATGGAGATGAGATAAATGTAACATGTAGATGCAATGTGTTGCCCATGTGCAGGTTGTACAAAATGCAGAAAGGTTGGAGGAGTTGACAATGTTGTTGCATAGAAGTGTAGACTCCTAAAGTTGCGTGACTTCATTGAAGAGTATGTGTGCAATTGTTTGGTGTAGAGTTGTGCTAAACTATTACAAATGATGCTTGCACAGATTTGCACAAATCCATTTTGCCAAAGTCCCATTCATGCACAAAGCATCTTAGCACTATGTTATGTGTGCAAGGGAAGATTGTAACATGAGGCATGTTTATATTGAGCCAATGTGCAAGAGCGTGAGTTGCATAGAATTGTGTAAAGATCAAAATTTATATCATAATTAATACTTGCACTATTAGGAGGTGTAATGGGTGTGTTAATAGGATAATTTGGAGAACATCTTGGTTGATGAGAACTTATGTCCCAAGATTTTAAACTTTGGACTGGTCAAAATGGTAGAAAAATAGTTCAATTTGAACATGTCCAAGACCAAAGGGATGTGTAGATACTTAATGTTGAAGTGGTTTGAAATCAATTCTATCATCACATAGGCATACATCTATAGCTTCATAATGAAACTTTTCAAAGTGATTAGTATGACAAGGCATTTGACTATCTCCAATTTGGCTAAATAGCACAACGAGTTCTACTATCTTGAGTGAAAATTTGAGATGGTGGTAAATAAAATATTGAATGGAGTAAGAAACAATTGGAATGAGATGAAGGCAATGAAGATAGGTGAAAAATGTGTTTGAATGCCAGTCTTTTTTCCCCTAATGTATGATCATTTTAATAGGAGACAAATTTGAAATTGACTAATTTCTACATGAAAGCACACACTAACAACAAACATACATATGCAAAAACAAACATGTATTTAAAAAACATACATACATAATAAGAAGTAAAATATTTTTAAAAAACTGTATAAATATTTATATGAAAAAGTACAAACACATATATTTGCTTTTAGTTTAGAGTACTTAATTAGAAATGTTATTAATTAATTTGTAATTATTAAACACTTATTATTTATGTAATTATAAAATTTAATCTATTTTTAAAGTAAATTATGCAATCTATTAAAATATTATTGATATAAATAAGTATTCTTAAATTTATTTTAAATGACAAATACATGTAAAAAAATGATTTCCATTGATAATGTCCTCCTCTTCACATCTTTGGTTCTAGTCTCACTCAGCCTTGTTACATTTACACTCTTGTAGGGGTCTACATCTATAAGTGACTTGAGAGTGGACACTAATTTGGGGCACATGGTGGGTGTGTGGTTTAAACTCAAACAGGGAAGCATGCTTGGCAGCGCTTGTAAAAAAGCCATCAACATAGGTAATCATGTCTCACAAGGGTCACTTCTTTAGCCAATGGCTCATATGCATACTCAAGCATGGGATTCAAACCTAGGACATCTTAGGAAAAGTCAATTCATTTTTCTAGCAATAGTTCGAGTCTCCCATATGTCCTTCTGTAACAAAATTTTCTACATTAAAGAAAACCTTGTCAAAATATACAAGAGCTTGGGCATAGGCCAAGAATTTTTTTATAGATATAGTGCTTGGATAATAAAAGGATTACAATGGCATGAAAGAGAGGATCATGGTGCATGGAGATCACCATATTGCAATGGCATGTAACATAGAATCTTTATGCATAGATGAATATAGGATGACACCACATATATAGATGTACAAATCAAGATATTTGTGGAGTGTAAAATTTATTTCTCTTTTCTCATTATTATTTATTGACTATTATCTTTATATCACTCATGCATACTCTACAAAAAATAGTTTTGTTTGTTCTTTTAATTTGTTGGGTGCTTAGAATGGTTAAAAGTTAATGGATCTAAAATAACGAGACAATGTAAAGTGTAGATTCACTCCAAAGAGTTTGGAGTCCATGTACACTATCTCATACAATAGATATTTGAGCCTCTTTAGGGGATTTTATTAGAATATGGTCTATCTCTATCAATTATTAATTAATTAGAAACGTTACTTAGTAAATTTGGAGGCATAATCTACAAGAGGAGAATGAGAATCATGACCCAATTGGAATGCCAATCTCCAATGAGGGTAGAATCATGGGCAACATGGTGCGACTTGAGATTTCAAAATTTAAAATCACATTGTGAGAAATTCTTCAAGCTCTCTAAGTGCGTGGAAATTATAGTGTATTATGCACCAACTAGCCTACAACCTCCTTTATTTTCTTTATTGCCAACATATTAATCTTTCTCAATGTTTGAATAGGATTAATGAATTCTTGGGATTGAAATCTCATATAAAAAACCTATGGGTAAGTGCAAGAAATTGGGTCCACATTGAGAGGAAAAAATGTAAGGCCAAAAATTGTCAGATGAAACAAATACCCATTAACTTAAACTCGTATACCTACTTTCTAAAAATAGGCATCCATTAAGGTTCATAGATCCAAAACTAAGTGGGTACTCCATTCATAATGGATATATGTTACGTGTAGAAATACAAAATGAATGGATATTCATTTACTAATAGGTATTCATTCTAGAAAAGTATTTTTTTTTCTTGCACTCATAGACATTTCTTCACTATTTTTGATAGTGTATCGAGTAGAAGCTGATAGACATGAATGAATGTCTGCATCTAGAGACTGAGCTATGCCCCTCAAGCGTTGCCTCGTCTCTCCACAATTACAAGCTAGGATTTTTTGAGGTAGGTAACCATTTTAGTGCATTTTTTAGGCTAATAGGGTTTTTCTTAATGTTTTAAGGTTAAAAATTAGGTTTTAGGGATTAGGCTTTATAGATTTGGGTTTAGGGTTTAGATTTTATGGATTATGGTTTTAGGGTTTATAGTTTTATGGAATAGGGTAAAACTAATCCCTAAAATTGTAAACTGCAAACCCTAAACCCTAATCCATAAATCATAAAGCCTAAACCATATTTATTTAAGTTCATTATAAATAAACTTAAAAATGGTAAAATTTGAATGTAAACTAATTTTTAATGCAAAATGTATTTAGGGATTTGGGTTCAAGTTTTATGGTTTACAATTTTAGGGATTAGGGTTTACAATTTAAGGTTTATGGTTTACAATTTTAGAGATTAGGGGAAAAATGTATTTGGGAATTAGGGATTATGGTTTACAATTTTAGGGATTGGGGAAAAATGTATTTAGGGATTAGTGTTTATAGTTTATGGATTAGGGTTTATAGTTTACAATTTTAGGGATTAGGGGAAATTGTATTTAGGGATTAGGGTTTAAGTTTTATGGTTTATAGATTTAGGGATTAGGGTTTATGGCTTAGGGTCCATAGACCCTAATCTCTAAAACTATAAGCCCTAAATTTAAAGGGTATTTATTCAAGTGCATTATAAATAAATTTAAATTATGGTAAAATTTATATGTAAACTAGTTCTTTATAAGAAAAATTATGTATTTATTTAAATTTATTTTTTAATAATTATGGTTGGGTTCATGGATTGCATAAGTGTAATGATTTTATATTGGATGAATCTTTAGTTGATTATCTTGAAAAGCCACCTCAAAATCCCCCACCTCAAAACCCACCTCAAACTAATGAACAAAGGTTGAGAGGGGAGATAATTGAAAACATAACCATGTTGGCAACCAAAATAGATTTATTTCATATTCATCCTCATATTGTCCCCCATTTATGTAGGTGTGCCACTTCTATGCAGACAATGATAGATTCAATTAGAAACATAGATTATAATTTTGATAGATTTCATCATTGGAGGGAGGAGAGGAGGCAATTTTATTCAGATGGTTTGTCACACAAAGAAATAAATCATTTTCATATTACAAAACAAACATTAGCACCATATTTCATCGATCCTTCTACTAATCTCTATCCTTCCAACAAAAAATCAATCAGATGGTGTAGGCACACTAGGATTTCAACTAATTTTTAGGATTATTGGTGGATGGTCTTTGGCCGAAAATCACATGATAATCTTGAGGTGCCATTATATTTTTTGAGAAAATTATGGGTTGAGTTTGAGATGGGTTTAAAACCTAATTACTTTGATATGATATCATTTTAGGGTATTAGTGGTAGCATGTCAGAGTCTAGACTTGGTGTATGTGTTGACCCAAATTGACAACTACCTATTCCACCTTTGTCGCTCCTTCTATACCCACTAATCCTAACCCCATTCATCAAAAGACAATGATTGTAGCTATAGGAGTATTGAGCAGACTCACATAATTTAACTAACCAAGCTATACCTAGTTTGAAACTCAAGTTAGTAGAGAGCATGGAGGAGATGGCACTAGTCCAACTAGCACCTTAGGCATGTTGACACCAGTATAGAGTTGATCCTATTTGTGTAGGAATTATAATCAACCTTGTTATGGTCCTTGCACATCCACTTTAGGGGCCCTAGAAGAGAAGGCATTCTTCTTTGGTTTGTTAGAGAGCAATAGACTTGCTACTTCTACACAAGTATACCACATTTTATGTACACATATTTTTATAAATTTTAATTCTCAAAATAAGATTAATTAATGCTAAACATTTTTCTACATGTACATGTAATTTTCAAATATTGATTACAAACTATATTATTTTCTATGTAGATGAGGAGTGATTCTCTGAGACTAGGCCATCTTGTCTCGATGACTATTCATCTTGACACACCTTATACAACACCAAAAAATAGCGATTTGCAATTATTACAAATTATCACATTGAGTAAATAAAAGAAATAGCGCTCTGCAACTTTCCCACTCAAACTCATTTTGAACCTACTTAGGTCATGGTTGCCATCAACCCAGGGGGGCCTTGCCCCCCATTGGGCCCTCTTAAGGAACTTGCTGCAACAAGTACTGCCTCAGGTAGTATTTTAGAGAACAAAATTCTATCCTCGGAGTTGGATCCTGTTGTGCCTTGCACACACGCCCCATTCAAGAATGGAGACCCCCTCTTTTGATTTGGCTAGAGAGTCATTTGATCTTCTGATCTCCTAAGTGATTGTGTGGTCTAAAGAACATCTTTGACCTTGATGGAAAGATGATATTCAAAAAATCACTTCGAAATCTGCTAGGATAAGTTGTTACTTTCCCTTTGAGGCCCTTGAATTGACATTTTGCGCTAAAATAGCCCTCGTCTGACCTTTGTGCTAATTTTCTATCTATCTGACCTAGCGCTGAAAAGTGCTTTGTCCGACCTAGCACTGAAATCCATCGCTCTGACCATAGTGCTAAAACTCTGTCTGAATGACCTGACATTAATTTACCTTTTGCACTGAAACTTGCTTTGTCAGACTTTGCGCTGATTCCCTCACCGTCGGACTTCTGCACTAAAATTAGCTTCGTCCGACCTGTGCTAAAAACAATGACCTCCGACCTAGTCGGACAACCATGAAAGGCCCGCAAGTCAGATGAACCTGATTTCTCCGCCAAATTTGTGCAAACTGAACTTTGGCTTAGCACTTAAAGTGGTCCTGACTGACCAAGTCGGATGCACCCAGATTTCCCACCGAGTCTGAGCTAAGGTAAATCCGTGCAAAATCCAAACTGACAGGCCGTACGCCTGTGTAGTAATGGTGGATTTCACAGGGGTTAAATAGGAAATTAATTAGGTTTTAGTCATTATGATCGCGTTTTAGACTAGAAATTCTAGAGCTCCTCTTGCCGTCCGCCGATTTGACCTGCAAATTGAACCCGCAACATACCTACATGTTGACGCTCTTGCCAGGTAGGGTTTCAACCCTGATTTTCAAGCTCCCATTTCCAAATAAGTTAGGGTTTGGTTTAAACAAGCGAGTTTTGGTTAGGAAGATGGTGTTACATCTGCATTTTTTTCTAAACTAGGATTTTTGTATAAACTGTGGAATCTACTTTTGAAAACCCTAGTTTTAGCGAGTCGTGAAATTGAAGAAGTCACTGTGTGCTAGAAAGCTAGACTTAGGTAAATTTTGCCCCTAAAAACCCTGCGCTAAAACTTATCTCGTCCGACCTGCGCTATATTACCCTTCATCTGACTTAGTCGAACCCTATCAAAAATCGCGCAAGTCAGACCGACCTAATTTCCATGCAAGTCACAACTAAATTCGCATCCACATGATTTTGTGCTAAAGTGCCAACTGACCGACTTGCAAACCATCAGAGGTTAGAGACCTCCAAATTCTGCGCAAGTCGGACTCCCCTGAAAAATCACGCAAAACTCAAGAACATGAAAAGGAAGCCCAAACATGAGGTCGGACCAGCCCGACTTCTCCGCCGAGGTCGGATGACCTCAATTTTAGCGCTTTTCCTTCTGAGGGTTGGACAACCCTCAAATTAGCGCAAAACCTAGCAAATGACCAAATTTCTTGAAAGTTCTAAAGGGAATGTTGTTCAGAACGATGAAATTAATGCTGTGATGCTTTAATAAGGATGATTTTCATGAATTTTCTTACAGCATTGAATATTAGATGGCATGCAATGTTCTTTCAATTAGACTTATATTTCCTTCAAATGCATGCCATTAGTAAAAAGTAGATTTGTGTTGATTTATCTGAACTTAGAAGTATGTTAGGAGTTTTCTCGGTATCAAACTTATAAGGTCCGGTCATGTAGAATCAATGACTGCTCGGGCTCAAGCTATGAAGTAAGAGTTCAAGGGAGTCCCTCTAGAAACCAAGATCCACTCTGGATGGAGTAACGTCGGGGACACGGACCTAGGGCACATAGACCTAGATGACTTTAGACTCAGAGTCTTTGGTCCATCTCCAACTCTCAGGGCTAGAACACTAAGAGATAGTGGACTTGGATAGGCTGCTACCTTTCCTACTTCAATTCACTGTGCAGAGCTAATTGCCACTTGTTCAGATAGGTATGACGTAATATCCAGGCAAATCTAGACAGCAAATGGGGAGGTCCTAGATGACTTGACCCCACCTGCTCTGGCAGAAATGTTAGACATCCCCTGGCACAAAGTTGTAACAATGCCAGACAAACAAGGATCCAAGGCCACTTATAATAAGGATGTAGAGGGATGCAGAAAGTACATAAATGATCATTGGGTCAAGAGCAAGAAGTCTGCTCTCATCAAACTCCCCAAAGTAATGTACAGAAGTGATTTCCACGATGAAATAGGGGATATTGTAACCTTTCTAAGCAGAATCTACGGGTTACCAACTGCCTCTACCTTTGAGGACTGGATGTTCATCATAATCTCTGAGATATTGAAGGGAACCAAGTTCCAATGGGCTCAAATCCTTAGTGATAACATCCATGAAGCCTTCAGCAACTTCAATGAGAACAAATACTTCAGGTGGACGTCCTATGTTGTGTATGTATTGGTAAGAATGAACCATTACGATGGACTGTCTAAGATTGGTGAGATTGGAAACGATGAGAAGATGCAGATCAAAGTATATGAATGCTATCCACAGCTAACCTCATCCCAATCGTTGATACATTTCAAAAGAGTAAATGATGCATTCACAATGTACATAGCTAGGAAGTTACAAGGTAGCACAGCATTGAGGATTTCCACCGAGGCCATGAATGAAGTAGCTAGATATGGCAGATGGTATATCTAATTCAAGAAAGTTACATACATAAGAGTACAAGGCTTCACTGGAATGGCCTATAGACTTCCCCGCTATCCAGATGATAAGACAGTGCTTCTGGAACTGTCGAGGCAACTGATACCGTGTGCAGAAAAACTCAAGCACCTACATAGACCAAGTGTTTAATTCCCTATAAAATTTGGCAAAGGACTCTATGCATGTCCCTCTCTAGCATCGGCAGAATATTCGGATAAAGAGCTTCAACTATTGAACTTGCACTACTATAATGCACGGGATCATTTTGATCCAAACAAAGTAATGGAAAGATTTGTAAGCAAGAAATTCTTTCATAAGATTCACATTGAAGACTTTTGGGCCAATTGCCCTGATGATTATGAGGTTATGAAGAAGGTGCATGCAAGGCTGCCTCTGGATTTTATCAAAAGATTCCACATAATGGCAGTCCCTGATCAATTGCAAGATGATGAAAATGTCATGCTTAGAGGACCATGGGAGGCACAATACCATCAACCCATTCCATTGCCAAACTGGGCTAATGCAGAAGAGAGCTCCCTGGATGTTGTTATGAGGGAACCAATCAGAATAAGTAAGGCATGGGTCAGGTCACAAGTCGTTGTCCTGAATGAACAAGGAGTCCAGCTCACTTACACAATAGAAGAATTAGACAAGGACTCTGGGGGAGAAGAAGATGAACCCATTCAGGTCTCAGATGAGCTAGAGCTAGCTGAAAAATAGAAATCAAATAGTGAAGAGCACACATCTCTAGTAGAGAAGGCTAAGAAGATGAAGAAGCCATCCATAAGGTCTCCTCAGAAGAAAGACCAACCTCCTTCCGCTAGGACCAGAACTTCAAAGAGAAAGGATATGCCAAGTGGTGCGGGAGAAAGCTCAAAAGCTAAGAGGGTTAAAGTAAAAGAAGCTAACAAGGAGGCTACCACAACTAAAAATGATTCCAGTCTTCCAACTGCTTAACCTCCCGCACAGGATACTAGCACTACTACCTCAAGTCCTGCTACTTCTACTGTCACTTCTCCTTCCATCCCTCCATCTTCTGCTACATCCACCTCACCCATGACCTCAGCCATTATAATTCAAGAGACATCTTCTGCTGCCTCTCCTGCCCCTGCTATATCCATCACTTCTTGTCCACTGATAATTTCCTCTAGTGACTCTAGTAGTCCTATTTCCTCCATTCTTCCCATTTCATACCCCTCCACTACATCTACACCTCCTTCTCCTTTACCGTTGCCTCCTATTTCCACCATCCTTTCACCCCCTCTTTCCTTACCTTCACTAACATTTTCTTCATCTCTTACCATTTCTTCCTCCTTATCACCTGTCTTGACCAACATAACGTAGGTCATCATGCCTTCCTTCACCATCCCTTCTGTTGTCCCCATTTCACAAATGCCAGCTGATTCATTGGTAGTGCCTCTATTGTCTGGGATTGAGAAGGTGTGTGCAGAATTATGATTATAGGAGTCTGAAGCTGCGGTTGAGGAGGGGAAGGAGGTATTGACTGGAGTAGATAATGAAAGCCTCCCTAAAACTTCAGCTGGTGTGGAAATCATTGACATATCTGATAGTCCCCTGGACAAGGATCCAATGGAGGAAGTTTTGAAAATTGCACAGGAGAACGTAGTTGAAAATCTGAAGGACTTGGCCCAAGAAGAAGAGGAGAAAAAAGAGAAAAGTCCAGAGAAAAGTCAGGAACAAGAACAAGAGCTAGCCAAAGAGTTGGCTGTGTTTGATAAAGATGGGGCTTCTGAGTTAAACAAATCTTCTGCCCCTGAGTGGCTGCTAGGAAAAATGGCATAACCAGAACCCTAGGTAGAAGTAATGTAGCTTGATTTAAGTGCTATCCTATCACAGGCTCATAAGCCTCAGAAGCAAAAAAAGGCTAAGATCCAATCAAGGATCTACCAAACTGAATCAGGGTCAAGGATAGTAGAAATAGCAGTCCCACCAGCTAACGCAACAAGAGACAGGTCAGGGCAGAGGATTACGTGATATCTACAGTTAATTTAGGCCCAACCACTCATGCTCAAAGAGTGGATGATTTCAAGGGATCAGTCACATCAATCCTGGAACAGTTGGATAAGGACAAAATGTCTAAGAAAGACCTAAAACAACAAAATGAAGAACTGCAAGTGTGTCTCCAATTTTTGATAAAACTAGTGGATGTCGAAGGAGATATAAGGACAATTCCTACTTTCTTGTCTACCGATGAGATGGCCAAATTGGGTGAGGTAAGGTCAAAATCCCAGGGCAAGGAGAATTATTGATAAAAGTTTTTGAGATGGGATGTGAAGCTATAAGTGTCTCTGCTCAAACACATAAAAGACTGGTGGAATTGCATACCAAGTGGAAAGACTTACATGAGGAATGCGATACCTTTGATGAGTATTATTCACATATGTATCCCCGAATCAAAGGTATTAGAGAACTGCCAGCTTAGACCTTAGTTACGGAGAACAATTTGATTGGGGGTAGGCTCCCAAAGGCTGTTGAATGGTATCAATAGCTACTTTTGAGAAAAGAAACCTTTGAGAACATAAGGGAAGCATACAAACCAGTTGATGAAGAGCTGAGATCGGTTATATACGACATCAGTGATTCCTTAAGGGACTGCAGGGAATCATCTTATGATGATTATGCCCTATTTGATGTCAAGAAATGCAAGGATAAGTTACACGAGGTACTATTTAATGACACACTCAGCATGGAAGAGTAGTTGGATAAGGAAAGTGACCTCAGGGCCAAGTTCAAGGCATTTCAAAAGGCAGGGGTAGAGATAGAAAGAATATATGGAAGATTCAATCAGGAGCTGGAAGTGTTTGATTATAGGATACATCATTTAAAGAACCCAGACCCATCCGACATTAACACTGCACTCGATGCATGTTGACTTATCGCAACAAGCTGGCCAGTGAGGACAAGATTGACTTGGATAAAGAATCTTGATGTTATTTTGAATATTCTACCAATACAATCTCATCACAATTGAAAATTTGTTATATTTGGGCAACATGTGACTCAATTTTGTCTTCTTCTTGCTTCTAAAATGGGCTTTTCCACTAATATACTGAGTTGTCTAATCAAAATGACTAGATTCAATGTATCTGAAGTTATTTTTTTCGTCTTTTTCTTAAAAGACAAAATGTAATCCGGGAATTGATGTGGGCTATTTTTGATGTAATCTGGACCATCAGTGTTGAGTTAATCTCCACCGTTCATTTGAAAGCTAGGGTATGCTGCTTTCTATATAAAGGGCTGCCATTTCCACTTTTGGGAAGAGAGATTTTGATGCCAAGTTGTTGACTCTATGCCATTTGAAGTAATACAAAGCAAGTTTCTGCAGTCATTCTGAGAATTTGCATCTTGTGTTGAATCATTGTGGTTTTCATGGTTTGCTTCTTGCTCTCCCATAGTTAGATTAGTTGTGCTTTTATGACGTTAATGGTTTGCCGAAGTATTTGATGAACATTCCAAGTCCATACTTTTAGTTGTTTGCTGATAGTAAATAGCTATGTAAAGTTAGTCTAGGCTTATTATTTGTGCTGAAGTTCAACTACATTTCACAAGTTAAGTTGCGTCGTTTATTGGGTATTTAATGAATGAATGTGGTCTAAAAATCTTTCTTCTTCCATTGAAGATAGCACCGTTTTCTGCAGCACTGTAACACCCATTTCAGTTTGGTAACTCAGAAAACTAGTTTAAAGTTTGGAATATTTGTCTACTGAAGATAACCCTTGCATTGTGGATGTCACTTAGGATCCTTCTAAAACCCTAAACCTTTTGCATTTTCTTTAAAAACCACTGTTAGTTGTTAGAATAAGAATCTTAGCAGCATTGTATCTTGTTTATCAGCTGAAAATCATAGTAGGGTTTATATGTATTTGCTGCCCTAAAACTTGAAGATTTGCAGATTGCATGTAAGACCCCTTGTAGGAACAGCTAGAACATACCAACTGATAAATTCCAAGCAAGCTAAGACCTAGCTGTATTATCCTTGGAGTAGTCTTACTTATGGTAAGATACTTTTCAAGAGAGGTGTGAAACCAACAATCACACCTGCATTGCTGTGTGCTAAAACCACCATCAACAGATCCTAAGGCTTGGAAAAAGGCCCTGCTTGGGGAAGAGGAAAGGTTCAGTGAAGACTCTACTACCCCTGTGCTATCAGAGATGGAAAGGGGAACAGATCTTCAAATCCTAGATTGAATGATGGAAAAAATAGTCTCATCTATGGAGCTCTTGTTGGTGGGTAAGTTCCACTCTGCAAGACCAAACATTGACATGGTGTGGAGATGGGTTGCCTCAAGATGGCACCTGAAGGGAAGTGTCGTCACCAGTGCTATGGTTGGAGGCCCTTTCCTTTTCAAGTTCACAGCCAAAGAGGACCTTGTTGCAGTTTTAGCTAGAGGCCCCTGGCTATATGGTAAACATAATCTTTTCTTAGGGCACTGGAAACTAGGGTTCGATGCAGCCATGGAGCTGAGCAAGTTTGCCCCAGTTTGGGTAAGATTACCTAGATTACCTTTGGAATATTGGGATGAGGAGATCTTCACCTGGATCAGGAACTCCTTTGGAAGATTCATAGCACTGGATAATACCATGAAGAACAAAATGAGGTTAGTTTTTTCCCACTTTTGTGTTAGTGTAGATATCAACAAAACCATGCCTAATACTATTAATATAAATTCCGAGTATGGTAGCTGGGAACATCTGGTGTATGAGAATGCAACCACATTCTATCAAAATTGTTCCAAGAAAGGTCACTTGATCAATGAATACAAGCTCCTTAGGAACCAAAAACCTAATGAAGGGAGTGAGGAAGTGAATGATACTGAGGACTACCCTTCAAAGACCACTTACTAAGCATCATTGAGTCTTCTTCTAAACTAAAGAAACTGGACAGGCTCTTTGATAAGGCCACTCCAGGGGCTGAATAACAACTATCAGACCTGTTGAAATGTAGGGAAGATTCTACTAGTTTAGAGGCAATAGAAGGGGAGATCAAAGATTGAGCCCCTAAAGAGAAGAACAAACCCACACCTCAAAAATTTGCTATAGGAGTTTAGGGTTTTAAGGTGGTCCGTTCACTGAATAGGAAGTGATGGATTCAGGGAAGAAGACAGGACCATCCCCACCTAGATTTTTATCTCCTGGTGTTCATCCTAGTTCCACTTGGAGTAATCAAGAGGGTTGGGTGACACCCAAAAGGAAGGGCAAAGGCCATCCGAAAAAATTAGTAGATGTGGAGACATATGTGAAGGCTGAAAGACCCTCATAGAGAGAAACCAGACATAGGGAAGCAACCAAGGAAATAGCCATTGGGAGACAAAGCACTCTGGAGGCTCTCTCTAGATGAGGTCATAAATGAAGATCCTCTCCTGGAATGTGAGGGGGCTCAACAGTCCCCAAAAGCAGTTTATGGTTAAAAATTGCATCTATGAAAATAAGGTGGATATTATCCTACTACAAGAAGTTAAAATGTCTGAAGATAACTTCAAAGAAGTTGCTAACAAAATCTTGCCCACAACAGACTACCTAATCACCCCCTCCTTGGGTGCCTTGGGGGGCCTGGTCACTATGTGGAACAAACACCTCCTCAATGGTAGCTACTACTCCCATAATAAAAGCAGTCTTGAAGTGAAATTCACCCTCAACAAGAAATCCTAGAAAATTATAAACATCTATGATCCCAACACTAGGAGTGTCAGAAAGGATATGTGGGAAGGTTTGATACCGAGATTGAATGTAGAGAAAAGAACTAATTGGATGTTGGTTGGAGACTTTAATACCCCTTTGTTCCCTTCAGAAAAATCTAGGGGTATTACATACTTCTCTAACAGCATGGCGGATCAGGCAAACTTTCTCAACCAGACTGGGCTGATGGATATAAAGGTTAACAATCAACTCTTCTATTGGACCAACAGAAGAAGGGGAGACTAACTGATACAAGTCAAATTAGACAGACACTTGATTTCATCAAATTGGGACATTGTGTAACACGCTACTTTATCTGCCTTGCCTCATACCATCTCTGATCACAATGCTCTTTTATTCACTTGGAGGGAAGGAGTTCCTAAAGGCCCCTTTTCGTTCAGATACAAAATCATGTGGGCTTCCCACCCTAATTTCAAAGTCTACATAGCTAATTGGTGGAGTATCATTGTGCATGTATCCCCCATGTTTAGACTCACCCAAAAACTAATTTATGTCAAGCAGAAAGTTAAAGGTTGGAACAAGTTTTGCTTTGGCAATGTCATGACCCAGAAAAAACACATTTATGACAGCCTCTCTAACATCTAAGGCAATATGGCTAGGGGGGATAGGAGTGAGTCTAACATCAATAGGGAAGAGGTTCTTCTTAAGGATTTGAGGGAAATAATGAAAAAAGAAGAGATTTTTTGGAAGCAGAAATCTAGAGTCCAATGGCTAACTGAAGTGGATAGAAACACTACCTTCTTTCACTAGTCAGTTATGAAGCACAGAAAGAGGAACAAAATTACCAAGATGCTAGATGAAAACAATAGAGAGGTCAATTTAGAGGTTGAATTGGGGCAACTGGCCTCTAACTATTTTAGGAACTTCCTTTCCAAGAAAAAGGGTCAATCCTAACCTTGGCAACAAGGAGGATCTACTAGACAACATTCCTCCATTGCTCTCGGCTGAAGACAACTGTGCCCTTTTGAAATAGATTACCTATGAGGAAGTGAGGGCATTGGTTTTCTCTATGGGGGTCTTCAAAGACCTAGGCCTAAATGAGTTCCCCCTAGCTTTTTTCCAAGAATTTTGGTGTATAGTTTGTTTTGATGTTACTACGGATGTTAGAGACTTCTTTAGGACTGGTAAGATCCTCAAACAAATTAACTCCACTTTGATATCTCTCATCCCCAAGAAGAATACCATTGAGACTATGGCTGATTTCTATCCTATTAGCCTCTGCAACACTATCTATAAGATTATCACTAAGACCCTGGTCCTCATATTACAGTTGTTGTTGGACAGCCTTATTAGTGATTGTAAGAAGGGGTTTGTCCTTGGTAGACAGACTATGGATGTTTCCATCTCCACTCATGAGATAATCCACTTGATGGACAGAAGCAATATCCCTAGTATGGATCTTAAACTAGACATATCTAAGGCCTATGAAAGAATTTCATGGGATTTCCCATTCAAAGTTCTAAGGAAGTTTGGGTTCCAAGACAAAATGATAAAACTTATAAGTGAATGTGTGACTACTGTCAAGTACTTTGTGTTAGTCAATGGGTCTCCCCGGGGTTATTTCAATGCTGGCAGAGGAATTAGGTAGGGGGATCCCTTATCCCCCTACTGCTCATTATCTTGGTAGAGGTCCTGGGAAAGAATATATTAAAGCTCCTTGATAGATAGGTTCTTAAAGGGGTCAGAGCTGCTTCTACTATGGGGCCCTCGATTGTCTAGCAGTTTGTGGATGACACCATGTTATTTGGTGCTACCTCTATGGTGGAAGATAGAAGATGGATAAAACTTCTTAATGACTATGCTGATGTCTTAGGGCAATGCATAAACTATGAAAAGAGCAATGTCTTCTTCTTCAATGTTGGTTAGGAACTCCAAGAGAAGATTAAAGATATCCTGAATTGTAATAAGGCCACCCTCCTGACTACTTACCTGGGTCTCCCCCTCACTGTCAAGGAAGTGACCCCCTCCTACTGGAATTCTATTCTACGAAAGAATCCAAAAAAAGATGGAAGGTTGGAAGGGTAAGCTTCTCAGCCAAGCAGGGAAATACCAACTTCTGAAGGCTTCCCTCCAAGGCATCCCCACCTACTTTATCACTCTTTTCAAGATGCCCAGATATATAGCAATGAAGTTTGAGAAAATTCAGAAAATGTTTCTCTAGACGGGGGTTGAGGAAAAGAAGAGAATCTCTCTCATTGTCTAGGAAAAAGTTTGCCTCCCCAAAATTGAAGGGGGCCTGGGTATAAGAAAGCCCCAGCTGATGAACAAAGCATTATTGGCAAAGGTTGGGTGGAGTTTCCTAAAGGATCAAAAAGACTGGGTGCAGATCATGAGAGCCAAGTACCTGCACAATGGGGATAGGAATGAGTTCTTAGAGAGGGAGAGCCTCCCTAAAGGGTCCATTATTTGGAACAAGATAATCAAAACTAGAAACATCCTATCAAAAGGCATAAAGTGTGTTGGCTAATAGATTTGTTCTTGTTCTGAAAATGTATTATTCTGACTCTATACCCTTCTTTGAAGAACAAACGAGTTAAGCAACAAATGGGTGAACTTTTTAAATTAGTTCCCCTCTGAATTTAGGTACAGCTCCCTTTAAGATTTCAAATGAATTTAATCTATTCAACTATTTAAATCCACTTTTAACTAGAAAATGCTTAAGGTAAACTGACATTCATACATAACTATGTTATGAATGCGGTAAATTTATGCAGTAACAGTGAGTAATAGAATGCACAGATTCCACTTTTGATACATTCAAATACATGAACACATACATATGAATTTGCTAAACCAATAAACAATAGAGCACATTTGACGAATTGTCCAAAGAAAGAGCAATTACCAGGTGAAAGGAGATTTCACACAGAAAATCTAATTCCAAACACTCAGACGCATAGATCTAAGCAAGCAGTAATTGTTTCTTCTTCTCATTCACAGATGAAAAATTTCTCAGACAATCATCACATAATGTAAAACCATAAAATAGTTTAGCTAAAAATTCCTGCTTCTTCCTTTCTCAGTTTTTTCTATCTCAAAAAGATTTTTTAAAAAGCTATATATATGAGTGCCCTAATCATATCATCGAGTAAATCAAACCCAGAGTTAACATAACTCTGACCTGTACGGGATTTAGTTTATAACAACTGATTTTAAAGATCAAGATTGCGGAAAATAACATACAAGAGGAACTGAAATAAAGAAAGTGAGCCAATAAGATCATGATTGGGACAACGGATTTGTATCTCCAGATTTGTCATCGGTGGCCTGGGAAGCACGTTGAGTCTTCCACTCCTGAAAGCTGCAATGAACCCCTGAATCTTCGGGAAGTTGGGAATACCTATATGTTTCATTCTTGATTTCCAAACTTCTTTTTCCCTTCGCATTTTCCAAAATTTTTCTTTTTGTTCTGGAAGTGCGTCGATACAGAGGTAAAGTAGTGACTCAACTTTAGAAATCCGAGAGAAATCCTCAATTAAAATATTGTCATTTTCTTTGACGAAGCCGATATTATCTTTGAAAGATTGGACCACTGCGTCGACATCTTCCACTAGTTTTCCATCATCTTTTATGTATTTAACATTAATACATTGCAAGTCATGTTGTAGTGATTGAGTGAATTCTGTTATCTCCTTAATTAACTTTGTAAGTTCAAAGCGTCCTTGCCGCGATATGGAATTCCTCCATTCAATATTTTTCTTATTCACATATAATAAATCCTCGTCCAAACCAGTCAGGCTCTTTTCTGTCAAAAACTTTGCCAGCCCATATTTCTGAACTTCATCTATTTGGTTTATTACATTCACCCACTTACCTTCATCTTTCGCCCAAACAGCAACCTGTGCTTTAAGGTCATCAATGGTGGCAACAGTTAGATCATATATGCTCTTGAGTTCACGAATGTATTCAGTTCCATTTTGCTCAATGCTATCCAACCAACTATCAAATGTCTTCGCCACCATCTTGTTTCTGTGAACCTGATCTAGCATCTTTTGGTTGACTGGTGATTTAGGGTCGAAGGACAGGGAGAATTGTGAAACTGGCTACAGGTTGGGATTATGTATAGCATTGATGTACTCTGCCATTGAACGTAGAGTCTACTTCAATACCCTCTTATCCTTTTCATCTTTCCAACTCCAGCTAACTATCCTCTTGGTTGATGCTTCGAGGTGATGAACATCCGCAGCTCTTGATGCAACACCAAGATCCACTCTCTCAACAGTGAAATCCTGCACTGTTGGATCCTGCACTTCTTCCTCAGTCACTAGTTTGGCTATCTCAGCACTCTAGTTTCTAGTACTTGAATCGATGTCCACTCTGGATGTCACCTTTAGCTTTTTAGGCTTAGGTGTTTTCCCTAAGCATTTTCTCACCATGTCCTCTAAAGGGACAACAAAAGGAATTATTTTTTTCTTGTCAGAGATAGAACTCTCTAGCCACTTTGGTGCAGGGGCTAAGGTTGTCTTCTCAGGGTTTAATTCATCAGAGGATACATTTGAAAACATTAATATTTCAGGGGTCTCTAGAATGGCTCCTGACTGTGGCCTGGTGTCAACTTCCTCTGTTCTGTGTGGACTTAGTTCCTTGTCACCCATAGGTTCTTCTGAATCTTCCTCTGAATTCAGATCAACAACTATTGTTTCAGAAACCTGTTTCTTTCTTTTACCTTTGGTCCTCAACCTGGTAACATGAGAGGGTAAAATATCTGTGAGGACTCTTCTGGATCTCTTAGTGGTAGGGCATCTTTCAGTTGATGGCTTGGAAGCACCTGCACCATAGATAGCAATAGGTTGATTAGAAGAGTTTATGGGAAGAGATGATCCAATCATTGAAGTGAATTGTTGGGCATTTTTATCCTGAAGCCCTTCCTGTCTCTTTTCTCTCAACCATTTCTCGGTTCTCCTTATCACTGGAAGAGTTTTAACTTCAATTCTATCTTCCTCCTTTTTGCTTCAGTCAACTTCTGGAATAGGTAATTGTTCTACTCTCTCAAATTGTGGGTCAACTACCTGTTCCTCATCATCAATAATTCCAGAAATATCCATGTTTAAATTGAGAGTAATTATCTGCCCCAAAGAATACACCACAGCCTTCTCCTGATCTCAAATTCATCTGGACAGTCTTCCCACTAATCCTCTAGCTTAGGAATGTGTAAAAGCCCTGTTCCAGGGTCTAGGTTATCTCTGACAAATCCTTTGCTGTCAAATTGAGACCTGGCAGTGAAGAACTGAAAATTGAACCTTTTAAGGTTCAACTCCAAATTTAAAGCATCAGATTTTGAATGGCATGAATAATGCCCAAGTTCGATGGGAAAAGAAATACCAAAACCCTTTTTTATTGAGAATTTCTTATCTACATGTGCTAGCTGTCTACATACCTCCATCAACACGAAACGATCAAACACATATCTAGGTAACTTAATAGGTTCACCGTCAAATCCTCCAACTCTGATGTAAGTGAACTCAGAAAATTGAATGAAGAAGCTACCATAGATGCTAATCAGTTGCATTGCTCAACTGGACATTCTTTTACCCAGATTACCTGCCAGTTCATAGGTCATTTTCCTAGTGAAGACATCATTCACCCTTTTATAATTTTCATAGCAATTCCTTCTCTACAACTGTGAATAATATTCATAAATCTTACTATTCTCAGCTAAGGGTGCATGAGGTAGGTCAAACCACTCTCTTGTAGATGCTAGACAATAGAACAGGTACGAAGACATATAAAAATCTCTGTCACCCAGATAATTACTCAAACCCTGATGTAGAGAATCAGCCACTATTTCAGCCCAATCTAAAAATTGTTCCCCTTGAAGGATAACTTGTATGAAAAAGTACATCCAATCTTCCCAATAATACGCATGCTGACTGCCCTTTAGTCTGTGTAACAATACCACAATATCCCTCACTTCTTTAATCAAATGATCCCTAGTAAGTGGCCTAGGCAACCTTGAACCAACCTTCTGAAATTTCAGCAGCTAGTTTCTCACTATTACACTTTTGTAAGTCAATTTCTTCTCTAAGAAATACCCATAGGAGGAAGTAATATCAAGGCTGGAATACGCCTCTTTAGGCAGTATCTTCATCACAGACATGAGGGTTTGTGTGTTGACATGAAAGAACACATCGCCGTTTGCATTTCTGATGCATCTGCTTTGGGGTTCGTACCTATTCATACACTCCTGAACCAATTTACGGCATAGTATAGCCTGAGGAAAAGCTACAGCTTCAACTAAACCGCTGTCTACAATTTTCTTCATCGTAGGGGTTTGAACAGTGTTTCTAGTTCTTTCTCTAAATTCTTCTAAATTGTATTGTACTAGCGCAGTATCTCCAAATTCAGAGTGAGAATAGGTAATACCAGGACCATGTTCATTCTCGAAACACGTAGATTTCAAAGCCATACTTGGAGGATTACAATGAAAAACACTTCAAATTTTGAAAATAATGAGAGAAACTCAAGAGATTCTTCTTTCCAGCTAAGAAATAGGAATAGCACATAAGAGGAACAGAACTCACCTTCAAGATAGCTGAATTCACTATGAAATTTGAGTAATAAGAACCTTATACTTCTTGCGTTTTTCTCCTCTACGTTGCACAGTTTGTTTACTTGCTGAATCCGGCTTGTTCTTAGTTAACAATGGCATTAACCAGATTGAATAATTATCACTCGGAGCAATACGTGCTAGAAATATTTGAAAAGACATAAATTTTGACCTCTTCATTAATAGCAAGTATTATTCACGTGCCATCATGATGGTATAATGATTATCCGTAACCTCCGCCAAATTAGAACTCTCGGTTTCATAATGAGTCTCTGACATATTTTCCTCCAACTTTCCCGCTAAATTTGACTCAGAAAGTCACGGGAATAAATGAGACCAAAATCTCCAAATCTTTGAACTATTGAACCATTGAACCTTTAGGGCATGGTTCAATGTGGTGGTTCGACCATACCAATTGAATCACATAAATGGGCAAAGGATTCACTTATGGGAATATTGAACTTAAGCTCATGAACCGTTGAACTTGTAAAGATATGGTTCAATATGAAGGTTCAAAGACACAAGGGATATGTAGACCAATAGACAATTATGTGGCTTTGGTAAAAGGCTTCCAACTATGAGACAACGAACTGTTGAACCTTGAACCATTGAACTTCGCTATAGAGTACGAGCGGATGGTTCAACGATACATCATTTACGCAAGGTAACTACATGACATGACTGTTACAAGGAAATGAACGTTGAACCTTGGACTGTAGAACCATTAAACTATTGAGAAAAGGGTTCAAGTTCAAACCGAAAGTTCGAAGATGTTTAAGATATACAGAACAACAGTTTGCTTTTTGAGACACTTTAGGCATATCGAACCATTTGAACTTTGAGCTTTGAGAATGATTCGGGTTCAAAGGTTCAAACCTTAAGTAACCTTGCTTACAAAGACAATAAACGGGTAAAAATTGAAGGACCAAGAGTCGATTTAAGAAACAAAGGTATGACGCAAATTACAACACAGCAAACCGGCTCTTGTTCAGGAAATATTACCAATAAATAAATAAGGGCGACTCAAAAGGTAACATTGGCTCTGACTGGGGACTGCATTTTATGGAAAAATGCAGAGAACTCAAAAGCTCTGGTTTCACAGGAAAAGGAAAATAGAGAAGAAAGGAAACGGAATGGAACAAAACAAAAAAAAGGGAAAAGAAAAACAATAAACCAAACAGAAGGGAAGACTATGTACAAAACAGGGGACCCTGTTTTACAGACAATACAGCTTGAGATCCTGTCCATTATAGGACAAGGGTAAAGTAACTCCATCAGGATACTCCAATTTAAAAGAATTTGGACCCAATACCTGATGAATTCTGAAAGGTCCCTTCCAAAGAGAGTCAAATTTGCTATGTGCACCCTTTGGTTCTCTTCTTCTATCCCATAATAATACTTCATCTCCTTCCATAAACTTCCTGGGCCTTGTTTTCCTGTCAAATTTTTTTTTAACTCTGGCCTGATGTACAGTAATCCGGTCGACCAACTCATTTCTCTCTTCTTCAATCTTAGTTAAATACATAATCCTCTTCTCCAAGGAATCTTGGAAGTATTGGTCCTCGATTACACTTTGTAGCTTAGCTGTAGATAGCTCCAGAGGCAAAGATAATTAGGCATCTATTCCATAAACTAATTCAAAAGGTGCCATCACAATTGCTCTTTTCAGAGTTATTCTGTCGGCCCAGAGTGCTTCATACAGTTTCTTATGCCAATCTCTAGGGTTGTCACTCACCAATTTCTTCATGATAGCAATCAGGTTCTTGTTACTGGACTCAGCTTGTCCATTCCCTTGGGGATAGTAATCTGATGAATGGGAGAGAGATATACTGTGTTCGTAACAAAAAGAAGTCATTTCAACTAAAGAGAAACTGGTAGCATTATCTGCTACAATCTTCTGAGGAACACCAAATCGTACTAAAATGTTTTCTTTAAGAAAATTACAAACCACCTCCAAAGTTGTTCTTTTTACAGGGGCTGCTTCAACCCATTTTGTGAAATAATCTATTGCTGTTAAGATGTGGGTATGCCCTACACTTGAGGGGGGTGAGATAGGCCCAATAAAATCCAATCCCCATTGTTTAAAGGGTTCATCGATAACAACGAGCCTCAAAGGTAGAACTGTAAGTTGTGGCCTTCCTGAGAACATTTTACATTTTTCACAGTTAGCCACCCATCTATATGCATCTTTAAACATCCTTGGCCAGTAGTAACAATTTCTGAGGATTTTGAAAGCTGTAACTGAAGAAGAAAAATGTCCACCACAAACTTCATTATGGAAAACTTCCAAGAGCTTATCTTGTTGCTCTTTATCTACACACCTCAGGAAAGTTCCGTCTAATCCCTTCTTGTAAAGGACATCCCCCCAAATAACATATTTCACTGCTTTTAGCTTCAGATTTCTTTTCTCTTTAGGAGTTAGGTGATTAGGACAATCCCCATATGTAAGATAGTGTGCCACATCTAGAAACCATGGGTCCTGCAAGCTTACCAATAAGACTGTGGGGAGTCCTCCTTCTTGTTCTTTGTTCTCAACAATCAACTTACATAAGACTTGACCCCTGATTAGCTTAGTAGGCTTAACTTCCAGATCATATTCCTGGATTTTAGCAACCCACATTGCTCTATTGTTTAATCCCACTTCTTGCTGAGTCAAAATACTTTTCACAGCTGAATTTGGAACAAATACAACTGAGTGAGAATGAAGTATATAATATCTAAACTATTTAATAGCTTTAACCACAATGAAGGCTTATTTTTCAACCAAAGAATATTTCAGCTCATGCTTTTTAAGGGGAACGCTCATGAAAACTATGGGAACTTCTTCATCCAATTCATTTTTCTGTAACAAAATACCTGACATGGTATGTTCCGAAGCATAACAGTAAATAATAAAATCTTTTTGAAAATTAGGATTTACCAAAGTGGGAGTGTTTGCAATTACTTCCTTGATATCTTCAAATGCCTTCTTAGCAACTTCATTCCACTTGAACGGCTGTTTTTCAATCATCATTCCAACAATGTGTTTTATAATCTCAGCAAAGTCAGGAATGAACCTTCTAAGAAAATTGATTTGACCAAAGAAGGACTTGACTCCAGTCCTATTTGAAGGGAGACTAAGCTGTTGAATCACCCTGACCCTCTCTGGATCAATTCTGATTCTGTCTTTTGAGACTAGGTGTCCTAACAATTTTCCCTCAGTCACACAGAAAACTGACTTCTTGGGATTGAGTGAGATGACATGGCTTTGGCACCTCTACAAGACAATCTCTAGATCTCTCAGGTGATCTCCTCTATTTCTGGAAAAAATAGTCAGATGATCAAGATAAATAACAATAATTCTATCCTTCAGATCTCTAAAAGATGAGTCCATTGCCCGCTGAAAAGTTGCTCCCGCATTAATCAAGCCAAAGGGCATTCAGTTATAGTCAAAAGTTCCCTGAGGCGTAGTGAAAGCAGTCTTATGTTGATCCTCTGCAGCCACACCTATCTGATTGTAACTTGAGAAACCATCCAGCATAGACATCATTTCAGACCCAACAACTATCTGCAAGATGTGGTCCATCACAGGCAAGGGATAGTTATCTTTCAGGCTGGCCTGGTTCAAGTTCCTAAAGTCAACACAGATTCTTATTTCTCCATTCTTCTTGCATACTGGAATGATATTTGCCACCCAAGTGGAGTGATGGATTGGATAGATAATCCTAGCTTTCAACATCTTATCAATCTCCTTAAAAATGGCTTCAGCAACTTTTGGATTATAATTCCTCAGCTTCTGTCTGAATGGAGCTGCATTTGCTTTCAAAGGAATATGGTGTTGAAACTGTCCATGTCTAAAATTTTTAAGATCATTATAACACCAGGCGAAGACATCCTTATATTTGATTAACAATTTGATCAATTTGTTTTTCTCCTCTGAAGAACAGCACCTACCAATGGATACCCATTTAGGATCAGCCTCATCCCCAATGTTTATTTTCTCATAATCTTCTACTTTATTAGGATTATAAGGAGGTTTGCCTCTAATATATTCATCTCTTCGAGAAAATAGATGTTCTAAAGAGACCAGCCCTTTAGGGATTTTGTTTCCCTTTAACTGAATCACGCCATCTTTTGGATTAATCCCAAGGTCAGGACTGAATTCTTTACACTCTATTTCGGAACCTTCAAAATAGGTCCCAGGAACATTTCAGAATTCTCTAAAAACTTTCTGATCTGATTATCACTCTCAAAAACTTGCCAGCTCTCATCATTATCGGGGACATTAGGACGATATACCATTTCTATTCTATAAGAATCTTTTTTGAAATCTGGATGTGGCAAAAGGAGAGAAGCTGATACTGCTAAAGAATCTGCTTGGAAGTTCTGATCTCTGGGAATTATTTCGATAGAGAAGGCATCAAAATATTTGATCTCATCCCATACCCTATTTCTGTAATGTTTTAGTCTTTCATTCTTAACAGAAAAGATCCCCCTCACCTGTTTCACAATTAATTCAGCATCACCCTTCACTTTAAGTACCTTCACACACTTTCCTTTGGCTTCAAATAGCCCAAGCAGTAAAGCTTCATATTCTAGAGTATTGTTGGTGTTTTTGAACTCTAGCTTGAAAGAATAAGAAAAAAATTCACCTTTAGGTGAGATCAACACAACCCCAGCCCCTGAACCAGCAGTAGCACAACTACCGTCAAATTCCATAACCCATAGGTCATTAAAACGTACAGATCTTTGCATTAATTCTTCTTTGGGGTCTACCTCGTAGCTCTGTTTAGAGGAGAGAAAATAGTTGCCAAATTCACATTCCTCAAATAAAATTTGGGCCTTGGGATCATCAGAGGGGTAGACAGTGAACTTGCACTTGGGCTCAGGTTCCAGCTTCACTTTCTGCTTTCCCACTAGGATTGTGGCTTCTGACCAATCCAATTTGATCTGTCCACCTAGGTCTTTGCAAAATGTCCTGCTCAAAAGCATTCCATAACTAGCAGGAATATCTGCTACCAAAATAGTCAATTTCACCTTTTTGTCAGGGTAAGCTGCAAGGGCGACTCGTGCATCCTTAATCTGCTCAATCAAGGAAACCTATTTTCCATCCATAGAATAACATCTACCAAATGTTTTTGTGAGTGATAACCCTAGAGCTTTAGCCACAGAGGAGGCATAATGTTGTCAGAGGCTCCTGAATCTATAATACAGTTACTAAGTTTATGACCATTGATAAACAAAGACACATAGAAAGGATTGGGTTTCAAATATGTATAAGGAGTATTAGTTGATGAGTTGGGAGTCGCTTTAGGGGCAGTTAAGGATGACTTAGATGAGGAAGCAAATAGTCGAGCAATGGGGAATTTAGTATCAACCTCTAATTGACTCTCGGATTCAGTTTGTGCAGGACCACCCTTAACATGTTTAACCAATTTGTCAAGCTCATTAGGTTTCAACTTGAGATACTCAATAGGAGAAATTTGAATTTTTTGCAGACTTACAGAAATCTACAATATCAAAAGAAGCATCTAGATCATTTCTATGCAACAATCTAGTTTCCTGAGCCTTCAAATCAACATTATAGGTTCTAGTTAAAGGCTCCTTACCTTTGCCAGGTACTTCTTGAGTATTAGAGGATCTCGCATTCCTCTAACTCCTAGTGAGCACGACGCATGAAGGATCTTTGAGGGTAACCAATATTTCACCTCCCCTTTCTGAATCAGACTCATATTCAAGGAAGTGTATTTTAGAGCTGCTAGGTTCCTCAAAGTTCCTTTCTTCTTCGGTGGATTCCCCTAGCATATCTTGAGTAGCAGTCATCTGGGCATACCTGAGCATTTCTGGGCAAGAGTTGGTAGTCAAATGAAAAATACACATATTTCCCCTCCCAGGAGGGGCTTCAATAGCCAGTCTTGGCTGTGCTGATGTCAAGGGTAAAGCTCTACCATTATTTGCTTGTTGATTCAAATTCCTTCTGCTTATATCTTGATACGATTGTTGGAAGGGGGCACCAGTTTTAGGTAGTTGCCTCTTTAAGGCAATCATATCATTAACCAACTTTTGCACTACAGGATCCGTAGATGATGAGGGCTGGGCATTTGGCACCTGGACCTCTCTCTTCCATTTACCGACCATAATAAGATCATCCTCCAATCTGACTGCTAAGGCTTGTGCAGCTGGTAAATCGACAATTACTCCTCTCCTGAGATGGAAGCTAATATTAGGAGGCATAGAATTAATTAAAAAATATTTTTGATTTTTGCCAGATGGTCTTTAAGTAGCAGGGATTTTGTTCACAATTCTATTAAATTTAGCCACGAATTCCCTCATAGGTTCATGAATCTCTTTCTTAAGCTGAGTCAGCTATGCAAGGAGGTAATGCTCGTCCTCTGCACTTTTGAACCTATTTTCAAAAGCAGTTTTCATGTCATTCTAATTTGAAATTCAGGAATTAGTTAGGTGGTAGAACCATTGTGCTGCAGTGTCAGTCAAAGTCTACACAAAGAGCCTTATGGCAACATCTTGGTGTTGTACACCTAACACACTACATGTTGCTGCAAAGGCACACAAATGTTCTTCTGGTGATTGTTTGCCATCTCCATTGAATCTAGGAAAATTTTCTCTTGCATTTTTAGGTAAAGGATTTAGATTAGCCCCTAGGTTCAAAGGCCCTATGGCTGCTCCCCAAGGTTGGGCCATGGGTAGAAAATTTATAGCTAAGGGGATAACGGTGCCTGAAAGAGTTAAAGCTTGACAGACATGGGAAGTAGAAGGTTTAGGGGGGCTCAGGGGTCTACTTCTAGCTTTTCTTGCACGAGTAGGGATATAAGGAAAATTAAAATTTTGCAGTGCTTGAAAGGTAGAATCCTCAACTCCCTCTCTTCTCAAAGACCTGGTATACGGTCTAGAATCCAGCTTTAAATAGGCAGTTATTAATTTCTGTGTTGTTCTTGATTTCTTTGCACTTCAAGGACTTGATTTCTTGCTGCATTTCGTGCCTGCCTTCTTCTCTGCTTGAGTAACAACAATCTCAAGTTATCAGCCAATTCCTCTTCTTGTTCTAATACTCTGCTTGCTCTTCTGTAATCTTCACTATTCTGACGAGTACACCAAGCAAGGGTATTCAAATGGCCAATAATGTCTTCCTGCTCATCTTGAAATCCAAGATTGGGTTGCAGAACAGGAATTATGTTTTCATGTGGAAGCACCATTGTTGCTTCATATTCAGGTGACCAATCTTTTAATTAATAATTCCAATTCCCCAGTAGAGTCACCAAAAACTGTTGGCTAACAGATTTGTTCTTGTTCTGAAAATGTATTATTCTGACTCTATACCCTTCTTTGAAGAACAAACGAGTTAAGCAACAAATGGGTGAAATTTTTAAATTAGTTCCCCTCTGAATTTAGGTACAGCTCCCTTTAAGATTTCCAATGAATTTAATCTATTCAACTATTCAAATGCACTTTTAACTAGAAAATGCTTAAGGTAAACTGACATTCATACATAACTATGTTATGAATGCGGTAAATTTATGCAGTAACAGTGAGTAATAGAATGCACAGATTCCACTTTTGATACATTCAAATACATGAACACGTACATATGAATTTGCTAAACCAATAAACAATAGAACACATTTGACGAATTGTCCAAAGAAAGAGCAATTACCAGGTGAAAGGAGATTTCACATAGAAAATCTAATTCCAAACACTCAGATGCACAGATCTAAGCAAGCAGTAATTGTTTCTTCTTCTCATTCACAGATGAAAAATTTCTCAGACAATCATCACATAATGTAAAACCATAAAATAGTTTAGCTAAAAATTCCTGCTTCTTCCTTTCTCAGTTTTTTCTATCTCGAAAAGATTTTTTAAAAAGCTATATATATGAGTGCCCTAATCATATCTTCGAGTAAATCAAACCCAGAGTTAACATAACTCTGACCCGTACGGGATTTAGTTTATAACAACTGATTTTAAAGATCAAGATTGCGGAAAATAACATACAAGAGGAACTGAAATAAAGAAATTGAGCCAATAAGATCATGACTGGGACAACGGATTTGTATCTCTAGATTTGTCATTGGTGGCCTGGGAAGCACGTTGAGTCTTCCACTCCTGAAAAGCTGCAACGAACTCTTGAATCTTTGGGAAGTTGGGAACACCTATATGTTTCATTCTTGATTTCCAAACTTCTTTTTCCCTTTGCATTTTTCCAAATTTTTCTTTGTGTTCTGGAAGTGCGTCGATGCAGAGGTAAAGTAGTGACTCAACTTTAGAAATTTGGGAGAAATCCTTAATTAAAATATTGTCATTTTCTTTGATGAAGCTGATTTTATCTTTGAAAGATTGGACCACTGCGTCGACATCTTCCACTAGTTTTCCATCATCTTTTATGTATTTAACATCAATACATTGCAAGTCATGTTGCAGCGATTGAGTGAATTCTGTTATCTCCTTAATTAACTTTGTAAGTTCAAAGCGTCCTTGCCGCGATATGGAATACCTCCATTCAATATTTTTCTTATTCACATATAATAAATCCTCGTCCAAACCAGTCAGGCTCTTTTCTGTCAAAAACTTCGCCAGCCCATATTTCTGAACTTCATCTATTTGGTTTATTACATTCACCCACTTACCTTCATCTTTCGCCCAAACAGCAACCTGTGCTTTAAGGTCATCAATGGTGGCAACAGTTAGATCATATATGCTCTTGAGTTCATGAATGTATTCAGTTCCTTTTTGCTCAATGCTATCCAACCAACTATCAAATGTCTTCGCCACCATCTTGTTTTTGTGAACCTGATCTAGCATCTTTTGGTTGATTGGTGATTTAAGGTCGAAGGACAGGGAGAATTGTGAAACTGGCTGCGGGTTGGGATTATGTATAGCATTGATGTACTCTGCCATTGAACGCAGAGTCTGCTTCAATTCCCTCTTATCCTTTTCATCTTTCCAACTTCGGATGACTATCCTCTTGGTTGATGCTTCGAGGTGATGAACATCCGTAGCTCTTGACGCAGCACCGAGATCCACTCTCTCAACAGTGAAATCCTGCACTTCTTCCTCAGTCACTGGTTTGGCTATCTCAGCACTCCAGTTTCTAGTACTTGGATCGATGTCCACTTTGGATGTCACCTTTAGCTTTTTAGGCTTAGGTGTTTTCCCTAAGCATTTGCTCACCATGTCCTCTAAAGGGACAACAAAAGGAATTATTTTTTTCTTGTTGGAGATAGAACTCTCTAGCCAGTTTGGTGTAGGGGCTAAGGTTGTCTTCTCAGGGTTCAATCCATCAGAGGATACATTTGAAATCATTAATATTTTAGGGGTCTCTAGAACGGCTCCTGACTATGGCCTGGTGTCAACTTCCTCTGTTCTGTGTGGACTTAGTTCCTTGTCACCCATAGGTTCTTCTGAATCTTCCTCTGAATTCAGATCAACAACTATTGTTTCAGAAACCTGTTTCTTTCTTTTACCTTTGGTCCTCAACCTGGTAACACGAGAGGGTAAAATATCTGTGAGGACTCTTCTGGATCTCTTAGTGGTAGGGCGTCTTTCAGTTGATGGCTTGGAAGCACCTGCACCACAGATAGCAATAGGTTGATTAGAAGAGTTTATGGGAAGAGATGATCCAATCATTGAAGTGAATTGTTGGGCATTTTTATCCTGAAGCCCTTCGTGTCTCTTTTCCCTCAACCATTTCTCAGTTCTCCTTATCACTGGAAGAGTTTTAACTTTAATTCTATCTTCCTCCTTTTTGCTCCAGTCAACTTCTGGAATAGGTAATTGTTCTACTCTCTCAAATTGTGGGTCAACTACCTGTTCCTCATCATCAATAATTCCAGAAATATCCATGTTTAAATTGAGAGTAATTATCTGCCCCAAAGAAAACCTACACCACAGCATTCTCCTGACCTCAAATTCATCTGGACAGTCTTCCCAGTAATCCTCTAGCTTAGGAATGTGTAAAAGCCCTGTTCCAGGGTCTAGGTTATCTCTGACAAATCCTTTGTTGTCAAATTGAGACTTGGCAGTGAAGAACTAAAAATTGAACCTTTTAAGGTTCACCTCCAAATTTAAAGCATCAGATTTTGAATGGCATGAATAATGCCCAAGTTCGATGGGAAAAGAAATACCAAAACCCTTTTTTGTTGAGAATTTCTTATCTACATGTGCTAGCTGTCTACATACCTCCATCAGCACGAAATGGTCAAACACATATCTAGGTAACTTAATAGGTTCATCATCAAATCCTCCAACTCTGATGTAAGTGAACTCAGAAAATTGAATGAAGAAGCTACCATAGATGCTAATCAGTTGCATTGCTTCACTGGACATTCTTTTACCCAGATTACTTGCCAATTCATAGGTCATTTTCGCAGTGAAGACATCATTAACCCTTTTATAATTTTCATAGCAATTCCTTCTCTGCAACTGTGAATAATATTCATAAATCTTACTATTCTCAGCTAAGGGTGCATGAGGTAGGTCAAACCACTCTCTTGTAGATGCTAGACAATAGAACAGGTACGAAGACATATAAAAATCTCTGTCACCCAGACAATTACTCAAACCCTAATGTAGACAATCAGCCACTATTTCGGCCCAATCTAAAAAATGTTCCCCTTAAAGGATAACTTGTATGAAAAAGTACATCCAATCTTCGCAATAATACACATGCTGACTGCCCTTTAGTCTGTGTAACAATACCACAATATCCGTCACTTCTTTAATCAAATGATCCTTAGTAAGTGGCCTGGGCAACCTTGAACCACCCTTTTGAAATTTCAGCAGCCAGTTTCTCGCTATTACACTTTTGTAAGTCAATTTCTTCTCTGAGAAATACCCATAGGAGGAAGTAATATCAAGGCTAGAATACGCCTCTTTAGGCGGTATCTTCATCACAGACATGAGGGTTTGTCTGTTGACATGAAAGAACACATCGCCGTTTGCATTTCTGATGCATCTACTTTGGGGTTCGTACCTATTCATACACTCCTAAACCAATTCAGGGCACAGTATAGCCTGAGGAAAAGCTGCAGCTTCAACTAAACTACTATCTACAATTTTCTTCATCGTAGGGGTTTGAACAAGGTTTCTAGTTCTTTCTCTAAATTCTTCTAAATCGTATTGTACTAGCGCAGTATCTCCAAATCCAGAGTGAGAATAGGTAAGATTAGGACCATGTTCATTCCCCAAACACATAGATTTCAAAGCCATACTTGGAGGATTACAATGAAAAACACTTTGAATTTTGAAAATAATGAGAGAAACTCAAGAGATTCTTCTTTCCAGCTAAGAAATAGGAATAGCACATAAGAGGAACAGAACTCACCTTCAAGATATCTGAATTCACTGTGAAATTTGAGTAATAAGAACCTTATACTTCCTACGTTTTTCTCCTCTGCATTGCACAGTTTGTTTACTTGATGAATCCGGTTTGTTCTTAGTTAACAATGGCATTAACCAGATTGAATAATTATCACTCGGAGCAATACGTGCTAGAAATATTTGAAAAGACATAAATTCTGACCTCTTCATTAATAGCAAGTATTATTCACGCGCCATCATGATGGTATAATGATTATCCGTAACCTCCGCCAAATTAGAACTCTCGGTTTCATAATGAGTCTCTGACATATTTTCCTCCAACTTTCCCGCTAAATTTGACTCAGAAAGTCGCAGGAATAAATGAGACCAAAATCTCCAAATCTTTGAACTATTGAACCATTGAACCTTTAGGGCGTGGTTCAATGTGGTGGTTCGACTATACCAATTGAATCACATAAATGGGCAAAGGATTCACTTACGGGAATATTGAACTTAAGCTCATGAACCGTTGAACTTGTAAAGATATGGTTCAATACGAAGGTTCAAAGACGCAAGGGTTATGTAGCAAGGGTTATGTAGACCAACAGACAATTATGTGGCTTTGGTAAAAGGCTTCCAAGTATGAGACAGTGAACTGTTGAACCTTGAACCATTGAACTTCGCTATAGAGTACGAGCGGATGGTTCAACGATACATCATTTACGCAAGGTAACTACATGACATGACTTGTTACAAGGAAATGAACATTGAACCTTGGACTGTAGAACCATTGAACTATTGAGAAAAGGGTTCAAGTTCAAACTGAAAGTTCGAAGACGTTTAAGATATACAGAACAACAGTTTGCTTTTTGAGACACATTAGGCATATCGAACCATTTGAACTTTGAACTTTGAGAATGATTTGGGTTCAAAGGTTCAAACGTTAAGTAACCTTGCTTACAAAGACAATAAACGGGTAAAAATTGAAGGACCAAGAGTCGATTTAAGAAACAAAGTTATGGCCCAAAATACAACACAGCAAACCGGCTCTTGTTCAGGAAATATTACCAATAAATAAATAAGGGCGACTCAAAAGGTAACAAAGTGGAAGCTTAGTAAGGAGATTAGATTTGGTTCTGGGATGATAATTGGCTTCATGAGGTTCCTTTGTCCAACTAGGGAAATGTCAACCTTAAACTGAGAACCACCACTCATTTTGAGGTGTTAGTCAGCGATTACATCACTGAGCAAACCCAGGGCCAAAGAAAATGGAAAAACATGGCTGATTACCGAAATGACAATGTGTTAGGAGATCAAGGGACTTTTTCTTTGCAACTGGAGCTGAGAAAGTGCAGGATCCCTTTATTTCCTAGACAGGATGAGATGCTCTAGGCTCAAGACATGAAAGGAGTTTTCTCAGTTAAAATTGCTTACAATCTGCTGTCGAACAGTGTTCATGACAACCGTTTATGGAATAAGCTTTTGAACAACCACTTGACCCCCAAAACAAATTTCTTCTGGTGGTCTACGACCCACCACAAAATCCTTACTATTGATAACCTTAACAAGAGGGGCTTCCAACTAGTTAATCGGTGTGTGTTGTGCCAAAAAGATGAAGAGTCCATACAACACCTCTTCCATTTTGATTTCAGCAAGGAGGTCTATGGAAGAACCTTGGATAAACTCGGCATTGATTGGGTTATGAGTGAAAACCTCAAGGACTTCATTTAGAGTTAGACTGACCCCTTTAAACACCCAAGAATCAGGGAATTGTGGAGGCAAATTCCCCCTAATCTGGGGTGGAGCATATGGAAAGAGAGAAATAACATAATATTTAGGGAGACTGCTAAATTTTCTAAGGAGGTCTTCTTCTCCTTTAGGAAACTAGCTTCTGAGAATACTTCCATCAGTAGTCTGAACACTGCCAAAGAACCCCCCACTTAGCTCAAACTGCAGATTTCTAAGATCTAGGTTTAATGGTGGATATTACCACCTTTGACAATTCTAAGAAGTTGGCCAGACAAAATACCATCTGGAGACCTCCTAAGGGTTGGGTTAAACTCAATTTTGATGGGGTTGAACAAAAAAGCACTGGCCTGGCTAGTTGGGGTGGTGTCATCATAAGTGATAAAGGGCACCTAATTGCTACTTATGCGGGGGGTATTGGCACCCAAATTAACAATGTGGCAGAGGGCCTGACCTTATTATGAGGGCTCAAGTTTTCTCTCTCCTTAGGAGTTGATAAAATTCAAATCAAGGGGGACTTGAAAATCATTGTGGATGCTGCTTTGGGCAGGTCTGACATTGGTTGGAAGCTCAAGGATATTATTGAGGACATAATAGGCTTATTGGTTGGGTTCACTGAGAAGGAGATAGGGCACACCTACAGGAAGGCAACAGGATGGCAGACTGCATGGCCAACCTTGGTCAAAACCTAAGTAGCTGGAGATGCTGGAGAAATATTGACAACCTCCCCAATCAAATCCAAACCCTCGTTTGTAAGGAGCATAATAGTGTCCACTATTTTTATGATGAATTATAAATAAGACATTTTGAATCCCTATCCCCCTAAAGTGCACTTGTGGTGCCAAAAAAGGAAAATTCATAGTGATATCATCATTATCTATATAGTGAAGTTACAAAAACTGATGAGTTACAACCATATCGCCAAGGTGGCTACTAGGATTCACCATGGGACTACTCTTAGCTAGATCAGCAACTTGAGTAGGATGATCCACCGTGGGATGTATAGGTGCCAGATAAGCATCATGACTAGGATGATTCATTGGGTTAGGCATGTGGTCAGTCATGTGGCTAAGGGGATAAATAGACCTAGATTTTTAAACATCTGAAAAGCTCATAATAATGATTTTTTAAAGGCCAAGTATCATGACAACTACAAGGCTTCTAATTCATGCAAGGCGAATTTAGGGAAACATGATTCCATGAAGTGGTGAGGTGATAGATTTCATTTCAAAGTTTTTGCATTGCCCCATTCGCTGTGTAATAACTTCAAGGTTAAGGCTATTCATTTTGATAGAGTTAACATTCTTACTTAGAATTCTGCTAAGTCTTTCTGCTCTGTGAAAATGGGAGGTGAGAGGACTCACACTGAACTTGTTTCTTATGAGAAGCTTAAGAAGAATGAAACCCTCTGGCATGTGTGCTGTGAGGGAGGAGTGGCCTCATATCTTGAGTGCCTCAAGGGCCACAATGAAAATATCTCAAAATAGTTTGTGTAGTCGTGGGATGATAGAAGGGTTCAAGTTGGTGGTGTTGGCTTAAAAATTTCTGAGGAGGTCATTGGTCTGGCTACTAGTATGTCTACTAATGGGGTTAAGAAGAAAAAGCTGAGCAAGGTGTTGGACCCAGAGGGTATGGCGTTGTTCCTTAAGAAAGGGGAAGTGATGCATAATCTTCAAGGTGGATTTGACAGGGAGCAACTACCCAAGCTGTGGGATGATGTGTGTTACATTCTTATCAAATATTTCACCCTGGAAGGTAGGTTCCACCGGTTCGATCTGTATACACCTAAAAATGACATGACTCTAAATAAATATTTTAAATATTTATTTCATCTTAATATTCCTCTATTAATAAATAAATAAATCAATTTATTTATTTGGTTCATATTCCTTCCAAAAATTAAATAAAATCACTTATTTAATTAGTTTCGTCAAAATTCTTCTAAATCCTCTTATCTACAATTAAATAATTCTACAATTATTTAATTAAATCAAAGTTATTCTTCCAAATTTAAATAAATTAATCAAATTTATTTAAATTATCTCAATCTCTAAAAAAATAAAATATAATCAAATATTTTATTTATTCTTCCAAATCATGCACAAACAATTAAATAAATTTATTTATTTAATTTGCTTTCTTATCTTCTAAATTCCTCAAAAATCTTCCAAATCTTCTAAAAATAAATCTTATTCTTCATGCACGCAAAATTAAATAATTTATTATTTAATTTCTCTCAAATCATGCAAAAAGCAAATCACAAGTTGAGTCAATTGATTTAATCAATCTTGTTTTTATCAACAACTCTTAAATTAGAAGAAAGCATTCTAATTTATGAAATAAAATATTATCTTTATCAAGAAAGCAGTTAACTCAAACAAAACAACTTTTTGTGTGACACTTGTCTTCTTCCTATTCGTGCACATCCTCTCAAGTCTTCTATACCGTTGATCCTCTTGTTCATTCTACACCATTGATCTTCTCTCACAAGTCTATAAATACAACCCCTTTTCCTCCATTTCAATAATCCAAGCTTTTAGTAAACTTACTCTGCAGAATTTACAGCGCGCCTTTGGCACCCACACCATTCCATAGCTTGTGATCACCATTTTTATTGTATTGAAGAGCCTCTTCATTACAAGAAATATCATAGCCATTTCTCTATTGTCATCTTAAAGAACAAAGCAAGGAAGTGCACTTTCTGAGGGCTTCATTCACATGAAAGATCAATTGAGATTAGGTGACCAATGGTAGCTACGAAGTAACAAGGTTTGTGAGGTATTTTTCTTTGTTTTGAATCTTGTTTATTTCCATTTTTATTGAGTTATTGGGTTATTATTGATATTATCCACATTTTCCTGATACATTTCTGGCGCCTACCGTGGGGCATTGCCCCAAATTTAACATCAAAAATTGAGTTTTTGTGCGTTAGGTTTTGTACATAGGAAGTTTCTATGCATCTGCTTATTAAAACCACGCATCTGATCTCTGTTACAATGCATCTAAAAGATCTACGCATTTGCTCACTAAATCGGTGCATTTGTTCTTTGAATCAACACATATATCCAACCTGCGCTTTTATTTCTTGTTTCGATGCATTTAATCTTTGTAACTGTGCATTTATCATGACTGTGCATCTATTCTTTCTTTTAGCACATGTATTATCTGTAACTGCACATATACCTGATCTACGCATTTGTGTTCTATATCTGCGCATGTATCCTCTGTAACTGCGCATATCTCCTATGTAACACTAACACAATCTATAGGCACATTCTTAGATCTGATTTGCAGGTTAGGAGCTGGTTAGTCATATAGCTACATTGTTAAATCACACAGAGATCTAATTAGGAAGGAAAGTAATTGGAGTGTTCATGTAAATCTCATCTAGACCTAACTAGGAAGGAAGTAACTTGATCTTGTTGCATCAACAACTTGAACATAGTCCCAATGCTAGGAAGGTCAAAATTGAACAAGTGCTTCTTGCTTTCAAAGTTAACAAATCTCATGTGTGCTCAAATAGCATAACTCATTTAGTTTTTTTTCTTTTAAATAGGATTAAAGAACCATTGTTCTCTATATTTTCAGAATGATAGTAGGCCTATGCTCTCCCCTTTCTTGGGTGACCAGAATGCCAAACCTATCATTTTGCATGTTTAACCTTTAGAGAGGCCTGCCCTTGGATATCCTTCCATCCAAGTGGGAATGACCTTAAGTGGTAACAAGCTAAAGCCAGGCTCTGCCTAGCCACTATAAATAAATTGTGCTTGAGGTGAAATCTTTATGTAACGAGTGCTGATTAGCTATACCGATAGCCAACCTCCCCCAAACCCCTCCAAGGCATAACCCTTGAAGGATAGGAGACTCCATAATAGAGAGTAGCATTGCCACACGTATAACCACTCGAACGGTTTCCCTTACTACTTATCCATTGTTTTAGAAGCCAAAATCCCCTATAAACTAGTGTCAGAAAGAGCGATTATCATCTTCCTAAGATGACTCACATTCTTACGATTCAATAGTAGAGATAACAGGGAAATCCTAAGGTTTGTGAACCTTGGGAACCCAGAACTTGGTGTACCAGAGAAGTTTGTGCACTTGTAAGGGGGAGCTTGTGTCCCAAGTTCCTAAGTTATCCACTTTGAAATAGCGTAGCTGGTGTAAAAACAAAGTGAAAATTTGGTTTATATTTCCCTTGCCATCCTAGGATTTGTACTTGTTTTTTTTGTAAAAAAGAGTCAAAACCTAAAAAAATCTTTAAAAGATCAAAAATCATGAAAAAATTCTTTGTGTGTGCTGTGTCTTCTTGCCATAGTTGAAAAATCAAATCAAAGAGACCAACTTTCAGCCAACAAAAACCAAAAACATCGAAAAACATGCCAAAAATAAGTTAAAAACTACCAAAACATAGAGCTACGTATTTGATCATTCCTGCCGTGCATGTGTTCAATCCTATTGTGCATCCATCCTTTGCTACACATCCATTCAATTCTATTGCGCTTTTGACCAGTTCTGTTGCGCATACATATTTTGCCAGTACTGCGCATTTATCTGTTGTTCTGGTGCTTTTGCATTTCACCAAATCTGTGCATTTACTCTCTTCTACTGCGCATTTGTGTTCTGTTACTGCGCATCCATCATAATGATCTATTCTATACATTTGCTGAGAAAAACAATTATCTTTTCGAGCACCCATTTTAGCCTTTTTTTCAGTTTCCCAGATCAAATTAACTGTGCAGTCGCTTCTCCCATCCCTTTTTCGTGTCATACCCTCTTTTCTGTGGGACATTTCACCAAAACACTTCACTAATCTTCCCAAAATCAAACCAAGTATCAAAACTAGGTTAGTGCAAAGCAATTCTAGATCATATCAACCTCAAACAAACCTAGTAAGTCTCCACTATCAAGGATCTATCATCCTTCTCTCTCGGAACTTCACTAGTGGCTTGTGCAAAACTAGTCTATATCAAGTAATCGGATACCAATCATCCTTACTTTTGGCTATTGTTTTGTCTCAAACAACTTGTTTGACACCATTGGTCTAAGGAAACCCTTGTTTGAACCTCTTCACCACAAGTGTCCCCTTCACCGCACCTTCCTAGCACACCTTGTCAAAACTTCCAATCTCACACCACCTCATCCCAAGTCAAATTGCATGGTCTTAACTAGATCCCAAAAACAAAAACAACTTGAAATGGCGGGCACATCCAACAAAATTGTCCCATCCCCTCATGAAAGTGATGAGGAGATTTCTCATGAGGACATTCTACAAGCTCAACAAGACCAAAAGTTCCAACGCCTGATGGCAAAATGCTCACTCAAGATCCTAGTAAATTCTTTCTTTACCTAGCAAACCAAGGAGTTAAGCTCCCCAAAGACTTTGAGGTCAACACATTAAAGGAAACCAAAGAAGAAAGAATCCACAAGGATAACACAAAAGAGGAAAGCACCATAGATAAAGGCAAGAGGACCATTGACTCTACAAACCCTCTAGGCTTATTGACTCAACAAATCTAAGCCTTGTAGCAACAGCTTGCAGACATTGAAACTGGAGCATCAACAAAACACTATTCTCTAGAGGATATCTCACCATATCCTTTTGAAAAACCTTGATCATGATACCTTTCCCCTCGAAGTTTGAGGTACTGAAATTTGACAAATATCGCGGAAAGGGTGATCCAAGAGATCACATCAGAGAATTTAGTGCATCATGCCTTGAAGTTGCCCACAATGACACCTATCTCATGTGACTATTCCCAAGGAGCTTGGGAGGACAAGCTATGGAGTGGTTCTCTCGACTACCTCCCGACATTCAAACCTTCAACGAACTAGTGGATAAGTTTGTCACACATTTCTCCTACAACATTCAGCATGACATCTCACTTTTAGATCTTTGTAACACTAAACAAAAGGGTGGAGAATCCTTTGCCTCTTTCTTACAAAGATGGAGACAATTGGAAAGCAAATGTCCACATCAAATACCAGAAAAACAAATGCTTGAAATGTTTGTCGACAACCTACACGCTGACCTCAGCTACCAAATTCAAATACAATGCCCTACTTCTTTTAGTAAGGTCATTGAGATGGGTTTACTCATTGAAAAGGCTTTGATAGCAAAAGGTCAAATCAAACTTTACAAGGACACTCCTAGTGCAAATGTTAACATAGATAAACCATGATTTTGGACAAAGAATAAGAACATTGTGAATGATGGGGTGGTTGATGCCAAAAATGTGGCACCAAAGCAATCAATTTTCAACTTATCAAGCCCACAAAACAACCTCCCACAAAACAAACCACGAAACACTGAATCACGGTTTACAAACTATCATCCTCGGAGAAAATTCACACCTCTAGGAGAAAGATTGGAAACCACCCTACGGAAGCTAATAACAAATAAACTCATAACACCTCCAATGATGCAGGATTATGAACCAAAAGTCAAACCTCCTTGGTGGAATGACAATGACTTCTGTGAATATCACCAAAACAAGGGACACAAAACCAATGACTGTATTGTGCTCAAACACACCATTCAAGACTTGTTGGACCAAAAAAGGATATCACTTGATGGACATGCCTCTAATGATGATCACTTAGCATTCAAGAATCCACTTCCCAACTATGAGCAGGGAGGGTCTTCAAATCAAAACAACAGTGGAACTAACAATGCCAATTATACAAAAATATCATTTGACTATGTTGTTAACCACATTTCAGAGAGTGATTCACATATCAATGTAATCACTATAAACAAAACCCCAGATTATAATGTGACCACTCGTGGTGGAAAAGTTACTCTTAGAGGAGTCCCATCCAAACCATCCTCTCCGGTGAACCAGTACACTGTTCTAGATCAACTTCACAAGACACCTGCACACATCTCCATCTTAGAACTTTTGAGTTTGTCCCCGTCTCACAGAGCCATACTTGACCAAGCTCTTTCAAAAGCCACCATTCCAACAAACCTCACCAAAGAACAATTTCAGACCATGGTAGGTCATATTACCACACCTCATTCCCTATCATTCACTAAAAAGGATGATATGTCAATCACTCAACCTCATAATGTGTCTCTCCACATAGAAGCCTTCATCCACAAGCACAAAATAAAAATGGTTCTAATCAATGGAGGAGTCAGTTTGAATATTTGCACCTTAAAGCTAATCCTTGCATTGGGGTTTCCGGAGAATGCTATCGATCCTAAAAAGAAAATCACCATCAAAGCTTATGATGAAGAGGAAAGAACGTCAAAGGGAACTGTTGTTTTTCCTATCAGAGTGGGACCTATAGTAAAGGATGTAGTGTGCCAAGTCCTTGATATGGAGCTTGCATATAACATTTTCCTTGGGAGACCTTGGATACATGCTCTGAAAGAAGTACCATCAATCTATCACTAGTGTATCAAATTCCCCCATGAAGGCCATGAAATCACCATCCAAGGTGATCCCAATCTATTTCAATATTGCAACTCCGTTCAATCTAAACCTAAAGTTGTGATTCCCCATAACCGTGCCTCTACTTCATCTTCATCCCGTGTTGACCCAACTTCACTCCCTTCCACATCAAAGGCATCCCAATCTGACCTCAAACTCAAAGATAATGGTCTTGGTGAATACACAATCACCCAATCCTTTTGCTTAGCACATCTCCCTCTCTCCCCCAGATCTTATGGAAAGTCTTCCATGAGCAAACCCAAAGTAATAGAAACTACTAAAGGTCCATTTGTCAAATGAGGAAGCCTTGAAGATGAGAGCAATGAAAAAGACATCCTACAATGGTTATATAAGGATGAAGACAGTCTATCCAAGCAACAAGACCATCACTCTACGATGCAAACCGAACAGTATGGTCAAGGACTCTCAATATTACAAAGAATGGGGTATGAAGATCATGGGCCCATCAGATTGAGAAAAGAAGGTATCACTGAACCTATCCAACCTCATACATTAATAGCTTGAGACACTACAGGGCTAGGTTACACTGGCAAAGAAAAAACCAAGAACAGATAAGCATAAACGCCAACAGCCAGAAACATTTGCTACTAACCTAGTAGATCAAATTCACCGACTACAAGGATGGAGTGAGATGGAATCCAATGAATATGAATGGGATAGTCTCTTTGAACTATCTTGTGATGAAAAAGATATTGATGTGGTCCATGAGTATGACCCTACCCATGCAACTAATGAGGGACAAAGTCCAAGGGCTAGACTTCTAGAGTTTGACCTGCATAATAACGATAGTGAGATTCATGAGGAAAGAATGATACCGCACTTGACAGATCAACTAGTGGAGAGTACCATCACAGGCATTGTCAATGCTTATAATAACCACCTTAACTCCTCCATCTTGACCATCAATATCCTTGAACCAAACCAAACCAAAGACCCTCTACCACTATTGCATCTAGAACTCATAGATTGGGACTTACAAGACACTCCCTCTGAGCTCAATACCTTTCAAAATGATGAAGCCATCATAGACTATATAGAGCTTAGAGACCATATACCCGCAGTGGATCATAGGACTGGCTATGCCATAGAACTCAATGACAGGGCTTATTTTGGAGAGAGTGCCAAGCCTTTCAGTCTTAAAAATGTAAAAATGAAAGAAAGATCTAATGGTGAAAACCACCCTACGGCAGTGTTAGATCATGAAAATAATAAAAATATGAAAGACATATCCAATAGTGAAAACCTCTTTGAGGCGTCGAAAGATGGAAGGCTTGACCCTCTACCCAATCTAACACATCAGGACAGATCCTCAATCTTGATAGAACCGGCAGAGTAGATCGACATCAATACAAGTGACAGTCCCAGGATGATTCATATGGCACAGTCTTTAACCGCACAAGAAAAGCTAGAGTTCACTGAATTATTCAAAAGGAAACAAATCAACTTTGCTTGGACATATGTAGATATGCTAGGGCTAGATTCAAATCTCATAATGCATCACTTGTCCTTAGCTCTAGGAGCTAAGCCAGTTAAGCAAAAACTCAAGAAAATGCACCTGCATGTCACCCTCATGGTAAAAGAGGAACTGAAGAAGCTGCTAGATGTTGGGTTCATCAGACCAATAGACTATCTTGAGTGGATTTCCAATATAGTGCCTATCACCAAACTAGATGGAATAAAGCTTGTCCAAAAGATGATTTCCCTTTGCCAAACATTGACATTATTGTAGATCTCACGGTAGGACACACCATGCTATCGCTAATGGATAGTTTCTCTAGATACAACTAGATCAAAATTACACTTGAAGATCAACACAAAACCACATTTACATGTCCATGGGGCACCTACTGTTGGTGTGTCATGTCATTTGGATTGAAAAATGCAGGGCAACATATTAGAGAGCTGTGACCACAATCTTCCACGACATGATGCACACCATAATCGAAGATTATGTAGATGACATCTTGGCAAAATTGCTCACAAGAGAAGGACACCTGATAGAATTAGACAAGATCTTCACAAGATTGGAGTAGTTCAATGTGTGCCTCAACCCAAAGAAGTGCGTATTCGGAGTCACATCCAGCAAGATTCTTAGATACATTATGTCCGCCAATGGAATCGAAGTAGACCTAGCTAAGGTGAAGGCTATCATGGAAATGCCACCTCCCAAAAATCTCAGTCAATTGAGATCTCTACAGGGAAAACTACAATCTATTAGAAGGGTCATTTCTCAATTGGTAGACAAGTGCCACCCATTCGTGCACCTCCTACACAAGAACATTCCTTTCAAATGGAATGATTCATGAGAACATGCATTTCAACCGTTAAAAGAGTATCTCATGAAACCGCCTGTATTGATGCCATTGATTCAAGGTAAGCCTCTGCTACTTTATATCTCCACCACACCAACAGCTCTGGGAGCTCTCCTTGCACAACAAAATCATGAAGGGAAAGAAGAAGCGATTTATTACATCAACATAACACTGGTTGGCTACGAGCTACAATACATGCCAATTGAAAGAGCATGCCTCGTTGTAGTCCTCATTTTGCAAAAATGGAGACATTACATGCTATCACATTCCATCAAGCTAGTAGAAAAAATTGATCCATTAAAATATTTGCTCAACAAAGCTTCCCTTACAGGTAGATTGTCCAAATGGGTCATGATACTCAGTGAGTTTGACATCGAGTATATAGACAGGCGCGCAATAAAGGGTCAAGTACTTGCAGATCAACTGGCAGATGCACCTTTAACAAATGATAACCCTTTGAGCTTCAAATTTCCAGACGAGTCCATCTTTCACATAACAAAAACAACCTGGAAACTCTACTTCGACGACTCCTATACTCAGCATGGGTCCGGGGTAGGTATCTTGTTGATCACACCTAATGGCGACACCATTCCAAAATCATACAAACTACTCTTTCCTTGCACTGACAATGTGGTAGAATATGAAGCCCTAGTCATTGGCATCAAGTTGGTAGTTGAATAGAACATCAAAGAACTTCAGGTGTATGGTGACTCACAACTGGTCATGAACCAACTGAATGACGACTACCAAACAAAGGATGAGAAGTTAATAGCATACATACGGATGGTAGACGACTTCAAAGAATACTTTGTTGAAATCTCTTTTGAGCAGATACCAAGGATAGAGAATAAAGTAGCAGGCGCCATGGCAACGATTGCATCTCTCCTCGACATCCCTACCAACCAATCACGCTATGAGTTCTTGGTAGATCTAGTGTCCCATCCTGCATATGACACTCCTAAATCCGTATCATTTGCCACATTGTAGGATCTGATTCTTCCCTATATGGAAAAGTATTTGCCTATCTTAAAGAGAATACCTACCACCTAATCTCTCAAATAACCAAAAGTGAACCTTCATTCACCAAGCATCCCATTATGCCATTGTCGCCAATACCTTATATCGACGAGGTCTCGATGGTACTCTCCTCAGGTGTCTCGATAGCGAGGAATATCAAACTGCCCTAAGTGAAGTGCATGACGGTATATGCGAGACCCACTCTAGTGGTCCTACCCTAGCCACGAAACTCATACGCATGGGATACTACTGGCCAACTATGGAAAAAGATTCCTATCATTTTGTAAAGAGGTACAAGAAATGCCAAATCCATGGAAACCTGATATATGCACCAGCACAGGAGCTGCAGCCTTTAACGACTCCTTGGCCTTTCTGTCAATGGGGACTCAACTTAGTGGGCAAGATCCACCCTCCATCATCTAGCAACCATAAATTCATAATCACTGCCACCGAGTACTTTACAAAGTGGATAGAGGCTGTACCCCTCACCAATGTCAGGCAAACAAATCACCTCTTTCATCCTGAACTACATCATTTTCCGCTATGGTATCCCTTTATCCATTATCACAGATAATGGACGACCATTCAAAAACTAGGATGTCAGCAAACTATGTGAAAATTCCATATACAACACCGCTTTTCCACCTCGTATTACCCCCAAGGAAATGGCCAAGCAGAGGCATCAAATAAAACCATCTTAAAAATCTTGAAAAAGATTGTCAATGACGTCGGCTGTGATTGGCACATCCAATTAAATCCCGCGCTGTGGGCCTACCGCATAAGTATCTGCACACCCACAGGTGCAACCCCATACTCCTTGGTCTATGGATCTGAAGCCATCTTGCCCATTGAAGTCAAGATCCCATCCTTGCAAGTTTCGTTAAAAAGCCTCATATCTGATGAAGAATACAGAGTGTCCAGAGTTAGAGAGTTAGAGCTACTGTAAGAAAGAAGGCAACGAGCCTTTAACCATCTCAAGGCTTATCAAAAAAGGATGTCTAGAAGTTACAACCACATAGTAAAACCTCAGGTATTTCAAGTTGGCGACCTAGTCCTTAGAGAAAATCCCAAAAATTAGCCAAACAAAGAGAAGAAAGGCAAGTTTGAATCCAACTGGTTGGGTCCTTATGTCATCATTGCTGCCTATGGGTCAGGTGCTTATCAATTGGCTACATTAGAAGGTAAACTATTTGATGATCCCATCAACAACATGCATCTTTGTAAGTTCTACACCTAAACCCCAATGCAAGGGAGTCAAAAACAACAACAAAAAAAAAAAAAAAAATAAAATAAAAAATAGCAAAAAAAAAAAAAAAAATCAAAAAATGGAAAAACAACAAAAAATCATCCTTTGGTGAAAACCTAGCAAACAGACGCCTTGGATAGATACCATGATGAAAACTTGGCAAACAGGCATCATGTGTATTTTAGCTATTGTGCAAATAAAAGCAAGCGGTGAAAACTTGGTAAACAGACACTACTTGTGATAAACCGCCTTCTCCATCTATTGTGAACTCATTCCTCATTCATACATCCTAACCGCATCCACCTGACCACATTAGTATACCTACCATGGCTTGTTGTTCGCTCATCCTTATCGCCTTCTTCCATCAGGCTGCTAATCCAGACTTGCATCCATCTTGTCATCCATCTTAAGCCAATCCATCGAACTATTGTCGAACTACATCACCTCTGAGCTATCATGTAGGCAAGGCCATCTTGTATCGATGCACCCCCAAGGCTCCTTTTCCATTCACCCTATCCCTTTGTCCATCCAATTTCCCATTGCCTAGGTCCTAGGTCCACAAAGTCTGTCACCCTGAACTACATTGCCTCTACGTCGTCACATAGGCAAGGCAATTTAGCAATGAGCCTCCAAGGCACTAGGTCAATCCCTTAGGGCCCGTTTCTTCATATCTGTTTGTCAGTTCACCCATAATAAAGTTGATCCTTTTGTCTAACTGGGGGTAAGTCCTCAACCTAGTTATGGATTTGGATTCTTGAATGCCATATGTTCTAAGAGAACACCAATAAGGATTGTGATACCTTTCACCTAGATGCGCATGCTCAACAAAGCACACTTCCAAACAGAAATCTTGATGCAAGACATCACCCTATTCAAGGAAAAGAAAACAAGTACCTAAACACTCAAAATGATTTTATCTAAATTATGGCAAGAGGACACATCTAATGCAAGAATGTTTTTGTGTTTGTGAGTAGGTTAACTTACAGAGTCTTGATTTTTGTTATTATGTCTTTTTATGCTACTCGAGGATGTCAAAAACTAGATAAGCTATGATGGGGGCATAATCATTTTCTTTGTCTGCTATTTGTGGATCAATCTTTAGTAATGTGCTGACTTTTGACTAACAACATGATCAGCAAAAGATCATCGAGGACTTTAGAGGTCTAAACATGAAAAGGGGCAATCCTTGTCTATTGAAATGCAAGAAATACTCAAGTCATCTAGATTCAATTTTGACTAGATGCTTGTATTAACCTTCTATATCAAAATCCATGTAAGAGATACTCAGGTCATCCTGGTTTAATTATACCTAGATGCTTGTATTTTCTTACAACATTTTAAAAGCGCCCAATGATGAAACAAGCACTTCAAAATACTTGCAATATCAAGATGACATATATTCACATCCATAATACATCCATAAATACATCCATTTACATTCCATATACCATCCATCAATAAAAATCTTGTTCGCAGTGTCAGAGTTTACAAAAGCTTGTGAGCCCTTCAGTCGAGTAATTCTTCTATCAACCAAATTTCTATCTATCATTTGTGTCTTTCAGCAAGTCTCTTCTATATTGATTAAGTGCATTTGGACATATCGAAAACATATAATCATTTTGCATTAAGTGAAATAGTCATTAATTTGATTAGATCATTTGCATTCATGTAAGTGCATTAAGTCATCCATGTGTAATCATTTTTGCATTTCACATTAGTTGAGTTAAACATTAACTTGATTAAATCATTTGCATACATACATATAGCTGCATAAGTCAATTTATCATTGCATTTAACTAGAAAACATAAAAAACATAGCTATAATCACAAATATCTGCATTAGATCATCATAGAATGTGAGCGTACAGGTACATTTAAAATATCCATATCCATTTGTGTCATCATAACCTACATGCATACATAATATCCCATCAGAAAAATATAAAAAACATAGCATATAAGCATAACAAGTAAATTGCATCCATGATCATTGCATAAACATCATACATATAGGCCATAGTAATTGCATATAAAGTGTCATAAACATATACATCGCATATAAACATAACAAGTAAAATGTATCCATGATAAATCACATAAGAAAGCATACATGTAGGTCAATCATAAGCTGCATCATCATATAAATAATAAAAATGTCCTAGTGTACAATATCATTGCGTCGTCCATGAGTCTAATCACAAAAGGGTGTATACATACATCAAAATAATAATGATACATGTCTCAGTCGATGTACAATAAAAAGTGATATATATATATATATGCAGGCTACCCATGAGCCATCAAAGCCTGTGTGTACAAAAAGCCAAAATTTGTCCAAATAGAAGCTACCCATGCTATCATGGGGTGCTACTCCCAGTGTTGTCCCCTCCTCCTCCTCTAGTATGGCCTGACCCAGACTACTATGGGCCCATCACTGACTCTCTCGACCATGATCCACCTGCCCTCTGAGAAGCCACTGACTGACTCCTACAGCTTAGTTTTCACTGATCTGCTGGCACCACCCCATGATATAAACCCCTATAGTACTGTGTCTGAGCTCGTGCCCTACCCAGCTCACCCTGAATCTGTACAACCTGGGTCTGCAACTGTGTCACCTAAGCCTGGGCCTGCATCACATGTGTCACTAGAAATGCTATAGCCCCATCGATACCTATAGCAGCTATGGCTGCATCTCTCTCTACCGTCAAGGCCCGTACCCTAGCCAGTGTTGTGTCCCACTCTGCAGTAAGACCGGCTATAACACCTACATCTACCTCCAGGCGAGACTCCGTGGCTCTTAGTTGCGCTCTAACCTGCCTCAGCTAGCCCTGTAGCATAGTAACTACCACCACCTGTGCCTGCTGCTGTGGGTCAGGCTGCCCCTGAACCTACGGTCCCTATGTGGCTGCTACTTGTGGAACCTGCTGAGGTGGAACCTACTGCTGTACAACCTGATGAAGTAGAACCTATTGTAGCACCTGCTGGGGTGGTGCCTCCCCCACTCTCTACCACTGCCTCTGTTTGTCATCACCTCCACCACCTCCTCCACCATCTCCGCCATCTCCTTAGCCTCTGCCATCTCCTCCTCTCCTCCTCATCCTCCTCCTCCCCCTCCATCTACCTCCATCACCCTCCTCCTCAGACTCCACCTCCTCTAGATGTGGAGCTAACTCTCCCAGTCATGAATATCTGGGGAACAGGTGTGTTGTAAACCAATACTCATAATCCTGGGTCATCCTGGCATCCACTATCTCCCTCCTCATCAGCCACGCCTGATAAGGTATCTACAAAAATTCTGTCCTAGCCTCCTCGTAGGAAGCCACAGGTACCCACCACTGTCGCTTTGCATAGGTTCTCTCAAATAGGGCCTGCCCCTGTGGCTGGCCCTGAGTCCTCCCAAACTACCTCAGCACTCAAGTGACTATGTGTCTCTCCAAAATGTGTGGTGTCCTACCGATCAACCAGTGTGTCTGAAAAACATTAGGCAACTCATCAGCCTCATCATCCCAGACCTCACAATCTATGTAAGGTCGCCAAACCACTGCATCCACATTATCCAGCTAATGTCACCATTACTCTAGCTTCCCCAGCCTATGATGGGAAACTACACCTGTATATCCATAAGAGTAGGGCTCTCCTGGCTATCTAGAAAAAGTACAAATGGGCCATGTAACTGCAATGTGCTCCCACACCCAGAACTGAAGCAATGAAACTCCTATGGACAAGCTAGTTGCTCCACAGTACACTACCTGGTGCATGTCATGGTAAAGGTGTGCAAGAACATAGACACCCCAAGAAAATTAGGTGCCCTCAGTAAGCATCCACTCAATGTCTATCCCTAGCCAATCAAGAACCCATGAGATCGCTTATCAGGGCATACAAGACCCTGATCAGACCAACCACAATCCTTGGAAAGTAGTCATAATAGCCGTGCATGTCCTACCAAGAGATTACTAGCCCCTGAAGCCCCAGATCATTGAATACCTGCCTGCACTTAGCCAATCCAGTGTCGTACTGAGAGTTGTACTCCACAAGCTCACCTACTATCGGTAGGTACAATATCCTATACACGTCCTCCAGTGTCACTGTAATCTCACCAGTGGGAAGGTGAAAAGTCCCATCCTCCCTGTGGAAGTGCTCCACTAAAGCAGTCAACAAATTGAGGTTCACACGAACCTCAGGCATAAAACACACATAATCCAAACTGAGAGCACCGAGCACTATCTGATCTACCTCTGTCAGCATATACAACTGCAACAATGTCATAGGGAACTGCTCCCATGACATAAGCGTATCTGAAATATCCTCCTGCAATAAACCAAACAATGTATCAACCATAACTATATCAAAGCAAACCTGCTCAAACTATCAAAAACCTATCAAACTCACTTACTTAGCATATCAAATTGATCATAAAAAGCAAATCATCTCTCATCTAGATTCAATCAATCTTAAAGATTACTTATTAATTGTCGCATCAATCGGGATGCCAATCGAGTCCATTTCTCTAAGTAAGTGACGATCCTAAGGCAAATGCGCCATTATAGGTGGCAAATGCGCCGCTCCAGGACATATGCATTGAATCTTTGAGCATATGCACAACTCTAGCACAAATGCATAGCAACAACTACCGTATGCGCATATAAAACATATGCACAACTAGGCATAACACATGCGTAACTTCTTAATGTATGCGCGGATTCACATAACAAATGGGCATTAAGGATAAATGCACTAACTCATGACTCAAATGTGCTAAATCAGAATAAAAGTGTCATTTCAGAGAACAAATGTGTCGAAACATAGAACGGCGCATTTATTCAGGTAACTTTTCCTAACATTTATTGCCCTAATAAATGACCCTAGGCTAAAAATTTTGAAGTACATACTGGGGGTCCTACCTCTGATGGCCGTTCGAATTGTTGGACGCTCTCAAACCGGTGCTCCTTGTGTGGAAGATCCATCACTGTGCTGACTGCTCTAGCTCCTGTGCTCTACAAACTCTCCTAGAAGCTCTCACCAAATGACAAGTGTGCAAATGACTAGGATTGTGGACCCTGCTTCTATATATGGACATGCAACCCTAACTAGCTGTGTGGCAACCTTGCCTATTCTCTGTATCCTTTCTCTGCCATTCTCCAAGCCATAACTTGTTTTCTTCACTCTAACCTAGCTCTTCAACCTTCTTCATCGTGAGATTGTCCGTCTCGCGTCCCTCAAAACTTTCTACCTATCCAATCTCTCGAGGGGGCATCCTACCGTTGTTAAACTTGTACCAAGGGCAAACTAGGGCATGTATCATTATCAAAAAATTCTATTCTTTGAAACAACGTGATGAACCACATTGCATCAAAGAGGGGCAAAATGTATACACCTAAAAATGACTTGACTCTATCTAAATAAATATTTTAAATATTTATTTCATCTTAATATTCCTCTATCAATAAATAAATAAATAAATTTATTTATTTGTTTCATATTACTCCCAAAAATTAAATAAAATCACTTATTTAATTAGTTTCGTCAAAATTCTTCTAAATCCTCTTACCTAAAATTAAATAATTCTATAATTATTTAATTAAGTCAAAGTTATTCTTCCAAATTTAAATAAATGAATCAAATTTATTTAGATTATCTCAATCTCTAAAAAAAAATATAATCAAATATTTTATTTATTCTTCCAAATCACCCAAACAATTAAATAAATTTATTTATTTAATTTTCTTTCTTATCTTCTAAATTCCTCAAAAATCTTCCAAATCTTCTAAAAATAAATCTTATTCTTCATGCATGCAAAATTAAATAATTTATTATTTAATTTCTCTCAAATCATGCAAAAAGCAAATCACAAGTTGAGTCAATTGATTTAATCAATCTTGTTTTTATCAATAACTCTTAAATTAGAAGAAAGCATTCTAATTTCTAAAATAAAATCTTATCTTTATCAAGAAAGCAGTTAACTCAAACAAAGCAGCGTTTTGTGTGACACTTGTCTTCTTCCTATTCGCACACATCCTCTCAGGTCTTCTATATCGTTGATCCTTTTGTTCATTATACACCATTGATCTTCTCTCTCACAAGTCTATAAATACAACCCCTTTTCCTCCATTTCAATAATCCAAGCTTTCAGTAAACTTACTCTACAGAATTCACAGTGCGCCTTTGGCACCCACACCATTCCATAGCTTGCAATCACCATTTTTATTGTATTGAAGATCCTCTTCATTACATGAAACATCATAGTCGTTTCTCTATTGTCATCTTAAAGAACAAAGCAAGGAAGTGCGCTTTCTGAGGGCTTCATTCACACGAAAGATCAATTGAGATTAGGTGACCAATGGAAGCTACGAAGTAACAAGTTTTGTGAGGTATTGTTCTTTGTTTTGAATCTTGTTTATTTCCATTTTCATTGAGTTATTAGGTTATTATTGATATTATCCACATTTTCCCGATACATTATCACTATCATTTCATTCTTTTGAATCACTTTAGGAGAAGTCAGGTCATTAGCTTTCTGTTCTATTTTCTTTCCTCTTTGGAGACCTCAGTCATGGCAACCATTGAGTAGCATTCTATGAACCCCAACAAAGCTCTCATACCGCTCCACCAAGATCTTATTTATAGGTTATATAAATTCCACCTGGCATTGTGTCCCCCTGACAAATCAAAGCTACCCGTGTGGACAACTCCCCCTCAGCTTTTAAACAAACCCTTGACCAGGGCCATGCTATCATTATCACTAAACTTACCCCAGAGAAGTCTGTGAACACCCCCAAGAAGGCCAAGGTCTCTACCACTAAAAAGAAGCCTACTCCTGAGAATAGTCCCATCCATAATGTGGCTATTTCCACTCGCTAGGAGGAACCTAAGACTTCTAGCCCTAAAGGGAGCTCTAAACCCACCAAGAGAAAACTGACGGTGGTAGAAAATAAGGGTGGTACCCCCCAAAAGAGTATCAAGGAGGGGAAGGACGATGTTTGCAAGAACAGTGGGGACATGCCCAAGAAGGAGGTTCACAACCTAGACAAGGGGAAGGAAGTGGAGGTTTCTAAGGGTGGTGAGGAGGATAATGAAAACACGTGGGATGATGAGAATTTTATTCCCCAGGGTAAATACAGTGTCGTCGACCAGAAGGTCTAGTCAGTTGCCGGCCAAACTGACTCCTTCTTTGAAAGAGCATATTGTTTCTACTGACTCAGGTGACAAAGTGAAGAATACTAAAGGTGAGGTTAATATTGGTATTAAGGAGGAGACTACAAGCACAGAGTTTGATGATGATGGTCCTAGTAACTTCCCAGAATTTAATGTTTAGGGTTCAGAGACAAAAAATTCTAAAAAATTGAAAGAGTACACTATCAAAATCAACAAGGTTAGCAGGAAGACCAAGAAGGGCAAGGCAATCAAGGACTTGAATAATAGGGTGGAGGAGATGGAAAAGAATTTCAAAATTCTGGCCAGATTCTCATCTAAGGTAATGCGTAGGTCAGCTACTACTTTGGCGGTCCTGCAGGATTTGGAGCTCAACAAGCATGGCATCGAGAACAAACAAATGAAGGAATATGAGGAAATGTATCATTTCCTCACTGAGGACTGGGACTAGCTGTTTAATCAGCCCTAGGGTTTTCTTTGTTGTTGTTGTTTTGTGTTTTGTCTGCTGTCTATTTGGTGGTGGTCCATTGTTTCTGTGTTTTTAGATACTCTTATAGTTTCTCTGGTCTTTTTGTTGGACTTTTTGTGCATCCTAGTGGATGTTATGGGTTCGGCACCTTAGTTTTGCCGATTACTATAATAAAAAACACCAAAAAATTATCCTTAACTAGAGTTCATTTCTAATTAGTACTAAAATTAAATATAATTAGGTTTTATATTTCTGTTGTTCAATTTGTACATTTGAATTAGTGTAAATTTTTAGAACTACAAAAAATCAATTTATATTTAACTTTAAATTTTCTATTAGTAGACATAACACATTAACCACTAGATATGTAACTGAACTCTATAACTTAATTGAACCTTAAACTCAAGAATAACTAAAATGTGAACTCCTCCCCCTTCCTTCCACATGTTCATGACCAATATAATTTATTTATTTCTTGACTATCTTTTCTACATGAACACTTGGTTGATGAGTTGAAATTACCTTAAATTATCTTGTGGCCTCTTTAATAGGGAGGCTCACCTCCTTTCTAAGTCTCTTTATCAAAAAATAGTCCAATCACTTGTAGTTTCACCATACCTATTTTGACCTTCCCATTCAAATGATCATGAATTCTAAATAGACCAAGTCATGTCTTTATATTTGCATTGTTGAATTAATTTCTCCATCCTTGAAATATCCTTTAAAGAATCTATATGTATGTTAGCCTATATGTTAGGGGCCAAATCACCTAGTCTCTCCACTTGGGTGACTGGAGCAGGAAATGGTATCATTCTAGACAGTCATTCAAGCTCAATGATAATATTGAATGCATATAGAATAGGAATTGTGTTTCTTTGTGACCAATTTGGTTGAATTGTCTTCCTTTGTGACCAATTTGTTTGAATTGACTTCCTTTGAACAAATAAAACAATATATCAACATGTGAATACTATAAGAAATTGAAAGGTATTATATCATATGATTGAGTGAACAATATATGATCAATAATCTAATACATGACAATATATGACAATGTGAGATCATGAGACCAGATGTGGGATCAATTATTTACTCTGGACTAGTACAAAACTGGTAATCTCAGAGATACCACTGATCAAGAAAAAGCATCGGGTAGCTTACAGATGGCTCGTGGTAACGGATCTGACCCCAATGGTTCTAGACCAATTGATCCATTTAAGAATATCCAGTCTTTTAAAGCTGATACACCTCCTCTTGTAAATTTTGATAATTTTGAGGATGTAGCGAATATGAGGGGAATTGATGCCATGCGTGCATGGATTACCAATTACATGTCTACCAATGCAGGAGTTGATGAAGCTCAAGTCATAAAACAATCCCTCAATTCCATGACTGGAGTGGCACGAAATGTATGGGATAGGTTAGAAGATACCTATCGAGAAAACCTAATTAATCATGGCACTGATCAGGTGTGTGCCCAGTTAACTCATTTGTTTGTAGGAAAAACAGATACAAGAGAAAAAACTTGCCTACAACAAGTACATGAGAGGCAAGTGTACGAATTTGAAATATTTCAAAGAATATTGCGATGAGCAATATAAAAACCTCTATCAGTCAGGCCGTGAGCAGAATTAGGAATTCATGTTCACCACATTCCTTAAAAGTTTTGGAAATGAGGTAGGAGAATTCTACCACAAACGAGTTCTAGAAAATTTAGTTGCAGAAGGTACAGAAATGAAAGAACTCACCTTTCCCCAGCTAGTACAATTTCTGACTGAGATTAATGAAGAAGTTTGTTAAGACACCCAGAAGAAAAAGGAAATCAAGAAAGTAAACCCTTTAATCTCTTCTTCTGTTTGTTACCAGCTACTGCCTTCTTTCAATAAAGATGAATGTAAAACTTGTAAATCTTCTTCCAAGAAAAAATACTTTGATAAGTTTGACAAATATTATTCAAAGAAGAAGAAAAAATAGTTCAGTAAATATCCTAAGAAAAAGGGATATTTTAGAAAGAAGGATAAAAGAAAAGGCTCTAGTAAGAAATGGGAACCAACCTGTTATATCTGTAAGGGAAAACATTATGCCAACAAATGCCCTGATAGACATAAACAAAAAAATAAAGGTAAAGTCAGAATAGCTAGAGATGCTAGCCTTGACAATGAAGAATATGAATTCTTCAATGAATATCCCTTAGATTCTGAAGACATTATTCTTTCTGATTTATCAGAAGAAGTGGAATCTGATGAGGCTGAGTTTGTGTCTGCTCCAGAGCAAGCAACTGTAAATTTTTTAACAGGTCAACCAGAAGGATCAGATTCAACTGATTCAGAAAATTCATTTTTTTGCATGATGCTCAGAAGAAACACTAGAGCTGAATTAGACAAAATAATTGATGAAATTGTTCACATTGAACAAAGGCTCAGTGAAATGAACATGGGACCAAAAACTTGGAAGAAGCTGACAGGCAAGCTAGAACAGCTTAAATCCAAAAAATATTTTTTGTTAAAAGAAAATGAGCCGAGACAGCCGATAAGAAATACATCCCTTTTTACTACACCTACACCTGTCAGCCCTATGTCTAGAGCTCCAATCACTTAGTGACATATCTCAGAAGCACCTGTAGTTGGTAGTATGGCCAGACGTCTGTGGAGAAGACAGAGGAAGATTTTTCTTGAAAAAGTCATTCAACAAGCTCACTCCAAAATTGCAGAGATTGATGATGAGGAAAATATTAATCTCGTTGAAGAAATGGAAAAATCCCCTGAACTAGATACCTATATAAATCAGTACAATGTCTCCTCTGTAGTTTAATTACCCCAACAAGTTTCCTCCTGCGAAAATGAACTTTTTTGCTCTGAGAAGCCTTTCAGTCCTATTATCCAACCTTCTGAAATTGAGTCTATTCCTCCTAGCCCAGAGCTCATTCCTAATGTCTCTTCTTACTTAGAAGAAGGAAGTAGTAGCAGGTTTAGTCCAAGCCAGTTCAAAACTTGACAAACTGGTCAAACCACTACTTGTCCAGGAATAATTCTCACTATCCATCCTCCTGGTATAAAAGTCTATCCCCTGGCATTTCTCTGGGACACTGGCGCAGACATAAATATCGCTAGATATAATTGTTTTCCGAAAGATCTCTGGATTGAAGCCAAAACAAATATTAAATTTGGAAAAGGTAAATATGAGTCCAAACTCATATGCAGAGTTCCTATTCAGCTAGGAACATGTATCATTGATGAACTTACTTTTGCCCATTATGAAGTAAATGGATATGATGGAGTCATTGGCAGCAGAATAATGCAATCATGGGAACCCGTTATCATGGACTCTATGTTCATCACTCTGCTCGGGACATATCAAATGCCCCATCTGCATCAAAACATGGCATTCACCCAGCAGATAGAAATCCAGAAACAGAAAAAACAAAAGAAGGAAAATAAGGTATGGCTCACTCAACAGCTTGAAGTAGTAGCTCAAAATCTGGAATAGATCAAAACAACTTTTGCCCAAACCATAATGACAAAGGACCTGAAGAAGCAGCAAAGAAACCTGACATGCTCTCTACCTCTTAAACGAGATGCTTCAAGTAATGAAATTATTCCAAAAGCAAAGGCAAATTATTTCCTGATGAGTATGCATGAAACTCAAATTTGCCATAAAGAAATCTCTAAATTACTTTCTTTAGATCTGATCAGACATTCAAGTTCTCCATTTTGCTGTCATGCAATGTATGTACCAAAATTTGATGAAAATGGAGTTGAACTATCTAAAAAGAGATTAGTTGTTAATTATAAACCTCTCAATGAATGTCTTGTGGATAATCAACATCCCTTGCCTAGCAAGGATCATATATGACAGGCTATCCAAGGCAGTAATATTTACTCTAAATTTGATCTGACAAAAGGTTTCTAGTAGATCAAAATGAATCTGTAAGATATCCATAAAACCACATTTTCTGTCCCTCAAGGGTTGTTTGAATGGACTGTTCTACCCTTTGGCATCAAAACTGCACCCTCTATCTTCCAACAAGCCATGGATAAGATATTTTATGCTTTTGCCAAATTTATTCAGCCATATATTGATGATATCTTGATTTTTAGCCAGGATATGAAGAAACATTTGGAGCATTTATAGCTCTTCTTGCAGCTGTGCCAACAACATGGCCTCGCCATTAATGCTTCTAAATCTCACTTTGCTCAACATGAGATTATTTTTATTGGCGTCAAGCTTCTCCTGGGGGGAAAATGGAAGCTCAACCTCACATTCTGACCTGCATCCAGAATCTTCCTGTTACCACTATCAAAGAACTTCAATGATTTTTGGGTCTTGTAAATTATATTGCTGGATTCTATTGCAAGCTAGCCGAAGATCACATTGAGTTAAATAAGCTACTAGGAAAGGATCCACCTATTTGGTTAGAAAGACATGATGCCTTGATTCTTCGCATTAAGCAGAAATGTTCTGTCTTGCCACCTTTAAGACTCCCAGGTAATGGGTTTAAAACAATTGAAACAGATGCCAGTGAACATGCCTGGGCTGGAGTCCTCAAAGAAAAGGTAGCAAATGGTAAAGAAGAAATTGTTAGATACATTTCTGGAAGTTTTAAAAATAGTGAAATTAATTATCATAGCACTCATAAGGAAATTCTTGCTGTCATTAATACCCTGAAAACATTTCAAATGTTTGTTGTTGATAAAAGATTTCTAATCAAAAGTGATCTCCAGAACCTGAAAGGATTCTTCAAAAAGAAATCCAAAGATAAAGTGGTTAGAGGATGTCTACTCAGATGGGCCCAATTTCTCAATACATTTGATTTTGATATTGCTCATCTTCCTGGTTCATCTAACATCTTTGCTGACTTTCTTTCTAGAGAAGGACATGTTTCACTTGAACCTCCTGTGCAAGCCAAAGGACATGTCAATGTCATTAAGGTTCGAGAACATCAGTGGTATGAAACCAGTTGTATGGAATGGAGCACAAATCCCTTACCAATGAGGGATCGACACAATTTTTATATGGCTAATGATTTTCTCCATGATAGGTTTCGATGTCTGATTACTGCTCAACAACTTACTACAACAGGCCTCTGGACTAATCGTCCTTTCTTTAAAGTATCAGCACAAGCTAAAGCTATTGACCTAGACGTCAAATCCATCCTTCAAAATTGGTGTGAAGATGATTCACAAATGCCAGTTAAATTCTGTAACCCTCACGTTATCAGAACTGATCGTTGGTTAGATCATGAAGGTGGCAAAAATCTCATTCAGGATTTATTCCAAGGTCCCCACAAAGCTACCAATGATGTAGATTTCTCCGGAACATCATCTTATTCAGGATGTGTTTTCAAATTAACACATGAAGCCCCTTCAGAGGAACTCATTAATTCCAATAGGTATGGAACCATTGAAAATCTTATCAGTAGATACATGGTGCAAACCTACGGTCCCACCGGGCTTGGATCTTGGTTCTGCTTCTGGAATACACCTAACACATAGTGACATTTGTATTCCACTCAAATGCCTGTATGGATCCATACTAAAACCTATCGAATTCATCAAGCAAACCATACTTCAATCAATCATGGAATGTATGGGCCCCATAAGCATAAGGTGCTCAGTGTCATATGGAAAGAAGAGCCACCTGTAATATTCACTTCACCTAATCTAGATCAACCATCAGCCTCTCACACCATACTCGAAGATAGACGAGCTCCTGACTGTACGCATCCCATTAATCAAACCTATGAAGGATGTCTTGATTATGCAAGGCAACGTTCTAGTAGCTCTGAAGAATATGCCAGCTAATGGATGTGGCTTGTCATCCATCGAAGATACTTATCTCTTCATGTCAAAAGATAAGCGTGGGCCCTTCCACGGTAAAAGGGGACAGCATATGTGCTTACAGTATGCACGGGTTATCCTTCCCGTGATCAAAAAGATGTTTTGTAAAGTTTGTCGGTTCCCACTTATCTTGTTCACGGACTAATTGGTCCCACCAGAGGAATCTTATCCTCACATGGGTAGTCCTTCGGATAAGGGTTGCACGTGTCAACCTTGTATGGTCAGATTTCAAATCCAGATTTGAGAAGAAAGGTTAAAGATCCGCCTCTCGCAAGATCTATAAATGCACGAGAGGCCGCCTCATTCTTCAAGCAAATCTTGGTAAGCGAAGTCTCCAAGCAAGGTCTAGAGAGTCTAAGAGTTTTAGTTTGAGTCTTAGGAAAGCTCAAAGGCCAGAGAAGTATGTTCTTTCTGCCTCTGGTAGAAATCAGAAACTCAGAATCCAGCCAGCTTCATAGAAGTTTAGTCTGTTTGTGCTATACAACGCGCAAAGAATATGAGAATAATGTAATCATCTTCCATCTTCCACCATGATTAATATATGCAGCAGTTTGAATTATACTGTATCTGTTCCAATTCGGTGTGTGTGAATTCTCATTTGCAGCTGTGAGAGAAGTTGGTATCAGAGCCTAGGTATTAGGATACTAGGTTTAAAACTACTTGCACTAAATACAGTCTTTGGATGACTATATTAGTTTCAATATGAGAAAAGGATCCATTACTGATGTATCACTCTCGGTATTGCTCTCTGTAAAGCTCATACTGTCACTCTGTGTTGTAAGTCCTTGTTTTAAGTCCCACTTTTGCCATGTTTGGCGTCTAGGGCATTTTGAGGCTGTTATCTGGTATTTCAAGCGCAGATTTGAGCACCGATTGGAGCACATACAGTATGGATCAAGCTTCTACATCTGGAGCTAAGGTAGCACCTGAGGATTATACGCAGGCACGTAGTGAAGAGGTTAGTTTCACAAATTTCTTCCCAAACTCTGAACAGACTTTTTCATTACCCTCTGAAAGTAGTAATGTGTTGGATGAAGTGTCTTCTACTAATCAGTTTTTAGATAAAGAATTTAAAATCCCTGTGATCAAGCCTTCTGAAATCTATCGTGATATCCCTGATGGAGTTCTCTCCATGATAAAGAAATCTGATGCCTCCAATGTAGGATCAATGTAGCAATGATATGATAATAAAGAAAGTTAATATATATGATATGAGAATAGAGAAACAATTTAGACAAGTTATCTCTAGGAAACAATATAGATTAGTATAGGAACATGTAAGACAAGATCATGGGGCAAGTGCTTAATGATACAAAATAGATCAATGATAATCATATGGGGGGCATACATATGGTATCCCCTAGTGTAGTCAAAATAATACAATAGTGTAATCTCATAGACAAAATGTGATGATCTAATATGATATCCTAATAACATAATGTAATGACCAATAATACATGACCCATGCCAATATATATACTCATGAAAACTGTACACATGCAAAAAGTGAGATGACCCTAAATGGGTAAAATAGCACAATGAAGATCATAAATTGATAAAACAATAAATGTGTATGGAACATGTCATAAATGATGTAAAATCAATAAAAATTGGATCATGTATGGTCCAACAATGTGTCATAGTAGGTAGATAATCATCATGAATTGATATGGTTATTGATATATGTATCATATGTCAAGAGGTGGCATTATAGGAAAATGGCTATAATGTATTGCATATGAGTCATGTATCAATGTGAATAATGTACTAGCATTGTCTATAAGATTTATTTGGTTTTTCTATGGGTTTTTTGGTTATAGTCTTGATATAATTTTAATTCCTTTGAGATTGCATTTTTAGAGCTAGTACAAGATGGTGCATGTAGTCCATAATTGTAGTTCTTGACATGAGATATGATCTTTGAAGAACCTTAAAGTATAATATTTGATTCTAATATTATAAAAATGATTAGAATGTGGAGATGGTTTGTACAAGTGTCCATTGTGTCCAATTTAAAAGTTTGCACATCTTAAATAAAGCATACGTATTAGATATGTCAGTTAAAAAATTGTATAATTTTATAATTTTAAATGATATTTAAAATATATGTAAGATACATAAGGGGTGACCGAAGGTGTGGTTCATCATATCATGAGTAGCTTGATTCTACCACATTTGAGGTCTATACTAGTATTTTATGTAAACTATATGTCATACAATTCAGGTAGTTTCATGCTTAAATTTTTTAATACCCAGGTCTAATTCCTTTTATTTAAATGTAGGATCTTACACATGCCATCTTTGCCAGTTCACTTGTCCAAGGTGAGGCATATAATGATCATCCTGTGGTATGTACATCTAGAACTATATTTAAATTATGTCTTTCATTATTTTGTTTTAAATATTTGATTAAAATACATGCACTTGAGTAATTTTAAATATTGATCCCAAACTTCTTTTTCTTGTAGTCTCCTAGGTTTAGGAGACCATGAGTTTGTACTAGGAGGAGGTGGTAGTAGTATAGAAGTCTAGGCCTCTAGTTCACATGGAACTAAGAGGCCTCTTGATTTTGATGATGTTAGACCCTAGTATCTATTTACATTTAAAATATGACTTGTTTTAGTTATCATTATTTTTTAAAAACTCATTTATTAACTACAGTAATTGTTATTTCCCGTCATGCTGCATTACTATATTTGGATCGAGTCTTCTTTCCAATAGCATGAACGACATCAATATCACTAGATATCATTTGTTTAATTGAATCATTTTTTTGGTTTATATGAACATGCCTAATTTTTCATTACTCTTCACATTTTTGACATTCTAATTAATTGCATTACTAGTTGACATTGAAATGTTAGACTTTTTAAAAAAATTGTTCATATAATCTGTTTGCATGATTTTGAACTGTTCTCCAAGTTTTCTTACCACGAAGATTATCTAATACATTTCTTTCAATTTTAATAAAAATATTTTTATTTTCACTCCTTGTATAAGGGGTTTCAATATCAATAGGCTTGACATCTTTGTCTACATTAATGTTTAAATTGTGTTCTACATGTTCGATGTTCTCTACTTTCATGTTTAAATAATTGTTTATGTTATTAAAATCTATCGTGTGGTTTTTAGTATAATTTATGTCAACATTGGTATATCCACATTCCTTTAACATACTAGCATCAATTTCCTCATTGAGTGCATTTTGAAGACTTACCTTGACACATTTCCACAATCACCATTTCCATATTATCCTCTTCCACAATTGCCTTTTCTACATTCATCTCTTCCGTGTTCATGTCTTCAATGTTCTCCTCTTCCATAATCACCAAATTGGACACTTAAACATTCTTCATTTGTGGAATCCTCTCTCTCCTGTCTTTTTTTTTTTATCATTTTGCCTCCTTCCCTTGATGTGCTTCCATTTCTATAGGTGTCAAGACCTTCCTTTCTTTGACATCTATTTGATCCCATAATTACCAAATAATCTTGATAAAATTCAACAATTGAATGGCCAAGAGATCTATAAATAGATCCACTCCTTGAGCTCTCTAAAATACAAATAGATCTAGATCCTTTATTGAATATCTTTTTTAAAAGTGGTGGTTGAAAGCCCCTTTTAAAAACGATGCATGTAATCTTTTAAAAAATGGTGTTATGCTTGAAGATCTCTTTTGAAAATGGTGTTTGTGCTTGAAAATCCTTTTTACAAATTCTCCCTGAAGATCCCTTTTGAAAATGGTGCTTGTGCGTGATTCCTTTTAAATATGGTGCTTGTGTGTGATTCCTTTAAAAAATGGTTCTTATGATTGAATCCCTTTTAGAATTGATCCTCAGATGCTTGAATATTCCTTATACTAATAGTGCTAAAAAAAATACCTACAAAAAATTAATAGAGTAATGCTTGAAAAAGATCTACAAGAGACATTAGAATAAAATATTTACATATACAATCGTTGTCAATTTATGATAAAAACATAGAACAATACTCTACCCATTACTAACAAATATCTATTAGTAATAAATATTCGCTATATAAGCGTATATCCAATATAAAATAGAAGATATTTGTTTATAGCGGATACACATTACATTTCAATTAAAAAATTTCTCTCATAATTTTGTATTGGTTTTAGACTTGGAAATCTAACCCTAAGCCTTGGACCTGTAAGTACAATGTCATGATAGCATCTATTAGTAAAATTGACTTCAACAATATGGCTAATGATTTTATTTTCAGTATTTTTCAATAAAATTAAAATATGTTATACATGAGAATGAGAATGTCTAGTTTTCTTACACACACACACACACACAAAGTCTTATAAACTTGAAATGACATATATTACTATGTTTTAATAACTTTTGATTTTAATTTTTTTAAAATTTTTTGTGTGACCAATTTAGGCACCATTCTCTACACACAAAAAAATTCTAGTTACAATTATTTTAGGTCAAACTATGTGGGTCATACAGAAGGGCTTTTAGATTTATACCTTAATCCCACTAAATAATTAATAAAAAATATATTTGATAAAGAATTATTAAAAAATATCCAAATCAAACTTCAACATCATATGCATTTGTTCACAAAAGAATTTTGAAAAATAATTTCATTTACTACTTTTTAATGTGGGTCGTATAATAAATGTTTTGGCCTTTGACATACTTTAAAAAAGAAGTCACTTTTGTATGTCCTTTACTTAACCAACTTTTATCATCTATGTATTAGAATAAATTACATATTTGAAAAGTAAGAACAAAATCTTACATTTTATATTTTTACACCATGTTAATATCCTTTCTAGAAATGCTTCAAATCTTTACCCAAGTATAACAAACTCTTTTTAAGATTTTGTTTTTGTACTTTTTAACTATTTTCTATTCCATTACCTTGCACTTACCTCTATCGACTAGCAAAATATAGATGATAAACAAGTTGACATACCTATCTAATTCTTTTCACACCTACAAAACTTTTTCATATGATATAATTTAAAATAAAGTGATTGATATAGAATAAAAGTATGTGCCATGAAGATTGATGTTTGTGTTGTTTTATTAAATTCTATATTTGCCAATGAAGTTTCAATAACACAAACAAGTTGTAATATTATTTACAACTTCCATAACTTAATCAAGTTAAATCAAATTCCATAAACTAAAAAAATCCACTTTTTCAAATATTCTTCATTTAAATCACAATATCCTAAACATAGTATATTTGCTTTAATTTTTCCTTGGCTTGAAAATCCATGAAGGTTAACAGAAAAATGCTAACATATACCTAGTAAAATATTATGCATAAAGGGAAATTACAACATATTTCACACTCAGATGCAAGCAACACCATTCACATTGAGATTGGCCTCTTGTGGTTTTTGTAATATTGCTTCTTTTGTTTGCCTTACAAATACATACAAGTTTTATACACAAATGATGGTGCAAAATCCTACCCACCATATACTAGAATCACCATCATAAATAAAATAATCTATACCACTTTTGCAAGGAATTATGAAATTAATCAGATGATTTATAATCATTATGATGATCATCATCATAGAGTTCCCATCCTTCTTATGGTGAGCACCCATTGCAAATGAGTTGGGAACACTAAAGCTTGCCTCTCTTCCCAGCACATACACGAATGCATTCCAAGTATTCATAATAGGTTGTTGAAGCATACTTTCTGCCTCCATTCTAAAATTCAAATACATTTTTGAGAGCCCTCATAGCTATTTCATTTTCTACTAAGTTAAAGTGGAGAATGAAATGAAATGACAAGAAATGGAATGAAGGGAGGAATGCATAGCATGTCATTAAGAAACGAAACAAGACATGTTGTAGGGATATCTATTTGTGAAATATTAACGTTCCCAAGAACAAGGTAAGATGACATTTATTGCATTCATATATTTTACCTTACTAAAAAACGTCAAAGGTGGATTAATTCACATCACATGAAATAGTGAAGAGAATAAGTTCAAACAACAAAATAAACTTTTGTTTTGTTTCACATTTCAAGCCCCTTTCACTTTTCTTTTTACTTCCAAACGACTCACAATTTGCAATGGTGAATGAATTTGTCAAAGATATGTACTTATTGCAAAGACATAAAATATAATATTAAATTGTGACAAACACATAAAAAACAAAAATAATTGACAAAATTTAAACATTACTATATTACTACTTAACATTATTTCCTTTTCAAATATAAAAATAAGAGTAAAACTCTACACCATCCCCTCACATACTCCTCGTATATATAATAATAATATTAATTTTTAAATTGAATGATGTGCCCATTGTTTTATTGGTGATATTCCTCCCTCATAGATTAGATACCATGCATCCTTTATTCCAATTCCATGCACTTGCTTGCATAGGATTCCCAACAAAATTATTTATTTAATGGAAAACCTTTCTTCCTTTCTTGTCTACACACGGCAACGTTCCAAAATCTTTAGACCATTTTTTCCTTGTCCTTTCTTGCTTGACAAGTCGGAGAGAAGCTGCTGCTTTTTGCATAAAGTATAGCGTGTAGATTTCCAAATCTTATAATCAAGAAAAACGAATACAAGGGAACAAAGTCTTTGTATTGTATCAACAAAAATAATGTAACCCAAATGCTTATGAAATGAAAGCTTTACTTGCATTATTGGCTCAATAATGTACTTTCCTTTTTAATAGAGTGGGCATGATTACGCTGGTTGGATTTTGAAGGAATAAAACATAGGCTCATGCCTCCACTCCTATCAAAATCAATGTGGAAAGCTCACAAATCTTCTCCCAGCATGGTATGGTCTATCTCTTTATTCACTAGGATTTTGGTTGGGCAACCTCCTCTATCTAGCTCAATGAACTCTGTCTTGCCTCTTGGCTGTCACCATTGCTTCCTCTATATTCTTCGCTTTTCTTGTTGGTACTCCTTATTCAGCCAATGTAAAGTGCTGACTATTTTATGTGGCATGTGGATCCTTCTTCCAACTCTATTTCTATTGTTTATTATACTTGTAAACTTTATGCTAAGCACAAGCATACAATGTTATAAGTTTTATAAGCTTTGCTTGTGGATTCTTATGTGCTAGCAGTTAACTTACACTCATGATTATTGCTTCAGTATGTCTTTTAACCTTATTATGTTGCCATCTACAAACATATTTACAAAAATACAAGTTTAAAAAAATCTCTGATGTGAGAAACCATTTGACATTGTGTTAAATATAACTTGAATGCTCAAAATGATTGAACAGAAATTGCTTGGGAATATTGACATATTGAGTGACAACAAAACATCTAACATAGCATATTGTCTAGATTTGGGATGTTGACAAGAGGATATTAGTTAAGGAGGGACAACAACTTAAGTCTTGAAATGTAGAGTTATAATTCTCTATATAATATCTCTCCTTGTTCTAAATCTTAAACTTAATAAATTATGTGTGACAAGAATTGTGGATGCTTTAGTGAGCTTTCTTATAGTCACAACTCATCCATGTCTAAGTCAAGTGCATTAAAGACCTCTCCCTTTCATACTATGCCTAAAAGTCCTTTTAGATAATAAGAAACATTTCCTTGTGTTAGAGACCCATCTTGGGCCCAAGGAAGGATCAAATATAGTAGTAACTATTGTGAATGCCCGATGGAATTTTAGAATCAACCACTGACATTAGCAAATTCTTGATGAGTGCCAAAGAATTACTCAATAGTTCATAGAAATATTCTTGCATTGTTCCATAACGTAATCTAGAGGTTTTCCTTGCATGTCATCAAGTACAACAAGATTTTAATCTCATACATAAGCTAGGAGTTTAACCATGTTTGCAAATATGAAATAGACACTTATTATCTAATGCCTAAAGGTCCTCTCAAATATTGCAACAAAATGGGTAATGTAGATACCAAATAGAATAGAATTATGTTCTAATTATGAACAATAAAGACTTGTGCAGGAATCTGATTCGATTAGGTTTGTACCTTATTATTATTATTGGGTTTATTGGAGGTGGCAATTGAATAAAATTGTGGGTTTTGTAGTCACAAAGTCATTCATGAACCTTTTAGTTGAGTAGATAAATGACATCTCATTTTAACTTGAATGCCCAAAGATTATTTCTGCATACATAACACAATTGATACTACAAAATAGGCTAGAATTTTATATTCTATAATTATCTACCCCTATTATAATTCTTAAAATTTATTTTGACTTATGAATGCTTCAAAGACTAAAAATAGGGATCTAATTCTCTATATGATATCTGCCCCTATGAAAATAACTCATGAAATTTGATCCCATGGAGCTTATGGGTCATCCCACAATACTCGGTCACAAACTTGAGACATCAATCTTTTGATAGAGGAAGGGCAAAAAATTTTCATGTTACCTTCATTTGAAGATTTCAGCAGAAATCTCCTTTGAACAAAGGTATTCCTTTGTTCAAAGATAATCTTTGAACAAAGGCCTTCGTTCGTTCGAAGATAATCTTCAAACGAATGTATTATTTTATTGATTCACAATCAATAAAATAATACCTTCATTCAAAGATTATCTTCGAATGAAGGTAATAATTTATTATTTTTTTAAAAGACTATATCAAGTGAAAAATTTGTTTTTTCTTGTCATTTCTACCCTATAAGCTGCTTTCAACAACAGTATTCTGAAGGTAATTTTTAACTATTTACCTCCACAACTTTGAGGACGGTTCTACACACTTGTAAGCTCCACCAGATTGCCATGTGGCTTCGCTCAAAGGTGTTCATGTACTATCAATGTCAGCAAGGTCACATTCTTCTATTTTTAACCAGGTATTTTTCTTCTACCCCTGTGAAAATTTCATTTTTTGACTTCAATGTTTTTTTGTCAAAAATGTAATATGGTGTTTAAGGTGAAATTTGATGAAGAGGATTTGTTGGTGTTTAGGGTTGATTTTGCTAGTTTGTATGAATCCTCCTTTCAACTCTAAACATTCAAAGACTTCAGCTGAGTAGGAAGTCTACTACAGGCCTTCGATCACTCAAAATATAAGGGAAAATTAGACTTGTGTGATTTTGTTATTCAATTAAGTCCACTTATGCTCAAAACCCTAATTATGCAAATTCGGAAGCAAACAGATAGATTACGAAAAATGCTTGCACACAGAGATATCAAATGACAATCAAATGCATACCAGATTTCAAAGTTCAGAGAACAGAAAAGTCGGGGACTAATGAGCGGGCGCCCTAGTCCAGTGCCACCATTTCTGTCAGGATCTGGGAATCTTGTCTACAACATGTTCTTGTTGTTCCAAAGATTTTCCTGTTGCGGGATTCAGAGGACTAATGAGTGGGTGCCCGAGTCCAGGTCCCTATTTTCTTCTTTGATCTATAATTCTGACAGTCTGCATTGCTCTCCTGCAACTCCACTTTTTCTTCTTTTGCAACCTATAACCTACAATCATGGAAAAATGGGTTGGGGGTTGTGGTGTTTAGAGGCTTGCCTCAGTCAAGCCCTGGAGAGACATTCAAGTCTTCCAAACACCGTTGTCAGATAAAGAGTGCGTATCCCTATGGGATAGAGGTAAAATCCAAATGATAAATGATTGAAAACACAATTGATATCACCTTGTAGTGAAGATCTCATGGAAGGAAGATGCTCTTCATGCCATGAAGAGATGGATGCCAAATATGCAAATACAAATACAATAACAACACAAATTCTGCTCTGCAACACACAATGAATGCCTTGAATCACCTTAACATAAGCTTGTTGATAAAAAATGCCATCTAATTTCCATCTAGTTTTCAAATGAATCACTTATCATGCTTATATATGCAACTCCAAACATTCTCACCAAGAATTTCGTAATTGAAACTTACTGTGTTGGCATAGGACCTAAATAACGGTCATAAACCGACACTCCAAAATTGATCCTGACCTTAAATAGGGCAGGACTAGGGTGCGGGCGCCTAAGTCTTCCCCCCAATTTCAGGCAGGATTTATTATAAATGTACCCCCTAGGTCCCATTTGCCATGAAACTTTAGGGTTTTCTCATCGGGATGTCAAATTAACATGAAAAATGCTCTAAATGCATTCTAAAGACCCGGGAGCTAAACCTTAAGAGGGAAAAGCCCCCAAGGGGACATTTTTCGATGTAACATTTAGCCCCCACCTTAATGTATGCATAAACGCAAGGCCAATACATGCATTAAAGTATGGTCAACAAGCACAACAAACACGCCAAGCACATAGAAGACACGCCAATCACTAAGAAGATAGTAATAGACACGCAAAACATGGAGAAGACAGTTACAATCACACAAAATATAGAGAAGACAACATTGAAGACACACAAAACATAGTGAATACAGTGAATGCAGTGAAGACAGTGAAGACTATACCTGAGAACAAGAACATTGCTAACATCTAAAATAGACAGCTTACCTTATATATGCCCCCACCTTAAGGTGGTTGATATCAGGTACTGATATCAAGCACGTTAAGGTAGGAAGAAAACACACAAGGGAACACGAGCTCTCACAAGGCCCATGCCCCTCGGAGGTGACATGTACTTTACGATCACCAAATGCTCCCACAAACACATTCCTACAAGAAAAGTATTAGTGTCCATATAATCATGATAAACAACAATGAGTAATGCAAGATTCATGATAGACAAAGTGCATGGAGCAGTAGTATTGTTATGTTTTTGTAAGTGCGATAAGACACCATCAAGATCACATAGAGTGATTCTACTAGCCAAGCGTTAGATAATATATAACAACCCCATCGTCATATAGGAACTAAGTCCAATTTTTGATTTCTCGCTAAAGGGACGCCAGGTCCGCATCAGTATAAAATATTTTTCGTCATCCGCCCGGTAGATAAAAACACTAGAGGAAGGGAAACAATAAATCGAGAGAGGAGAAACAAGTGCCTTAGGGACAGTCACATAGGAGGGTGCCCCCAAGTCACCAACTGCGACGCTATGTCCGCAAGTCACAACACATAATAGTGAAAAATAGAGGAGAAGCAATATAGATGAATGATGATACAAATAGAAGAAGGGTCACAATAGAGGTAGTTTCTTGGTATCCTGGACTTTACAAGAGAATCAAGGGTCATCCTAGGAGGCCTAAACAACACATAACACATCACGGGGGAAACACATCACGAGAGATAAAAGGTTAGAAATACTTACCTATAGGGACAACCACATAAGGGTTCTCATCGAGCAAATCATCGTCATCTTCCCACTCCTGAATGTTAGAGGAAAGTGGGACATAAGGTACCATAGCCCAACTCTTGTTCTTGTCTTCAAGTTATCCATTCTTAATATTTTCTTTGTTTGATTCAATGTTAGGTGAGATGTTTTCTTGTTGAGATACAATTTGTTGGGCATAAGCTTGTCGTCTCCTTCTCCTTTCTTTTGCTTGTCTATTTCTTTTTGTCCTACCACTTATCTCTTGTAAGATAGTGTTTTTCTCTTCCATAGGTTTTTGTGTTTTAGAGGAAGCACTAGGATCAAATATCATTTGTCTAGGTGGAATATTTTTTTGTTGACGACTACCTCGCAATCCTTGTAGGGATGGTGGGGGAGGAACCTTAGCATAGGGTCCATTTCCTTTCGGTCTAGGATTCTCTTCAAATGTGGGTTGTTCGTCTCTTGTTGTTTCTTGCAAAGAAGGACCGGCCACTTGATGTAATAGTTTTGTTTTGTAGATTCTATAGCTTAAGAAGTTAAAGTCTGTTCGTGGCTTCGGTTCCACCTCAAATCTTTCCCAAAAGTAATCCAGTGTATAATGTTGTCTTGTAACCAAAGGTTTATATTTATTGCGAAGGATAGTAATCACTTGTCCATTCAAAGGAAATTTTACACAGTTATGAATTATTGAAGGGATAGATTTCATAGCCTTTAACCATGGATGTCTAATTTTTATGCAAAAGAGGTTAGAAACGGGGACAACATCAAACCATTGTTCTACATATTTCTCAAATACAGTGACCAATAAAGATATCTTCCCAGAGGTGTTTATAAAGGTTCCCTTATGTGTCTTAATCATCATATCAAAAGGGTCATAAAAGCCAAGTGTATTAATTGATGTGGATAGAGGAACTCTTCCATTTCTACATTAGTCCTGCAATTAGGATCAATAAGGGTTCTGTCCATAGGATTTCCCATTATCTTCACAGTGATATAAAGAGGTCCTTCAGTGTCTCCAATTGTTCTATCATGAGGTGTAAACACAATTTCAGGTTCGAGGACCTTTCTTTTCATGAAAGGCCTAGGAGGGAACCTATTGTTATTGTTGTGATTATAAGCCATGATTTTAAGTTTTCAAGTCAATGCAATATCAGATTTTAAAAGCTTTTCAAAATTAATGCAAAAGATAAGTGTAACACTATGTATGAAAATGACCTAAAATGCTTGATTTTTTCAACTTTTTCAATGCAAATAAGTGAAACAAAGGGTGTTGTAAGGAAATTGATCAGGGGTAGAAAATAATATGTCTAATATGAATCCAATAAAGCCATAATATCCTTCACAACACACTTTTTATGCAAACCTAGGATGATGACAAGTCAAAACCTAGTGAAAATACACTAAAATATGCAATTTCTCACAACTTTTCAATGCAAAGACCCAATAAAAGGGGTTGTTGTGATGTTCACAACATGCCCCATTTTACTCCTTAGCAAAATGAGCACCCTTGCTGTGGCTGTTGCTTTTTCTTGTGTGTGTTTTGTTTTTGTTTGGTGGTAAAGGGAAAAGAGGGTTAAAATTGCAAACTTTGTTAAAATTGGAGAAAAAATGCATTTTCAGTACCAGGGCATGATATGGTTGGATTCCTTGTGAAAAATGAGCTAGGGTTGCTTTTTGAACCATCTTAAAATTCGCCATATTTTGCAAGTTATGAGCATTTTGGTAAATGTACATTCAGGTTTGTATGTTGCATGTACAATGCCCTTTGTATATCACTTTTCGTATACAAAGTTGTTTGTATATGCAAAGCCATTTTTATGCATAGTCACATGGGTCATTGGGTTTAAATACATAGGGTTTCGTATACAAATTGGGTTTATATACATTGTTTGCCTTGTATGTATTTGCTAATGTTATATTTGTATATATAAGGTGGACCCGAAACAGTTAAAAGTTGAAATGAATAGTTGTTTAAATCTGTTGAATGCACTTTATGTTGTATGTTTAAACATGCAAAGCCAATATACAAAGCCCATGTGCAAGTGGTGAAACTGAAAGGTTTATGAAGGTTGGTTTAATCGTTGTATTTTTTTATGCTTTGTATATCGAGAACATACATTGTCCACATGCAAGCCGTGGACCCGAAGTGATTGTTAAACAAGGTTAAGTCCTTGTATATTTTGCGGGCTTGTATATTTCAGTGATATGCATTATAAATATACATCACGTAGACATGAAAAAGTTTTTAAACAATGTTAATTCATTGTACATTTCGGGCTTGTATATTTATACATACATTGCGATATACAAGGCACTATGTACATTGCGCGGACTTAAGGAGCTATCAAATGGAGTTAATCCTTTGTATATTCCGGCTTGCTTGTATGTTTTGAAACATACACTGCTTCCCACATACAAGCCAGAATTCAAAACAGATTCAAATTTGATATATCGAATGTATGACGCTCGGCTTGTATATCAGAAAATACAAAAATTTAAACAAGGAAATGAGCGAGAAGGCGAAGCGATAGGGTTTTTGAGGCATTTTGAGCCTAAATGCATATTTTTTGGTCAGCGATGGTTGACCCGATTGGTTTTAACGTTGAGTATGCATTTTGACGTACTTTTTTCATAGATTTAGGCCCGATTTCTGCAATCACACTGTCACGGCTGGATTCAATAACTGTTTATCTTCCTCCTGATTTATTAGGTGAAATGATATTTATTGCTGGTCTATTTTTGCAGGTTTGCAGTTGAGGAAGGAGCTGAAACTTGATGGCGATGACGTCATGGAAAGGAGATCCGATCTCAGGAGCAGAGGAAGATAAGGATGAAGGGTGAGGAAGTCAAAGGCCTTGATTAATGAAGACAAAATGCAGATGGAAACATTATTATAGCAGACAACAGAAGTTATTATTGAGCTGCTAGGGTTTCCAGAAGGGCATATTTCGCCCAGATTTGATGTATGCTCAGAGATATTTTGGGAGATTTATTCTCCAACATTTATTGCTGTAACCAGGGGTTTGAACCATTGTTTAACTAGGGTTTTGAGCTGTATTGAGGACAGTCAAGTCTATATATTGTGCCTCTTTACACTGTAATACTCTACACGGATTTTTTAGAAAATAGCTAGCAGTTGTAATTTATCTCGGCGTTTAGAATAGAGGGACCTTTTAGTTTAGGGGTAGAAGAAGGAGGTCGCCTGTGTCTGCAGTAAGGAATGTGTGGAACATCCTGCTTCCTTGCTATATCTGTAAAGCTTGTAAGTTTTCTGTAATCTGATCAATGAAGCTAAGAGTCATTCAGACATTGTAAATCTTATATGACTGTCTGTTTCTAATACAATTGAATCTAGAATTCTGCATCTATCTTCTGAGTGTTTTCTCGCTCTTCTTTGTGTTTGAAACATCTTCTCTTAGAGCTTGCAATTTTAAGTGTATGTTTGTGAAAATGCTCAGAACTTACACTTAAGGTTTTGTCTGTGGATTTGATCAATTTGCTGTATTACTTATGAAGTGCATAATAGAGCAATTAGATCCTTTGGTAGAATGAATGATGTTTAGATTAGATCTTTCTAACTTTTCCCAACCCATCTGAAAATACTTAGCTTAAAATGCAGAAATTTAAAGGAAATTGTCTCATATTTGAAAAGTATGCATAACTAAGTTGAAAGTAGACAGTTTCTCATAATATTTAAGAGGAGAAAGATGCAATAATTCAAGAAAACTCTTTAAGGCTTTTGCAGCACGATAACACTTTTATGCAAAAGGAATGAACAACTTGATGATATTTATGATCTTTTGCATAGTTTGAGTCCAGTAAACCAACAAGAAACCCTAAATCACGTAAGGCCCCTTGAACATTACAGCTTCACATCAACCTACTGAATTTGCCCAACAGGTCAAGACTTGACCATATTAAACTCAGGATTAAGCGGATCTTAATTGATTCCTTCATATCTTTCAAGTCAGTTAGGTTCATTTTATGTGAATTTTAACTATTGTTATGACTGTGTTAAAACAATCATCAACAGTTCTTCTGGCGCTAGAAGGAGGGCCCCATTTGAGTTAGGGTTTGTTTCAAGAAAAACTGGCTAATAATAGCGGTAGAGTGACTAGATCTAAATCCAGTTCAGGGGATATATTTATGCAATTACCTGATATAAGACATAGTAAGAGTCCTTTGATCTGGAACCCTAAAATAACTCACCCAGGAGGGTCATCCAACACACCCCCTGAGTCACCTTATACTATCCATAACATTGCGTCATTCAGATCTTTAAATCTTGGTTCAGGTACTCCTAGATGTCCTAGTCCTCCTAGAGATCCTATCCCACTAAACCTAGGTATTCCTATAGGCACAGGTCAAGCACAAGTACCTGCAATGGCTTATTTCAATGTTCATTCTCCCATAACGTTCCCCGATTATCATGAGATGCCCAAAAATCCTGAGAAGATATGTCCTAAATACCAGTTACATCAGGATCTAGAAGATCATATTAGAATATTCAAAGAGACATGCTTTAGGGCCAGATTAGAGCACGAGGACGTCGTGTGTAGATTGTTCCCCTACACCTTCAATGAACAGGCCTCTAACTGGTATGTAAACTTACCCAATGGCTATATTTCTTCTTGGTCACTTATGGAGGAAGCATTTTTGTCTAGATTTAGAGGACCCATTGATCCTTGCATCCTGTATCACAAATTGGCTACCATAAAAAGAGGTGAGAGAGAGTTGATTGATAATTTCAGACAGATTTCAAAAGGCCTACTCTAGGTTGGTAGATCCTTACACCATGGATGATGATACCTTGTTAGCTATGTACTATGTAGCCTTGGATCCTTTAACTGCCATGTTTGTCAAATGAAAACCTGACATAGATTCAATATCCAAAGCCTATAAAGAGGTAGTCTCAATAAACTAAGAGATGAGGCATACAACTTATAGCCCATTTGTTAATGGAGGAAATTTTGGGATGCAAAATTAGGCACAACCTTGGGATGGAGTCCCTATGCATCACACTCCGTTATTAAATCCGATTCCTACATACACACCTGTGTATAGTCCTACCCCAATCCAAGCCATAGCTCCTTACACAGGTAACACTGCTAATAACAGTCAGAATAGTGGTCAGCCTTTCTTCCGACCTCCTAGAGATACAACTGTGGCAAAGGCATAGGAGGAAAGGGAAGAAATCAAAGAGATCACTGCACATTTGAAAAGATTGACCACCTAAGTGACACAACTAAGAAATGAGAATCTCTATGGAAGAAGCAACGAAGGATACAATCAAAATCAAAATTATAACCAAGGCCAAAATCAGAACTATAATTCAAATCAAAATCAACACTACAATCAGAACTACAATCAGAGCCATAACTAGTATAATAGCCAAGGCCAATATTCAAATCAAAGCCAAAACTATAATCAGCATCAGGGTCATAACCAAGGGCAACCAATGCAAAATAGAGGGCCAGTGATAGACAATAGGGCTTGGGATAACAATAACAAAAATTAGAATTTGCCCAGGCCACCCAAAGCATGGAACACCAGACCAAACAATGGTACTCTAGCTTCTCCTTTTGAGAATATAGATAATCATGATGTGAAATAGATAGCTGGCATCCAAATGGCCAATATATCACTAAAAAATTGGTGCAGATTTCACAATACCAACGCCCACGCTGAGCTTGACTGTCCACAGTTCTATTTAGCAGCCAGCATTTTTAATATAGATGTGCAGCCTCCTACTTCTGAATTTCTCATTCCCAAGGGTAATGAGGTAGTACCCTCAGGGTATGATATAGCTTTAGTTTTAGAAACCTTTACCTTTGCAACTACAGAAGAGAAAGAAGATCAATTGTTAGAGGATGAACCATATTTCTGTGAAAATCTTTATCCTGAATCAGCCTTTGTGGTAAATGCTTTTCAGTTTCCCTTTGAAACTAAAAATGAAGTATTGACTGAAATAGAAGAGGTGCAGGCTTTTCAACAAACAAATAAAAACCACACCTACAATTTAAGGAATAACACTAGGCCAGGAGGATCTTTCACCACTTCCATTCCTCCTAACAACTTCAATACACCCCCAGATCAGAATGCTAGCAACAATCCTACCATACTTAAAGCTAATCATCATACAAACAGTGGAACAACAGTACAAAATGTCCAAACAAGTAAAATTGAAACCATAGAGACAACAAGATTAACGAGTTACTTGTCCGAGGAAATAAAGAAAATTAAAGTCAGTATACCTTTGAATGAATTATTGAAAACTCTAGGGATTAGAAATGCTTTTATAAAATCTCTGGATACATCCATGACAGATGAGGTCACTATTGATATAGCTGTTCCTAATAGAGATTCACCACCTAAAGAGAAAAGTAAGAAGTTGAGCAGCCTTCCAATACAAATGTAGTAATGTATGCTGATAAGAAGGATGCTCCTCCTTTCTTGTTAACTATTAGATTATGTGGGAGGAACATACACAATTACATGGTAGACTCTGGTGCATCAGCCAACGTAATGCCCTTAGGGATATGTAAAGCTGTAGGGCTGACTCCCACCAGATTTGCCAAGGTTGTCATACAGTTAGATAAAACTAAGGTTAGTGTAATAGGAGAATTGATGAACATTCAGATGCAATTAGCTTCAGACCCTAGGGTAAGCCAATTCATTGACATTCAAATAGTGGATATACCCATGAATTATGGAATGTTTCTGAGTAGGGATTGGTCCAAGACATTAAATGGATATATGGCCACAGATTTTTCACATATGTGGCTACCTTGGAGAGGTGTCCCAAACCAGATTAGGATAGAGGCAGAACCCAGGATGAAACACATGATAACAGAGTATAATCAGATGAATGAAATATTATATGCTGCTATTGAACCTGGTGTTTATAGGATTAACAACAATGGGGTACAAATTGAAGAGATCATGATGTTAAACTTTAGAGAAAAACATGTCAACAATGAGGCAACATTATTCATTGAGTCTGATGGAAATTCTTCAGATGAAGAAAATAGTGCAATAAACAAATTTGGTCATGCCATTAGATAAGAGGTGGAAGAATGCATTAAACAAAATCTGCCAGTCCAATGTAAACTGTATAAGGACATATGTAGAGTTCACGATAGGCCACATTCTGAGGAGAGTTGTAGGATGTACAAGGACATCATTGAATATGAATACAAAAAATGTACGAAGAAGGTAGGACTCCAAGAGGGAAATGTGAATCCAGATCAACCACAGAGATATTCTCAGAGTAATGTAGGTGCTTTGATTTGAGATTTAGAGAAGGAAAGGGTAAAAGATGAGGGTAGTTGTCTTTTTGATTTACAAACTAAAAATACACATATGCAAGTTGACCAAACAGAAATACCCATGAATAAACAGGCCAGCACTTCACAGGTAAGAGAAGGGACAAAGCATGCCAAGGCAAAAGGCCAGAAATGCAAAGATGGCATGTGGACACTAAAATGTGACAGATCCAAATCAAGATAGGGTACAGGTGTAGGTGTTGAAATCATAGATCCTCAGGGTAAATCATATCTAGCAGCATATAGACTGCAGTTTTCTTGTACTAACAATATTGCTGAATATGAAACCTTAATTTTGGGACTTGTCATGGCCATCAAGAAAAGGGTAAAAATGATTAAGGTATTTTCAGATTCTGAGCTAGTGGTCAGACAAATAAGGAAACTATATGCTTGCAATTACAAGAAAATGATTTGTTACAGACATAGGGTATGGGGTTTAATAGATTCATTTGATGCTTTCAACATAGAGCATATCCCTAGAGAACTGAACCACAGGCTAGATGCACTAGCAGTCACTGCTAGCACACTAGAACCCTTGACACTGTCAGGATTGAGGCGATTTGCCGTTGAATTAGTTAATATTCCCAGTATCCCAGACAATGTTACACACTTTCAGGTATTTGGAGGGGATCAACAAATTATTGACTTTCTGACTTGTAATGAGGTATTTGAGGCTCAAATCATTGACGAACAAGAAAGGCCTGAGGTAACATGGGACGAAGAGGATATAATCAACTTGAAGAGCAACTTCTTACCCAAAGGAGTAATTGAATTAGAGCATATTTTTGACTTTGATGGGGTAATACAACAAAAAGACTTACCCAAAACAGAAGGGGGTAAGTGTGATCTACACAATGTAGGGACAGAGCAAAATCCACAAAATGTGCTAATCGGAAAGGCTTGCTTTGAGGAAATAAGAAAAGAAATTTTAGGGGTTCTGAAAGAATACAAACACATCATAGCATGGACTTATGAAGACTTGAAAACATATGATACGTCCATCATAACTCACGTGATACCTTTAAGACCAGTTCTTAAACCATTTAGGTAGAAACAAAGGCCCATGAACGCCATTTTGGAGCCTTTAATCTTTGAGGAAGTTAAAAAATTATTGTCTGCTAGAATAATTTTCCCAGTCAAACATTTGGCCTGGGTGGCTAACCTAGTACCAGTAAGGAAGAAAAACGGAGACATCAGGTTATGCGTAGACTTTAGAAATTTGAACAAAGCATCTGGAAAGGATAATTATCCTCTACCTCCAATAGATGAAGTGCTGCAAGCAGTAAACAGAGCAAAAATGATGTCTTTTTTAGATGGTTTCTCGGGCTATAACCAGGTCTTAATTGATAGAGATGATAGATTAAAAACCACCTTCACTTGTAAATGGGGAAATTATACATATAGGAGAATGCCTTTTGGTCTAATCAATGTAGGTTCAGAGAGCCATGGACATTGCGTTTTGTGGGTTATTAGGTAAGTGCATTGTTGTGTATATGGATGACCTGACTGTGTATTCCAAGGATGCATCCACTCATGCTGAAGATCTTAGGAGAATACTTAAGCGATGTGAGAGGTACGAAATTTCCCTTAACGCTAAGAAATGTTCATTCGGAGTAACTGAAGGTAAATTACTAGGGCACGTCATTTCTGAAACTGGAATATCGATTGACCCAGATAGAATAGAATCAATAAAAAATTTGCAAATACCAAACAGTAGGAAAGAGTTGAAATCATTTTTTGGTAAAATTAACTTTGTGCAGAAGTTCATCACAGGTTTTGCAGAAATTGTGCAGCCGTTAAATGCCATGTTGAAAAGGGATGCACAGATGGAGTGGATGCCAATGGCTAAGGCTGCGTTTGGAGATATTAAGGAGGCCATTTCTAACGCCCCTGTACTGACAAGTCCAGACTACACAAGGCCGTTTTACATATATTCCTTTGCATCCTCCCATTTAGTTGCCGTTGCCTTAACGCAGAAGGGTGTAGACAATGAAGAAAGGCCCATAGCTTTTATGAGTGTGCTACTGAAGGATGCACAACTGAGATATTTGGATATCGAAAGACAAGCATTCGTACTAATGAGGGACGTAAAGAAATTTAGGCATTACATTTTACGCAGCCAGGTCAAAGCCATAGTGCCAAACGCAGCAGTAAAGATGTTGCTGATGCAGAATGAGCCTAGGGAAAAGAGGGCCAAATGGGTCACCACACTGCAAGAGTTTGACATAGAAATCATTCCCATGAAGCTGATCAGAGGGCAGGCGTTGGTGCAAACAATAGTAAACACAGACCCATATTTGATAAAGTAGCAGTATGTGTTGAATTCCCATGACACATCAGACTGGTATGGCAATCTAAACACTTTTCTGATATCTGGAAAGTACCCAAGTAGGATAAAAGCTTCTCAGAGGAGAGCTTTGAAGATTAAAGCACAAAAGTATATGGTGCAGAGAGGTCTTTTGTTCAGGAAGAACCATGATGGAATTTATTTGAGATGTCTAAACAGAACTGAGATGGATAAGGTGTTAACAGAACTCCATGACAAGTACGGAACAGGCCATGGCTCCCATCTAGCTACAACACACAAAATATTGAGGGTGGGCTATTACTGGCCCACGATGTTCAAAGATATAGAGAGTCACATCAAGATTTGCCACACCTGTCAGACTGCAGCAGATAAGGGAAGAAATCAGGCCAATCCATTACAGCCTGTGATTGAATCAAGACCATTTGCACAATGGGGGCTGGATTTTATCAGAGTCATCAATCCTCCATCTTCCGCAGGACACAAGTTCATACTGACAGTGATGGACTACTATACAAGGTGGACTGAGGCCACATGCTACAGGTTCTCCACGACTAAGGTAGTTATCAATTTTCTTGAAGAAAACATCATAACTAGGTTTGGAACTCCCTATTCATTGGCATGTGACAACAGCCCTGCTTTCTCTTCTTTAAAATTTTCTAAATGGGCATTTGAATACGGGATTGTTTTAAAGTTTTCTTCAAATTATTACCCTCAAGGTAATGGATTAGCTGAGTCTACAAACAAATATTTATTAGATATAATCAAGAAGCTAATTGCAAAGAGTCCTAGAGAGTGGAATACCTTGTTAAAGTATGTGTTGTGGGTAGATAGGACCAAGTTTAAAACAACTTTAGGCAGTGCACCTTATCATTTAGTTTATGGGACTAATCCCATACTTCCAATAAATCTGAGAATACCAATCCAGAAGTTTACCAATGAGTATTTAGGCTTTGATAATCATAGGGAAGCCAGGATAGTACAAATGCTACAACTAGATGAGAAAAGAGGTCAAGCCATCGAGAAATTTACTAAACACCAAGTAGTAGTTAAGAGGTGGTTCGATAAGAGGGCAAGAGTCAAAACATTTAGGATATTAGACTTAGTGTTGTACTGGGATAAAGCACATGAAAAGAAGGGGAGTCATGGAAAATTTGACAAACTATGGTTAGGTCCATTACAAGTCTCAGAAATAATAAGAGACAACACATTTAGACTCAAGACCTTGACTGGAGAGGATGTGGCATTACCAGTTAATTACCAACATTTGAAACACTACTTCCAGGCTTGAGGTAAAAGGGGCAGTCCTTTTCTGTATAATATAATGTAAGTAGTGTACAGTTTTGTTTTTGTTTCCTTCTATTTTTGTTGTTTTGTTTATGTTTTTGTCATTTGTACAGTCTTCTATTGATTTGTTTTTGTTTTTCTTGTACAGTCTGTTGTTGGTTTGTTTGTTGTCTCCTTAGTAGGGATCCTTGTTTTTCTTTAGAGTATTAAGAGGCAAGCTAACAACCATTGAAAACAGTATAAAATTCAGAATATTCAAGTTAATCATTTGCAATTTATGCATAACTTGTTGTGACTGTCATGAATGTAGAGAGTTGTTTAGCTTCTGAAATTTAGTATTCAATAATAGTGATTGAGAATTCAAGGGAGGTTTCTCACGATGACACACCTAAAATCCTTGGGTTTGTTGAACTTACCAGTGTAGATATTAGGTGAAAAATCTGAGGTCACCCTTGCTACCATTACAATTCTCAGCTTAATTTCAGCAAGTGCTCATTCCTTGCATCCTAGAGTTACAAATTGCTATATCTTGTGAAATATCTATCAAACATCAAAATCAATAAAATATAAAAAAATAAAATAAAGTGGATTATAGTGAAAATCTAGATTAAGCCATCTAAGTAACTCTATCAGGGCTATGGACGCTCGCTGGCAGTGGGGCTCTACTTAGGAGAATTGTAACGATAAGCTTGCCGGGGCTATAGACGCTCGCTGGTAGCAAGGCTCTATCTAGTCAGCTATGAGGGAATATCCTCAACTACGTAGGCTAATATCAGTCACTGGTTTGTTCAACCGATTTTCAAGATGAGGATAATTAATCACATGCACACACTTAAACTAAAAGTGAAAATTCATGCACCCTTATTGAATACCTTAGGTCTCAAGTTGAATAATGATCTACAGGAAAGATAGTTGGAAGTTATGAATTTATTCCATTTAGTTTCCTTAATGCTTTGAATTTAATTGTTTTGTTTGGTTTCTAGTTGTTGTGATGTTCACAACACGCCCCATTTTACTCCTTAGCAAAATGAGGACCCCTGCTGTGGCTATTGCTTTTGCTTGTGTGTGTTTTGTTTTTGTTTGGTGGTAAAGGGAAAAGAGGGTTAAAATTGCAAAATTTGTTAAAACTGGAGAAACAATTCATTTTCAGTACCAGGGCATGATATGGTTGGATTCCTTTGAAAAATGAGCTAGGGTTGCTTTTTGAACCATCTTAAAATTCACCATATTTTGCAAGTTATGAGCATTTTAGTAAATGTACATTCAGGTTTGTATGTTGCACGTACAATGCCCTTTGTATATCACTTTTCGTATACAAAGTCGTTTGTATATGCAAAGCCATTTTTATGCATAGTCGCATGGGTCATCGGGTTTAAATACAAAGGGTTTTGTATACAAATCAGGTTTATATACATTGTTTACCTTGTATGTATTTGCTAATGTTATATTTGTATATACAAGGTGGACTGGAAACAGTTAAAAGTTGAAATGAATAGTTGTTTAAATCCATTGAATGGACTTTATGTTGTATGTTTAAACATGCAAAGCCAATATACAAAGCCCATGTGCAAGTGGCGGAACTGAAAGGTTTATGAAGGTTGGTTTAATCATTGTATTTTTTTAATGCTTTGTATATCGAGAACATTCATTGTCCACATGCAAGCCGCGGAGCCGAAGTGATTGTTAAACAAGGTTAAGTCTTTGTATATTTTGCGGTCTTGTATATTTCGGTGATATGCATTATAAATATACATCGCGCAGACATGAAAAAGTTTTTAAACAATGTTAATTCATTGTACATTTCGGGCTTGTATATTTATACATACATTGCGATATACAAGGCACTATGTACATTGCGCGGACTTAAGGAGCTATCAAATGGAGTTAATCCTTTGTATATTCCAGCTTGCTTGTATGTTTCAAAACATACACTGCTTCCCACATACAAGCCAGAATTCAAAACAGATTCAAATCCGATATATCGAATGTATCACGCCAAGCTTGTATATCGAAAAATACAAAAAATTAAACAAGGAAATGAGTGGGAACGTGAAGCGATAGGGTTTTAGAGGCATTTTGAGCGTAAATGCATATTTCCTGGTCATCGATGGTTGACCCGATTGGTTTTAACGTTGAGTATGCATTTTAATGCACTTTTTTCATGAATTTAGGGCCCGATTTCTGCAATCACACTGTCACGGCTAGATTTAATAACTGTTTATCTTCCGCCTGATTTATTAGGTGAAGTGATATTTATTGTTGGTTTGTTTTTGCATGTTTGCAGTTGAGGAAGGAGCTGAAACTTGATGGTGATGACATCATGGAAAGGAGCTCCGATCTCAGGAGAAGAGGAAGATAAGGATGAAGGGCGAGGAAGTCAAAGGCTTTCATTAATGAAGACAAAATGCAGATGGAAACATTATTATAGCAGACAACATAGTTATTATTGAGCTGCTCGGGTTTCCAGAAGGGCATATTTTGCCCATATTTGATGTATGCTCAGAGATATTTTGGGAGACTTGTTCTTCAGCATTTATTGTTGTAACCAGGGGTTTGAACCATTGTTTGACTAGGGTTTTGAGCTGTATTGAGGACAGTCAAGTCTATATATTGTGCCTCTTTACACTATAATACTCTACATAGGGATTTTTTAGAAAATAGCTAGCAGTTGTAATTTATCTCAGCATTTAGAATAGAGGGACCTTTTAGTTTAGGGTAAAAGAAGGAGGTCGCCTGTGTCTGTAGTAAGGAACGTGTGGAACATCCTGCTTCCTTGCTGTATCTGTAAAGCTTGTAAGTTTTCTATAATCTGATCAATGAAGCTAAGAGTCATTCAAACATTGTAAATCTTATATGACTGTATGTTTCTAATACAATTGAATCTGGAATTCTACATCTATCTTCTGAGTGTTTTGTCTCTCTTCTTTGTGTTTGAAACATCTTCTCTTAGAGCTTGCAATTTTAAGTGTATGTTTGTGAAAATGCTCAGAACTTACACTTAAGGTTTTGTCTGTGGATTTGATCAATTTGTTGTATTACTTATGAAGTGCATAACAAAGCAATTAGATCCTTTGGTAGAATGAATGATGTTTAGATTAGATCTTTCTAACTTTTCCCAACCCATCTGAAAATACTTAGCTTAAAATGCAGAAATTTAAAGGAAATTGTCTCATATTAGAAAAGTATGCATAACTAAGTTGAAAGTAGATAGTTTCTCATAATATTTAAAAGGAGAAAGCTACAATAATTCAAGAAAACTCTTTAAGGCTTTTGCAGCACGATAACACTTTTATGCAAAAGGAATGAACAACTTGCTGATATTTATGATCTTTTACATAGTTTGAGTCCAGTAAACCAATAAGAAACCCTAAATCACGTAAGGCCCCTTGAACATTATAGCTTCACATCAACCTACTGAATTTTCCCAATAGGTCAAGACCTGACCATATTAAACTTGGGATTAAGCGGATCTTAATCGATTCCTTCATATCTTTCAAGACAGTTAGGTTCATTTTATGTGAATTTTAACTATTGTTATGACTGTGTTAAAACAATCATCAACAGGGGTGTTATAAAGAATTTTAGGAGGTGAAGCAGATTATATCAGTAATATCATCCACCTAAAGTCATAAAATCTTTCACAACATGTTTGGAGTGCAAATCTAGGTCAAACCCTAGGGCAAATATAGCCAAAATATGTAATTTTTCACCAAATTTCAATGTAAAAGAGTATGACAAAGGGTGTTGTGAGGAAAATGATGATGGTAAACAGATTATAATAGTAATAGCAGCCATCTAATTCTAAAAAATCTATCACAACATGCTTATAGTGCAACTCAAGGTCAAACCCTACGGAAAATATAGCCAAAATATGCAAATTTTCACCAAATTTCCAATGTAAGAGGCCAATAACAAGGTGTTGTAAAGAATTTTATGAGGGGAAGTAGATAATAACCCTAATAATAGCTAATTAGTGTAGAAAAATCCTTTACAACATGCCTAGGATGTAAATCTAGAGAGACGATAAGGCCAAATCTAGTGAAAAATCAAGGTTTTCAAACCCTAGGCATGAAAATTTGCAAGCAAACCACTATATTGCAACACTACATATAGAAATAAATCCTAATGAGTGTTTTAAAAGGGTACTAAAATCTGAAACAATATTTTGACTACAAACCTTAGCTAATGCAAAACTAGGTTATATGAAAAAAAATGCACAATTTCAAGCAAATTTTAATAAATTATGCATGAAAATGCAATCTAAATGAATGATGAATGAAAAATTTCTATATTTTAAATCAGATCTGATGAAAATGACATAAATTTAATAAATTAAATGCAACTAATTCAAATTATATGAAAATGCAAGCTAAAAATACCAATTTTTTCAAAATTTTCCAATTTTTCATTTTTTTTGTAATTTTCCAAATGCAATAAAATGAACAATGATATGAATGAATAAAATGAATTTAAATCTGAAGCACAACACTTAGCAAGGTGCAAAAATCCTTAAAAACACAGGTTCACCAAAATGTTTAAGGTGAAAAATGATGAAGATGATTTGTTGGTGTTTAGGGTTGTTTTTCTAGTTGTATGAATCCTCCTTTCACCTCTAAACATTCAAGGACTTCATCTGAGTAGGAAGTATACTACAGGCCTTTAGTCACTCAAAATATAGGCAAAGATTAAGTCCACTTATGCTCAAAACCCTAATTATGCAAATTCGGAAGCAAACGTAAAGATTATAGAAAATGCTCGCACATAGAGATATCAAATGACAATCAAATGCGTACCAGATTTCAAAGTTTAGAGAATGGAAAAGTCAGGGACCAATGAGCGGGTGCCCTAGTCTAGTACCACCATTTCTGTCAGGATCTAGGAATCTTGTCCGCAACCTATTCTTGTTGTTCCAAAGATTTTCCTATTGCGGGATCCGGAGGACTAATGAGCGGGCGCCCGAGTCTAGGTCCCTATTTTCTTCTTTGATCTGCAATTTTGATAATTTGCATTGCTCTCCTGCAACTCTACTTTTTTTTTTCTTTTGCAACCTGTAACCTGCAATCACGGAAAAATGGGTTGGGGGTTATGGTGTTTAGAGGCTTGCCTCAGTCAAGCTCCAGAGAGACATTCAAGTCTTCCAAACACCGTTGTCAGATAGAGTGAATATCCTTGCGGGATAGAGGCAAAATCCAAATGATAAATGATTGAAAACACAATTGATATTACCTTGTAGTGAGGATCTCATGGAAGGAAGATGCTCTTCATGCCATGAGGAGATGGATGTCAAATTTGTAAATACAAACATAATAACAACACAAATTCTACTCTACAACACACAATGAATGCCTTGAATCACCTTAACATAAGCTTGTTAATAAAAAATGCCATCGAATTTTCATCTAGTTTTCAAATGAATCAGTAATCATGCTTATATATGCAACTACAAACATTCCAGCCAAGAATTTCATAACTGAAACTTACCATGTTGGCATAAGACCTAAATAATGGTCATAAACCGACACTCCAAAATTGGTCCTGACCTAAAATAGGGTAGGACTAGGGTCCAAGCGCCCAAGTCCTCCCCCCATTTCAAGTAGGATTATCATAAATGTACACCCTAGGTCCCATTTGCCATGAAACTTTAGGGTTTTCTCATCAGGATATCAAATTAATATGAAAAATACTCTAAATGCATTCTAAAGACCCGATAGCTAAACCTTAAGAGGGAAAAGCCCCCAAAGGGACATTTTCTGATGTAACATATGGTTTTAATATTTTTTTATGATGCAGGAGCATCCTAGGTTGTAGAGCAATCTTGCATTGAAACCAAAAAATATTTTAATTCTTTCTTTTCTTTCATTTTTTAGTTTAGTTTAGTCATTTACAGTTTCAGCATTTTGTATCGCATTTTTCTGCATCTTCATATTAGATCTCATGGAGTAGGACTTAGCATCTATGTATCATCATCTATATCATATCCAAAATTTAGTTCATTTGGATATGTCTGCTAAAAGTTATCGCTATCAAAAGATCACCAGCTTTCACAGAGCAGAGCATTCAGACAGTCAGTTGAAGAAGGTTTGCGGAGCACTTTCATGACTTGTGGAGTGAAATGAAATATATCACAAGGCACATAAGGATCAGATAGACCTTCCTTGAGGTCCGCACCAAGTTTCATCCATTTGCAGAGCAATACCAGATGTTGTAGGCTGACCTACATGTTTCTACACGTTACATACTTCATTGGAGTTTGTAACCTCTTTTGGCTAACACAGATGATTTCATGAGCTTGGAGATGATATATATGGATCTCTTAGATGTAATAGGAAGTCAATTATCAAGTTCTCAAGTTATGTAGTTTAGATAGTGAAAGTCTTTCCAGAAGGCACTTCAATGCCCTATCATTCTTTTCTGTTGTAATCTGGAAAGGAGGCCTATGAGCCCTTTGATTATAGCTCACATGTTGCTGACATATAAGCATTGTAATCCTTTGATATTTTGAATATATGAATCTTCCATTGCATTCTACATTTGTGTTGTTTCTGTTATGTTTACTCTATACACATGGTTTGGATAGTTCATTTTGTAAACCCTTCGATCGTGACTGCACCAAGTGGTATCAAAGAAAAGTTTTGAATCCTTTGGGAAGTGAAGGCATTCCAGAAGATCTTGTGGTGAACAGAATATTGACCTGAGGTAGTCTACTTGTGTTTGTCAATAGAGCATTGATTGTGAGGCAGTTGTAGTCCTGTAGTCAGATCGGCGAATTGAGGCAGTTACGTTGGATCCTAGGAAGAGATGTCACCAAGGAGGATGCCTGCTATGGGCACTGTTGTTGGAAGAATGGAAGAAATGATGGAGATGATGAAAATAATGAAAGTTCGATTGGATGCTATAGAAGAAGATAGAAGAGGACTAACCCCTAGACATGATGCTAAAAGTGATGATGAAAAATTTCAATTTGTGGATCAAAATGAAGAAACCCTAGAAGAAGAAGAAGAATCAGATCAAGTGAAGATGTTGAAAGCTATTTCAAAGATTGGAAAGAGACCTAGAGTGGAAGTACTGAACTACACTAAAAATTTGAACCTGGAGGAATTGATTGACTAGATAAATGACTTGGAGGAATACATTGAATATAAGGAAATTGAAGATCTGAAGAAAGCAAGATTTGCAAAAACTAAGTTGAAAGGACATGTTGCTATTTGGTGGAAATAAGTTTAGTTGGATAGAAATAGGAGAGGAAAATAAAAGATCATAAAATGGGATAGGATGGTGACAAAGTTGAAGAATCAGTTTATACCTGCTAACTATGAGTTGGAATTGTTGAAAAGATTGCAGAACCTAAGACAAAAGGAGAAATCTGTGAAGGAGTATACTTAAGAATTTCATAAGGTGATCATAAGGACTGAACATAGTGAAGTAAGCAAGGAGAAAGTGGCAAGATAAATAAATGGATTGAGGTTGAATATTCAAGAAGAATTGAGTCTGGTAAGGATGACAACAATAGAAGAAGCATATCAGTTTGCGCTAAAGGCTGAAGACAAGTTGATTAAGAAGCATGAGAAAAGACAAAGAGGTAGAGGAGGTAAAATTCAAAGAGGTAGAACATATTCTGGAGGAGAAAGATCATATGTGGAGTAGAACAAAGAGAGTAGTCCATTCAAGGAGGAGGATAGAGATAACAATTCATACTAGAGAGATGACAAAAATTTCTACCACAGAGGGAATCATAATTCTTACCGCAATGAAGGATACATGAGAGATGAAAGAGGGTTTGATAAGAGAACATTTAGAGGAACTTGTTTTAAGTGTGGAGGTGAAGGATATAGAGCATTTGAATGTCATTAGGGAAGTATAAGCAAGAAGATAGAGAACAATGCAAGAGTAGCTTATGTCAAAGAAGAACCTATTGGATCACCCAGTTCAGTTGGAAAGCTAGAGAAAGGAGAATCATTAGTCATGAGGAGAGCATTATTTCAAGTAAAGACAACTGAGGAACCATCACAAAGGAAAAGTTTGTTCTAGATAAGATGCAAATCAAGAGGTAAATGTTGTAAGTTATCATTGATAGTGGTAGTATAGATAATTTGGTTTCAGAGGAGATGGTGACCAAGCTAAACCTAGAGAGATTGAAACACCCTAAGCCCTACAAGATAGCATGGATTCAGGATGAACACAAGGTACTGGTGAGTGAACAATGTTTGGTGAAATTTCATATAGAATCTTATACTATAACATCAAATGAGAAGAAACATATCTTGATACCTTTGGAAGATGAGCCTAAAAGTGAAGTATGTGGAATTGCTAGAATCTATTTGGTTGATGGAAGGAAATATCTGGATGGATTGAGACATGAGAATATGTGTCTTGCTTTGATTCCTAAGAAGCATGGAACCATAAGTACAGAGGTTGAAGAATCACAACTAGAGATAACTGAATTGTTAATAGAGTATGAAGACATCATATGAAATAATGCACCTTAAGAATTGCCACCATTCTAGAGTATCAGTCATCATATGGACCGTATACCTAGAGCAAGTTTTCCTAACAAAGCAGCACACCAGATGACACCAGCAGAGAATGCGAAGCTGAAAAGATAGATACAAGAATTGTTGATGAAAGGATTGATCAGAGAAAGTTTGAGCCTGTTAGAAATGAAGGTGCAAACCACACAACAAAAATCTGGTTCAAACCTTATTATCCTCTAAACAATGTAGAATCAATGGAGATTGTAGTAGAAATTAAAACCCACGACACAAAAATAACAAGCATTAAGAACATAACACATAACACAATATGTAACATGGAGAAAACCCTTTCAGGTAAAAAACTCCACCAAGAAAAGGGGCTCCAAGTTGTATTATCTTCAAATATATGAGATTACAATACATGCACTTTCTCTCTCCTTCAATCTTCATTCCAATGACGCCTGTTACTCTCAACTCTGATAAAAACATAGTACAAATATCCTTATAAAAGGGGGTTGCCTTCTAGGGCAAGATAACTAACAAAATATTGACCATCAGAACTATGACCTAATGACGAACGATCCAGATTCACAATAATAAAATATCAAATAAAATGTGGTTTTGGGGGCGCTGCCCCCAAACCCCCACCAAGGCATGTGGCCCCTAGACCCCCCGCTGGGAGGATGATCCCCCTAGACCCCTTGCAAGGGGGAAACCCCCCTGTAACCCCCTGTCGCAAACGAATGAGCGTCGAGGACCAGATATAAACATGTAGCTGAAACAAGACCACTGCTAGTGAAACCTTTCATCCCTTATAGGTGATTTACAAACAATATTAGGAGTAATTAATTACATAGGATTTACAAGGTTGATGGCACCTTAATCCTAACAGAGCCCATGTACAGTACCTGTAGTACTAGCACTGAAGAAATATGGAGAATGGAGGATGTGTACAGACTCTAGAGCAATCAATAAGATCATAGTTAAGTATAGATTTCTATTCCCAAGTATGGATGACATTATGGACTATTTGAGTGGAGCAAAATATTTCACAAAGATAGAATTGAAGAGTGGATACCATCATATCAGAATTAGAGAAGGAGATGAATGGAAGAAGTTGCATTTAAGACAAATGAAGGACTACATGAATGGTTAGTGATGCCTTTTGGATTGACTAATGCACCGAGTACTTTCATGAGGTTGATGAATGATGTTTTGAAGAAATTCTTGGGTAAGTTTTCTATTGTATACTTGGATGATATTCTGATTTTCAGTAAGACAAAGGAAGAACATTTGTGGCACATTAGACAAGTACTGCAGAGGTTGAGAAAAGAGAAATTGCTGATAAACATAAAGAAATGTAGTTCCATGAAGGAAGAATTGGTATATTTGGGATTTGTGATTTCTACGGAAGGATTGAAGATGGACTCTAAGAAGGTTAGAGCAATTGTTGGATGGCCAACACCTAAGAACATTGGAGAGGTAAGATCATTTCATGGATTAGCAAGCTTCTACCAGAAGTTCATAAAAAATTTCAATTCAATATGCACACCTATGACAGAGATAATGAGAGGTGATAGAAAGGACTTTAAGTGGACATCAAGAGAAAATAAAAGTTTTGAATTGTTGAAGTAGAAAGTGACAGAGCAACCAATGTTAGCATTACCGGATTTCAACAAAGTATTTCAAGTAGATTGTGATGTAAGTGGAAATGTAATTGGAGTAGTGTTAAGTCAAGAAGGGAGACTAGTAGCATATTTTAGTGAGAAGTTGAATAATGCAAGGAGAAGATATTTAGATTATGATCAGGAGTTCTATGCCATAATTCAAGCTTTGAAGAAGTGGAGACATTATTTGTTACCTAAGTAATTTGTGTTGTATACAGATCATTAATATTTACAATATCTGAATAGTCAAGGGAAGTTGAATCAGAGACATATGAGATGGGTAGAGTTCATGTAGAGTTACACATTTGTATTGAAGCATAGGAGTGGTAGGTCAAACAAAGTTGTAGATGCATTGAGCATAGGAGTGGTAAGTCAAACAAAGTTGTAGATGCATTGAGCAGAAGAGGGAATTTGTTGACTGAGATGAGAGTTGAAGTATTAGGTTTTGAGGAACTGAAGCACATGTATGAAGAAGATCTTGATTTTTTAGAACCATGGAAAGCATGCAAGGAACCTGTTGTGACAGTTAGAAGTAAGTGGTTGGATTATTTTGAATTCAAAAGGATATGTTGTTAAAAGGAAATCAGTTGTGTATACCTAGGAGTTCAATGAGAGACAATTTGATCAAGGAGAAACACAGTGGTGGATTGACATGACATTTTGGAATTGACAAGATAGTGGCTTTGGTAAGTGAAAAGTACTTTTGGCCTTAGATATATAAGGATGTAAGAAAGTTTGTGCACAGTTGTAGAGTATGTCAAGTTGCAAAAGGGAGTAGTCAGAATACCGGATTGTACAAATCTTTGATAATACCAAAGAGACCTTGGGAAGACATAAGCATGAATTTCATATTAGGATTTCCAAGAACACAGAGAGGACGTGATTCTATATTTGTAGTGGTCGGTATATTTTCAAACATGACACATTTCATACCTTGTAAGAAGAAAAATGATGTAGTGCATGTTGCTAACCTATTTTTCAAGGAGATTGTGAGATTGCATGGATTACTTAAGAGTATAGTTTCAAACAGGAATACAAGATTCATTGGATACTTTTGGAGGACATTGTGGAAGAAGATGACCTATAGTTCAGTTTAGCATTTCATCCACAAACAGATGGACAAATAGAAGTGGTAAATAAGAGTCTGGGTAACTTGATGAGATGTTTGGTAGGATATAAGGCAAGAAATTAGGATCTAATTCTACTGCAAGTAGAGTTTGCATATAATAATTCAATGAATAGGAGTACAAGGAAGATACCATTTGAGATTGTGACCATAATAAAACCTAGAGGAGTTGCAGAGTTGAGAGATATTAGTATGAAGAATAAGAGAAGTGTAGAGGTAGAAGAATTTTCAAGATACATGGAGACAATACATAATCAAGTCAAGAAGCATTTGGAGGAGATGGATAGTAAGTATAAGGAGCAAGCATATGAGAAGAAAAGACATAAGGAATTTTTAGTCAGAGATGATGTAATGGTATATCTGAGAAAGGAGAGATTTCTAGTAGGGACATACAACAAGATGAAGATGAAGGAGTTTGGACCATGTAAGATACTTAAGAAGTTTGATTCTGGAAATGCATATGAAGTGGAGCTATCAGAGACATTTGGTATATCACCTATATTCAATATTACAGACTTATATCAGTATCATGAAGGAGAATCAAGTGACAACATTGGAGATGGTTTGAAGAATCAATTACCATAGCAATAATCAGAGCAGATAGAGAACATGTTGGATAGTAGAGTTGGGTGTAGCACCAGAGGCAAGCAGTACAAAGAATACCTAGTCAAGTGGAAAGGTAGACTGGAGGAAGACTCAACTTGGATTTCTCAGGTTGAGGTAGACCACCTTGGTTTTCCTCAAGCCCCAACAAAGTGAGGGACTCACTTTTTCAACAACCCCAGGTGTTTGATGCAAGAGCATCCTAGGTTGCAGAGCAATCTTGCATCAACCAAAAAATATTTGCATTCTTTATTTTCTTTCATTTTTCAGTTCAGTTCAGTCATTTGTAGTTTAGACATTTTGTATCACATTCTGCTGCATCTTCATATCAGAGCTCATGGAGTAGGACATAGCATCTACATATCATCATCTACATCATATCCAAAATTTATGTCATTTGGATCTATCTGCTAAAAGTTATCGCTATCAGAAGATCACCAGCTTTCACATAGTAGAGCATGCAGATAGTAAGTTGAAGGAGAAGGTTTACAGAGCACTTCCATGACTTGTGAAGCCAAATGAAACATACCACAAGACACATAAGGATTAGATAGACCTTCCTTGAGGTCCACACCAAGTTTCATCCATTTGCAGAGCAATACTAGATGTTGTAGGCCAACCTACATGTTTCTACAAGTTACATACTTCATTGGAGTTTGTAACCTCTTTTGGCTGACACGAAGGATTTCATGAGCTTGGAGATGATATATATAGATCTCTTAGATGTAATAGGAATTCAATTATCAAGTTCTCAAGTTATGTAGTTTAGATAGTGAAATTCTTTTTGTAAGGCACATCAATGCCTTATCATTCTTTTTTGTTGTAATCCAGAAAGCAGGCTTGTGAGCCCTTTGATTGTAGCCCACATGTTGCCAGACTATAAGCATTGTAATCATTTGATATTTTGAATATTTGAATCTTCCATTGCATTCTGCATTTGTGTTGTTTCTGTTGTGTTTACTCTAGATGCATGGTTTGGACAGTTTATTCTGTGAACCCTCCAATCGTCACTGCACCATTTTATCAAAATTTTGAAACTCTGTTATGTGAATTTATAAACCCTAATATGAGAATTTGAAATCCTAAAACATCATTTTGAAACCCTATTATGTGAATTTTCAAACCCTAATATGAGAATTTGAAACCCTAAAACATCATTTTGAAACCCTATTATGTGAATTTTGAAACCCTAAAACATGAAAATTGAAACCCTAAACATCTATTTTGGAACCCTAAAATATTTATTTGAAACCCTAAATTGTGGATGTCAAACCCTAAGTTGTAAATTTGAAACCCTAAAATGTGGATGTCAAGGGTAGAATATTGCTTTGGTTTGATAAATCTTGTATGTTCTATTCAGATTTTAACTTCGTAGCTAGTGATTTCATTAAATATTTTTCTAGGAAAAGAGACTATAGTGTGTATTTGAATTTACTTCCTTGTCATGTATCTTTTGATCGAAATCCATTAATAAATATGTCTTAATTTGATGATAGACCAAATTCATTTGATTTTGTAGGACATACTAATCAAAAGCTAGGATGAACATGTAAGAAGTCAATTTTCCACAACCTAGACCTTATATACATGCTCGACTACATTCACTTGACCTTGTACGAAATACACAGATTAAAGTTTTACAAGAGGAGAAAAAACCAAATTTCCAAACACTAATATTCTTCCTAAAACAATTAATCTTCCATCTACACCTTAAGACATCTAAAAAGAAGGAATATGATATCATTCAACATGTTGACTTTTTCCCAGACTGGATGCTTATTCCCAGATTTCCCTACAAGGTAGCCATCAGTGATCAACAGGATCTCTGGGCCAGGGGGTCAACAGTATAGGAGATAGACTCTATATTTTATCTCCTCTTCTTCTTCAGGCTCTGCAAGACCTAGGGGGGTATTCCCTACTCAACATCCATGAGGATATGCATACAAGGCTGGGATGCTGACAGAAAGCAGATAGTCCTCCTGTAAGTAGACCAAAACTGAATGATAAGAGCAAAGGGGCTAGCTTTGGGCTTATTAGCAGTTGTAGACAGAGGACTGAGGATCCTAAAACTAACTCTAATGTCCTAATGTTGGTTTTAGATTTTGCTTTGGAGTTTAAGTGTGGATGCAAAGCTGGATATGGTTATAACACAAAACAAAGCATGATTGGTGCCTATCCAGGGCCTGGAGTCAGTAGACATACACCTGTGAATGATCAGCATGAACAACTAAAACTGGATTTCAAGGGGATATGTGTGATACCTGCCTTACAGGCATCTCCCAATACAAAGTGTTAGGTTATCTCTACTTATGGTATCCCTACTGCAGTATATCCTTCCCAATGTTCAACCTGAAAACAGTTTAATCTACCCCTTAAGTAGAAGTCAGAAGATCAGACAGTCAACATAGGAATTCTATGCTCTAGAATCTAAACATTACCAAACATCCAGATTCAGAAGAAGAGTACATGCAATACTGGAGACAGAATTAACACAACACATGCTAAACAGCATTTCTCATATAAGTTTAATCATGAAATCAGTGGGTTCATGCCAAAAACAAACAACAAGAGATACATAAACTCACAGGTAAGCTGTACAGAGCAACCAGATCAACTTGTTATGCATTACAGAGCCAAAATCATCAACTTTCAACAACCTCTCAAATGAGCAACACCACCTGCTTATATCAGCCAGGTAGGTGCTCAGCAATTAATTACATGGTTGACCAAAATTTCGCCAGATACACAGTATCATGAAAATGGCGCTCAAACACAACCGGATTGGCGCCCAAACTTGAATGCAGCAGGTAGGGGAGGAGACAGGAAGATTTCTCGAGCCCTGCGCCCCTGTCCGCTGATGTACACCCTCAGTCGGGTACAAGATCGACCCACGCCATCGCCCATACCTCTGCAACAATCGCCATTAATGGCGCACCAACCCGCGGCCTTGGGAAGATCATCATACAGACTATCGCAAGCATTTCCCGCTGAGACTCATCATCATGATGTTTTGAATATGCAGGATAACAATATCCCACATGCACCCCGCGATGACCTCAATAACACTTTATATACTAGGTCATGAGCATATATCATGTCGGTGCTTTTGCTCCTGACGACACTAGTATAGACTTCATCATCATCATCCTCCAGCAGCATGATATCCTGTTGTTCGAAATATCACCCTGACGTCATCATGATATTTGAAATATACCCTTCATGATAATCGGCACAACCTGATCCTTCGGAGGAACATCCTCCTGCTGAGCTTATAACAAAGTCTGGCCGATGAACATCCTGATGACGTCATCATCATATACTGCTGACGTCATCATCATATCTGCCTACTGCGCACCTCCTCATATCCGGATGACGTCATCATCATGTTTGCAAATATCAGGAGGTCTCTTCAAGATGATCAGTTGTTTAGAAATATGACCCCCGCGGACCTTGATGACGTCATCATCATATTAACATCATCATGATATTCGGAAGACAACCGGATATTTGGAAATATCCTCCTGACGTTCAAACATCAGGTTGCACTGTAGCTCCTCTGTAAGATCGGGGCGATAACTGAATATGATGATGATGCTGCTTGAAAAGATCACCCCCCGGAGATAATGCGCGAAGCCAGTAGGCGGATATCCCCTTGATATCAGCATCATCATGATGCTCGAGCAAACATATATCCGGGTGATATGAAAATATCACCCCTTCCTTCGGAATATCATGATGCAGATAGGCAGAAAGAAAAATATCACCCTGATATACGGATGACGTCAGCATCATCAGGATGAGAAACAAAGAATAAGAAGTGATACAACATCATCAGGATGATATTGACTAAGATCATCCTGACGTTCAAAATATGATGACCCTAGTGAATATCGGGTCGCACTTAGAACTCTTCAACAACATCATCAGGATGATACTAACCAAGATCACCCGATGATAAGAATATCACCCCGGCGAAATATCATGAAGGCATGAAATATGATGACCTCCGCAAGCAGCAGGATGATAACTGGAAATATCATGATGATGACGACCCTTAGGAAAAAACAAGTCAGGTCGACAACTTAGAGAATAACCCCTTCAGGATACCGGGGCAACATCGTCATCATGTTTGAGCAAGGTGATATTCGGAAGATCACCGGATACTTGAAAAATCACCCTCGCAAGCAACTGAGGGCGCACTGTAGCTCACCAGTATCATCAGGATAATAAGCAAACATCACCCGACAGTTGAAATATGATGATGACGATGAGAAAAACAAGTCGACGAAGAACATGCTGATGCAGACCATCATCGAAGACAAGATGATGATGACGACCTCCTCCTCAGAAAAATATGATGCTGCAGCTGAAAAACGCTGAGGAGGTCCAACACTTAGAAAAATTGGGCAAGAAGATGAAGGCTCCAGATGAAGAAACCTCCTGATCATGACAAATCAACCCCAGGTCAAAATAAGTGCTAACACAACAAATGAAGAATACACAAGAAAATATTTCTCCATAGGACTTAGTATGCATATTGTTAGAAATGAAGGTGCAAACCACACAACGAAAATTTGATTCAAACCTTATTAATGTCCTTTAAACAATGTAGAATCAATAGAGATTGCAATAGAAATTAAAACCTGTTACATAGAAATTACATGCACTAAGAACTGAACACATAACACAGTATGTAATGTGGAGAAAACCCTTTCGAGTAAAAAACTCCACCAAGAAAAGAGGCTCCAAGTTGTATTATCTTCAAATATATGAGATCACAATACATGTACTTCCCCCATTTCTTCAGTCTTCAATCTAGTGTCACCTGTTACTTTCAAATTTGATGAAAATGTAGTACAAATATCCTTATAAAAGGGGGTTGCCATCTGTAGGTGTTGAAAAATGAAAACTAATGACTCTACAAACATAATAAAAAATTCACATCACATCAATAGAGTCTATTCTAAATGAATACAGATGCATAAAGGTAATATTAAACTATGAAAAACCAAACATAAGTACTCAAAAAGAAAACTAGTTCTCCATTATTTTCCTATCACCAAGATCTTGATTTATTCAATGATGCTCTTAGATTTTCATATGCACGCATGCAACAAGAGACTATGGTGAACAGATGACAGATTATGCTCCAAATCAATTCTCTATCAAATTTTTTGTTTCCCAAGGTGAGAAAAAAAAGAGGGTTTAAATAGATGCCTCACAGAATCAAATTCAGGTTGTGGGAGAAGATGTGGAATAAATGTGGAAACAGATAAATGGACATTTGTCCATACTGCCAGAGCCATTTTTGAAAGAAATAAATGGAGAGTTTATGGTATAGTGGAGATTTGGAAATTCATGGAGAAAGTGGGATTTGTGTATTAAATATGCAATAGTGGACATATAATTAAATGAATATATATATGTTTTAATGAAAAATGCAATGGATAATGATTTATATAAATGTAAGGGTATTTTAATAATTATGTAAATAGAGTATGCATGAAATGGATAAATGATTTTATTATTTTAATGATTTAAATGATTAGAGGAAATTATTAAATGAATTAATTAAATAGATGATAATATCTATTTAATTAATAGAAGAAAAACAGAGGAAAGTATATAGTGAATTAATTAAATAGATAACAATGTCTATTTAATTAATAGAAGAATAATAGGATGAAGTATTAAATGAATTAATTAAATAGATAATAATATCTATTTAATTAATAGAAGAAAAGTAGGATGATCGTGAGTACAAATTTAAGTGTCTACACCTTCTAGGGTAAGATAACCGAAAAAATATTGACTATTAGATCTATGACCTAATGAGGAATGGTCTAAATTCACAATGATAAAATATAAACCCCTGCTGGGGCGCGCGACCCTCAAACCCCCCCACTGGGGGGATGATCCCCCCAGACCCCTCGCAGGGGGGAAACCCCCCTGCGACCCTTCGTCGAGGACGAGTGAGTGTTGTGTACCAGATATAAACATACGGATGAAACAAGATCACTACTGGTGAAACCTTTCATCCCTTATGGGTGATTTACAAACAATATTAGGAGTAATTAATTACATAGGATTTACAAGGTTGATGGCACCTTAATCCTAACACATCACTTTTTGTTAAAAATCTAGTGAATAAATCTTTTGATTAAATTTCTTGGACATAAGGACAATCATGATATATCTTTTGGGGATAAGGAGATTCCACGTGATAATGTTCTTAAGAACATTTTATCTTTATATATCATTGTGAAATGTGGAAAAATCACTATTAAAAGATCTCTAGTGGATAATGGATCTACTTTAAACATATATACTAAATATTGTTTGAGTTATTTGAAAGTAGACATATCTAAAATTCAACCTCTATACTTAAATATTAGATAATTTAACAACAAACCTAGGACATGTGTGGGTACTACTATACTTTCAATCTCCCCTCTTGCAATTTAGATACCTTGTTCCATGTGACATGCCCAACAAATTAAATTAGGATTGTTTCTTCTTTGAGATCCTTGGTTGCATACTATGAAAGTGGTACCCTCTAGGTTTCAAAATATTTTTGTGAACTAAGGGTAGGTGAAGGATCAAGGAATGATCCCAAGTATTCTTCTTTGGTATCCTTGGTTGCATACTATGAAAGTGGTACCCTCTATGTTTCAAAATGCTTTTGTGAATAAGGGTACGTGAAGGATCAAGGAATGATCCCAAGTTCATATAAGATTATTCCATATGTTGATATGTAATTGTATTAATCCATCTACCAAAATGGACCCAAAACTAAATGAGAATTGGCATGGGTTTGCAAATGTCACCATTGCACTAGTTAAAACATTGATGTTACCTAAATCATATTTAATCACAACTAAAACAAGAGAGGAGAAAATTATTTATTGAAGTAAAATATAGATGAAAATTCATTATTGGAGTTTGAGAATCAAAATTCTTGATTTATTCTTTAACTATGCTCCAATACATGTGGTGGCATGGAGGAATTCAAGACTTTATTATGTAACCTAGCATAATGTACAGTAGATGTTGAAGTTGGCTTTTAGTAGAGGGGAATTATTAATGACCTTCACTCCATTCAACGTGCTCACCACAAAACCTTCCTTGCTTTAAGTTAAAGTTGACTATTTCCCTACTTGAAAAGGCACAGAGTGGTTGTTTTTTCCCAGTGGAATTAGATAGGTATATCACTATTTACATGCTCAAACTCTAATCAAGATATGATAGGAAAAGATAAACAAGGATGAATACAAACCCTAGCTAAATCTAAAATAAAAAGATAAACTTGTGAGAAATTAGATCTAAGAACCATTATTAAAATAAAGGCCAAACCCTACTATAAAATCCTAGGTCATAATGGAATGTTAGGTTCACCGATCAATGTAAAGGAAAACCATTTGACTATTACCATACAATTGATACATCTAAGGATTGTGTTACACAAAATGAACCCATAGTAAATGATCATAGTGTCTTACAAGAAGATTGTTGGGGTCCATTAGACATTATGTCTTATAGTTTTAGTGAGTATCATGTGGATCTTAAAAGGCTTATGGTATTCCATTATTATATATATGACCAAATAACATGATATTCAATATGGACACTTAAATAACATGCTCTTGCATCGGAATGGAAAGAGTAGGAGTTCAATATAGTTCATGTGTATACTCAAGTTAAATTGCTTTATATTCCTTGAATTTTCATAAATTAGATGTCTATTATGTGGAAAAGTGTAGCATTATCGGTGACAACATTCAATGGAAGTTTACAAAATTTAAAGTTAATTATGTTTTCAATATGTTATAAAAGATTAAATTTATTCTAGTTGATCACACTCATAATTTGTAAGTTCTAAAATTTTGTGTAGTCACTATCTGATATATCATTGTCTAGTAAAATGATTTTCCTGTTGCTTTTATCACATCTTTGTTAACCTATGATAATAAAATTAAATAGCCATTAGTACATAAAAGGCCACTACAACGGTTCAACCTAAAGAAACAGGAAGAGAAATCACTAAATATGATTGAACTTCATTTTTCATTAAATGAAAAGTAATTTGTAAGTTACAAGTATCTTATCTAATGAAATAGACTTCATTTTCCATTAAATGATATTGCCTTGTACTTTAGAACTTGTGAGTTTAAATGTTTGTGTATTAATTGTTTCTATCCTATTTATGTCTCTTGAGTATTTTATTTATATTAAGTTTAACATATGATAATCTAGGATGCATAGTGAACTAGCTATCTAGATATGTTAGTTTCTTAGATTTATGTCTTTGCTTTTAAGAGATAAAATTAACTAACATAGGAACTATATCATGCTATGTTCCTTCTCTCAAGTATATTTACATGTAAATGTGATAGTGAGATATGGATCCACTTTTCAGCCATACAAATAGAGAGATTGGTAGATTGAGGTTAATTTTAGAGGATCCTCAAACCATGGGGGTTTACAGATCTAATCGTGAGAAGATTTTGGATAGTTTAGTTCATATTAGACATTCGTTAAAGGGTGCTAGTTCATATTCCAGTGATACTTTAGCAACTATTATTGCCTAAATGTAGACAAAGGTTTCTGGTGATGTTCCATTGAGTAAAGTCCAACTAAGAGTGCAAAAATAAATTCTTAAGTCACAATGTTTTCCTTAGTATGCGCCCAAAACTAGTGTTAGGGAATATCAGGTGACTAGGTGTGTATTCTCTCAGTTGGCACAATTTATTTATCCTAGGGTTCTTGCTTCCCATGGTCATTATCCAAAACATGGTCAAATTCCATTATATTTTGCATAATAGTTGTACGCCGAGGTCCATTTAGGCCTCAACGTCAACTTTTTAGATTTACGACCACATTTGGGGTAGTGACGTGGTAGAGTATGTGATAGGGATGCATATCATCATTCAAATTAAGAGACTCATGTTTATAGGAGCTTGGTTGGTGACAATATGCTTGCGGTCTCACCGTCCCTCAACAGTATTGGTGATCATGTGGTCATTGCTTCCCAATGGGAAGAAATTGAGAGTATTGCTGAGATTACTATGCAAACTCAGACGATATCTATAGATCATGTGGGACAATACTTGATGAGGCATCTACACATGTCACCTACTCATTTAGATCCCTATCATCTCATAGGCATCTCATAACCAGAGGATCTAGAGCGCATTATAGTTGAGGGTCAAATGCAGAGGATGAAATGTTATTTGTCTGAGGACTTGATGAGAGCATATTAGGTGATATCATCATAGTTGGGGATCCCTTTGGCAGGTGTTAGTTTGTATAAGGGTCGCATCCTTGTAGATTTAGAGAGTCAAGTAGCTGACTTGCAGCGTTTTGATATAGATCCTATAGTTAGATCTTTTGGTGGGCTATAGGAGTCACATACTAGAGCAACACATGCATCTACTGATCATTCTACTACTCAATAGGCTTAGCATATGGGACCTAATTCACTTGAGCAAGTTGTAGGGGGTATGGGTTTTGTAGATATGCTTTATACATGATCGATGTCATCTCACATTCACAATATGTTGCACATGTCACTGCTACAGCTACAAGATGATAGAACAATAGAAGAGTTAGTGGATTCCATGATTGCAGCTAAGGATGGTGATATTTAGGGGACTGTTGGTACAACACAGGTACATATTGTTTTTATTTTTTTAAGTTAAATTTATACTGTAAAATTTAAATATGTTCTTGTAGTCCTACACAAATAAATTATATTTGAAATTAATTTTTCTTATTTACATGCATGTGTAGCTTCAGGATGTAGGTGGTACTCCTAGTTTGAGGACATAAAGTGTACACACACATGATTCACTTGACCATAGTGGACATGTGAGTTGATTATCAAATTGAAATGTATATATACAAATATCTCATGTTTGTATGTATGTATGTAAAAAACATGTGTGTATATATATATTCTAATTTAATTACACTTTTATAGGGATCATTGCATCTATCAGAGAAGGATTCTCACTCTGAGGGTCACTCGACTAGGAATCAACATGATGATCAAACCAACTAGTTTACATGTTTGCGAGATTGACATTTATGTTTGAGATATGGGCATTTATGTTTATGAACGTATGTTTGAGATATGGACATGAACATGTTTGTGTTTATGTTTATGTTTATGTTTGAGATATGGACATGGACATTTTTGTGTTTATGTTTAGGTTTGAGATATGGACATGAGAAAATTTGTTTTTATGTTTATGTTTGAGATATGGACATGGACATTTGTGTTTATGATTATGTTTGAGATATGAACATTTGAGTTTATACTCATGTTTGAGATATGGAAATTTATATGTTTATGTTTATATTTGGCATGTATGGACATTTATGTTTATATATTTTACATGTATGGACATTTATGAATCTATGTATGGACATGTTTATGTTTATATTTGACATGTATGAACATTTATGTTTATATATTTTCAACATGTATGGACATGTTTATGTTTCAAATGGAGATTTATGTTTATATTTGACATGGACAAATTTATGTTTGAGATATTTAATAAATTTTTCATGTAAATTCTTCTTGATATTTACAATGGATCTATTTGATATTTACACATGTGTATTAAGACATGTAATACAAGTTTCAATAATAAAATATTAACTTAAAAAATATTATGCGTATCTCAATCATGTCATTTACTTATTAATCACTACCAATATTATCCTCAAGTTGATGTATATGACATTGTTCAATATAAATCAGTCAACCATGAAAAGATGCATGTGATAACTTGAATAGAAATATAATCGATTTCATATTATATACCAAAGATATAAAGTTTTGATATATATGATTCTTGATATGAAGAAAATTGTAGGTTGAAATACACAATGTGTATTTCAACCTTCACATGTTAGATGCAAGCTATAGATTCTATTAAGTTGTTACATATCTCAAATTTAAAGTTTAAAATAAACTTTATAACTCTGTAATGATAAACCATTCAAATAGAGATAAAAACCAAGAATAGTAGCTATATGATGAAATAACATAACTTAGGACCACATAAGTAGCTTACGGACACAATATAAAATAAATATAAATATAAATTGGAAGATTTTTTATTCAAAAATAAAATTAGACCTCTAGACAATTTGACTTTCACCACTACTAGAAGAAATACTATTACACTCAAATCATGAATTAAATATGTGGAGGTTGAAATACATGTGTTATCAACCTACATTTTTCTTAAGAAATCATTACATTGGAAATAAAAAATAATAATGAACGAATTAAACAAGGTAAATAAATAATGAATTTTGTATTTGTTCATGTATAAATGTTGATTTCATAATATATACCAAAGAATCAAGATACAAGTTCACCTTATTTGAACGTAAATGAACTACATAGAAAAGGCTTGTTAAGTTTGAGACCTGAATGATAATTAAACTCACATACAAATTTCTAAATACAGTAAACTACAAAGTTAAGTTCCATAAACTTCTAATCATACGAAACTCACATGAGCACCATGAATCTTTACTAGGGTTTCATAACTTCTAGATGCAAAAAAAGAGCTTCCCTTAGCTTTAAGAAATATTTATTCTATACTGGCAAGGCCAACCACATGAAGGTGGAAGCTCATGTGGCCTCACCTAAGACCTAAGACACCTAAGACACCTAAGACACCTAGATTTTGTACCTTATAATTATTCTAGTCTAGACCTATGACATATTGATATTTTCTAGTAGACGTAGTAGACCTAAGACACCTAGATTTTATACCTTATTCTATTCTATACCTAATATATATCTAAGACACCTAGATTTTATACCTTATTATTTGATGGAAAAGGGAGACTTAGCTTAAAACCATAAACTAGGTCAAACCCTCTTCTATCAACATTGGAACACAAATCAAGCTTGACTTCTACCTTTGAGGGAGAGCCAAACTACAGGGGTTTTGTCCCTTTGCTGTATAAAAGAGTGTTAACCAAATCCAACCAATTAAACTAGGGCAAAATAGGAAACCTTAATTGAGCAAGATCAGTGAATAGATGACTAATGGAAACTGTTATAGAGAATCTGATACAATAGAAAAGATTAGGTGATAGATAAGAACTAGAACCTAGGTTTGTGAGTAGAGAGGAACTAGGGTGTTGAGTGCCCTAGACCCAAATTAGGGTTCTATAGAATGTTCTGATCTAGGTGTCTTCACCTGTCGACCATCCTTCCTCCTATCACATGTTTTCATTTGACTCCATCGAATGTGACCTGCACACAAACAAGAAGAAAAAGGGTTATGTTGTTTTTAGAGGATTTCCTTAGTCAAACCCTGTGTTGGTGTCTCCACCTCCACTACAACAATAATTAGAGATCAAAGAATGCATGCCCTAGGAGTATAGAGGAAATATCTGCTATAAATGATGAAAGAATGAATATAAATGGTAAGTGTTACCACAAGATATGAAACCCGAGTTGGAGTAGGTGGCTCAAGACCATGCACCAACAAGGAGATGGAGAATGAAGACTTGAACTTCCTTCAAGACCCGTGAACAAGCATCATAACATCCACATACAAAGAGCTATTCAAATCATGAAGAATACTTGAGCATAGGAGAGCAATTCACTAAAGCATAAGGTGAGAAACTCTAACATTCTAGGCATAAAAGAAATAATAAGACTCCTTATATGCATTCCTACTCACTATTGGTGAATAAAACCAATTGAGGTTGACAAGTGTAAACCAAAGAGGAGTTCTAAGCTGACACCACCAAATTAAGGTTGAGGCTAATAGTCGAGCCCAAGACACTACATTCCCTAGTCCTTTAGCCCCCACAAACTCTAGGGAGTGCTTAATGGGATGAGCTTAGACCAACCCTAAGTTTATTTGTTGGGGTTTTTTCATCAGGATCAAGATTTAATTGTTTATTTTTCCACTAGGTGCCAAAATAGGTCCAAACTAGAAAGGGTTAAAGTTTTACTCCATAACACTTATTCTAGTTTAGACCTAAGACATATCTAAGACATATTTATATTTTCTAGTAGACGTAGTAGACCTAAGACACCTAGATTTTATACCTTATTCTAGTCTATACCTGAGACATATCTAAGAGATATTTTTATTTTCTAGTAGACGTAGTAGACCTTAGACACCAAGATTTTATACCCTATTCTAGTCTAGACCTAAGACATATCTATGACACCTAGATTTTATACCTTATTCTAGTCTAGACCTAAGACATATCTAAGACAAATTTACATTTTGTAGTAGACATAGTAGACCTAAGACACCTAGATTTTATACCTTATTCTAGTATAGACCTAAGACATATCTAAGACACCTATTTTATACAAAAGACACCTATTAGATATATATCATTCTAAGACATGTCTAAGATACCTAACTTAAAGCCTACATACATAACAAAATATTACGTTGGATAGTATAGAGATCATGTACCTAAAATGAAACAATACCTTCAAATCCCCTAAGCTACATGATTGCAAAAACAAATATCTTGCCATGATGAAATGTAAAAAGAGTCAGAACCTAGAGATCATGAATTCTAAAATTTTTAAGAACCATTGAAATTAAAATTAAACATGAAAAAACTATTGAAGCATAAATTAAAATAATTTAAAAGTGAACTACAAGTAAGACATGCTTGAGATCTAGTAGACCTAAGAAACTAACTACATCTACGTAAGGTAATATTCTACCAAAGTAGATCTAGTGAATACCTTGAAAGAAATAAAAGTTGTTTTCCACATTTTTCATACCGTTTCCATTGGTTCAGCTCACTCTTCAATAAAATCTAATATTTTCTGATTGTCATCTCTATCTAGTCTCCACTTATGAGGATCACGTGCACGTGGAACTTGACGAAGAGATAGGCCAATAGCAATTACTAGGTGGCTATATTGATACACCATGTTGTGAGTTTGGTATTCAATAAATGAATCCCACTTTGAACAATTTTGACTTGTTTGAGATATGTCCCTTGCACTACAACTAAACTTGTCAGAAACAAATTTTCATTGCTTGTTTCTAGCTTAGTTAACTTCTTTCTCTCTTCAGTGCAATATAATAAATAATAACTAACACCTATGTTTCTAGCCTCTACTATGACTATAAAAACATCTCCTGCACCACAATGAAATGTAAAAAAATTAGTTCCTGTCATGAATTCTAATATTTAAGAATAAAATAAAAATTAAATTTTCTCAACATATAAAAAAATTAAAAAATTGAACTACAAGTTGCACAATATATATATATATATATATACACACACACACACATAAGCTTTCTACCCATATGACAACATATATATTAAAAATCGATAGGAACTACAAGATGGAGGTTCTCTATAAGAGCAAGTACAAAGGAGGACATGAATTGGTGAAATATGAATTTTGTCCCAACAAGTGATATCATTGGATATGATTTCCTCTTCTTGTTGAAGGCATGCTTTATTTACCAGTTGATTTGCTAGCTGATTTGCTTCTCTATAGTAATGCTTTATTGATGCAATTTGTAGGTTATCAATGGTTTCCTAGATTGTAGATGCTATATTGCTAAGTTTCCAATTTTGAATCCTTCTTGTTCTGATGGTGTTAATACATATTTGAGAGTCTCCTTCAATTTCTATGTCCTTTAGTCCTTTATCTTTGCAGAGATTCAGACCTACTAGCAAAGCCTAGAATTCAGCCTCATTATTGATTCCATCAAGCAAATTCTTCATGACAGCCCGTACAATTTCTCTCTTCTCATCTCTTATCATGCATCCTAGACTCAATTTCCCAGGATTGCCTTTTGCAACACCATCAACATTTCCTAGGATTTTCTTTGAGGTGTGCGGCATGCTTGCTGAGTATTATGCAGATGCCTTCAGTAAGTTCTACTTCTTCATTATCTCATCATCCCCATTGCGTGAATGGTTTCAAATTGCCCTACGATTACCAGACTTTGGCCATTAAAATGTCATAAATTCCTACCTTAATCTTCTTCTTCACTTCTTCTAATCTGAGCTCCTTCTCTTGAAATATTCTGGAGTTTCACTCTCGCCAAATATGTTATAGAATCATTGACAAGCTTGTGATCCACACTCCTTCCCAAAGGGAGTTTCTTAGTTTCAGCCAGCTCAAGAACAGAGAGAGTAATTCATTTGGAGAGCTATGTTTCAACCGGAACATTCAAAGAATCAACACCAAATATTGTATGCAAAGGGGCAAGATAAAAGGAGATTATTCGCATCTTCCTCAACATTTTTACATAATGTACATTTGGACGGACCACTTATACCAATTTTTTCAGTCTGTCATTTGTAAGAATCCTTTTATGTATATCGGTCTAGGAGAATGCTCTGACTGTGGGCATGCATCATGGACTCCAACATAACTCCGCTGGCCAACCTAACCCCTGCGCGATTATATTGGAGCTTATAGCCCATTTTAACTAAGTGCTTCCCTAAAACTACTCTAGTCCATATAATTGTGTCTTTACCTGAATTTGGGTAAATTTTCCTTTGCGCTAATTCTTGTCTTAGTAAATCTTTTCTTTCTTTTGATATATCCACATTGTCCAATGATTTCCAAACTATGCCTTCTATTCCCCTATTGAAGCAAATGTAGTCTTTTACTCGGGTCCCCCATGTTGCAAATATATGCCTAATCGGTGTTGTCATTGATGTCAACATATCCTTGTTGTCGTTAGTGTTAACTATATCTTATTCTATTGCTTGTTTAGAAGACTTGTATGTTGAAGATATTGAGAAAAACTAGCCTCTCCAGAAGAAACAAGTGAGTTACATATCTCTCTATTAGAGACAGTGAAGACAGTGCAGTTCAGTGAAGTAGATTGCTTTGTATTCTGAGTAGGATGAAGATTAGAGTCTGCGGATTAAAGGGTTTGTAGAGGATTGTCTGAAGTTGCTCTAGTCAAGATTTGAGAGGTCTAGATGGAGAATTGGTGAAGTTATGGCCATCTGAGTAGAAATAGGTTTTGCAGTTGTTCAAAGGTGACAAAGTGACAAAAATTTGGTTTGGATTGATCCACATTGGAATATTATGATCTGCGGATCTAGAGGAGTGTTTGGGATGTCGGTGTGTATCCTCAACTCAAGTGGTTTGTGGTTTGGAGGTCCGCAAGCAATCTTTCTAGTATGACAGTCATGACAGTTGGTGTTCTTGAGTTCTTGTATGAAGATGCAAGTGTTTCTGATAATCTGAGGTGGTGCCGTTGTTCTTGTTGATTTCATTGTGCTTGTGTTGGTCTCTGGATCGTGTACCTACTGTGTTGGTGGTCTGCATTGAGGACTGAACTCGTGGTTGAAGATTTGTCCTTGGGTGTTGTTGTTCTTTCCGGTCTTGGCCAATCGGATGCTTTGTGCATGTTGTGGATGATCTAAGAGAGGTTCTATGAAGTGTGGTGTGTTGTTCAAGGAAGATTTGGGTCCCAGCTATGTTTGGCCGATAGTATAGTGATTCGCATTAAGTTAGATGTTTGTAGTGCCAACCTTGATGTTTATTCCAAGGTTGATGAAGCATATAAATATGTGTGGTTGAGTTGTGGAAAATCATCCCTATGCGAAAATGATAAGATCCTAAGAAAGGAAGAAAGGCAGAGCAAAGAAGAAGAAGAGTAGAAGAGGAAGAGCAGTAAAGAATGAGGAGATAGCGAAGAAGTGTTTGGGGGTAAAGCAAAAGTATTGTGCACTTAAATGGAACTAACCTTGGCATTAAGAAGATGTTGTTTTCTAGTTCAATCTTTCTGTGAAAAACTTATAAATGTTTCTGTAGGTAGTGAGCCTCTTTTGAGTAGTGAGCTCTGGGCAGTGTACCCAAAGGCAAGTGCCTTCCCATTTTCTATTCTTTTAACATAGAATAAATCTTGTGGGTTAACCCCCACTGTGGTTTTTCCCTTAACTAGGTTTCCACGTAAAAATCCTGGTGTCATATGTGTTGATTATGTTTCTGCTCATGTGTTGTTGATTTATGTTTTCATGGTTATATCATTAATCTATTAATAAGTGTGGAAAAGATTAGATACAACAAAAGATAAAGTTTCTGAGACAACTGATTCACCCCCCCTCTCAGTTGTCTACCCTTATTTCAACAATTGGTATCAGAGTCAGTTCCTCTAAAAGAAGCTTGACCGCTTGAGGAGATCCAGGATGTCAACGTACAAGAAGGATAGTCCGTGATTTGATGGAACAAATTACTCTCTTTGGAAGAGTCACATGGAGTGCTACTTGCAATGCATGGGTGATGCTTATTGGTTAATAACTAAGGATGAGTATAAGCCTCTAGAGAAAGGTCCTTCAACTCTAGATGAACTCAAAGATGCTAAAAACAACATTAGGGCTAAAGAAGCATTGCTGAGTGCCCTGACTGATACAAAAATGACAAATGTCCTAGAATTGAAAACTGCTCATGAAATCTGGAAGAAGTTGGAAACTCTATATGAAGGTGATGCATATGTCAAATGTGCTAAGTTGTAGACCTTGAAGTGTAGATACAAAAATTTGAGGATGAGTGAAGATGAAAACATCACTTTGTACATGCAGAAGGTGAATGAACTTGTGTGCAATATCAGGTGTGCTAGTGGAATTCTAGAAGAATAAAAGATTTTTGGCAAAGTGATCAGATCCTTACCTGCTTCATACAAGCATAGAGTTGTTTCTATTGAGGAGATCAGGACTATGACAACTATTACAAGAGATCAGTTGGTTGGCAAGCTCTCAACATTTGAAATGAGTGAGTTTGGTGATTTCCTTCCTAAATCTGAATCTACATTTAAGGCTGGTGTTTTTGGAAAGAAAAGATTTGATCCAGGTGAAAGATCTTCAAGAAGACTAACTAGATTTGAGAAGGCAAGGAAGGATCTTGAAGAAGATGAATTGGAGCTTGAATAACTTGAAGCTCTTTTTGCCAAAAGACTACCAAGAGGATTCAGTAAGTAGGAAGGAAAGTTGCCTTTCAAATGTTTTGCTTGTAATAAGATCGGTCATTTTGCCTCAAGATGTCTGAAGAGGGTTTCAAAGCCAAACCCTAACATACCTAGGGTTCAGAAGAAATGCTACTATGTCCAAGAAGCTACTGAAGGAGGAGTCACTAATGATGAATCTAATAAGGGAAGTACCTCAGGAAATGCATGGGTGTTCATTGCCATCAAAGAAGAAGATCCGGTGCCTATTGAATCTGCTAGCTATGTGAATGTGGAAAGAGCCTTGGCTGCTCAAGTTGAAGAAAATAATGAATGGGTAATTGACAGTGGATGCTCTCATCATATGATAGGTGATAAGAGTAAGTTTGTAAGTATGGAAAGGTATGAAGGTGGAATTGTGAATTTTGGAGACAATTCAACTAGTAGAATCCATGGCAGAGGATCCATCTCTCTTGATGGTAAGAATAACACTAGTGATGTTTTGTATGTAGAAGGGTTGAAGCATAATCTTCTCAGTGTTGGATAGTTGGTTGACAAGGGATATGATCTCTGATTCAAGGATGGAAAATGTAGAATTTTGGAAAGCTCTAGAACTAAGATTGCATCTGGTACACAGACTAGAGGTAACATATTTCATTTAAGTGGTACTGGTAAAAGTTGTTTGATTGCTTAGATTGATTAGAGTTGGCTATGGCATAGGAGAATATGTCATGTAAACTTTGACAACATTGTCAAGATAAGTGCTGCTCAGGCTGTAAGAGATCTTCCAAAGCTTGTGAAACCTACCAATAGCATGTGCAAGGAATGTCAATTGGGAAAACAGAACAGAGCTACATTCAGGAGTAAAGAACAATCTTCAAGTGGATTGTTGGAACTTGTGCACACTGATTTGTGTGGTCCTACCAGGGTCAGGAGTTTGCAAGAAGACATACTTTATGTTGTTGATTGATGATCACTCCCAGATGTTGTGGGTCACTTTCTTGAGAGAGAAATCAGAGGCTCTTGAAAAATTCAAAGTGTTTAAGGCTAGGGTGGAGAATGAGATTGGTGTGAAGATAAAGTGTCTAAGATCTGACAGAGCTAGAGAGTTTACCTCCAGTGAGTTTAATAAATTTGGTGAAAAGCATGGAATAAGAAGACATTTGTCTGCTCCTAGGACTCCTTAGTAGAATGGAGTTGTGGAAAGGAAGAACCAGACTATTCAAGAGGTTTCTAGAACCATGATGATGGAAGCAAATGTGCCACATGTATAATGGAGAGAGGTTGCAAGTACTTCTATCTACACTCTTAACCAGGTGCAGATCGAAGGTAATTCTGGTAAAACACCTTATGAACTGTGGTTTGGTAATGCTCCTTCTGTGAAATATTGTAGAGTTTTTGGTAGTAAATGCTATATCAAAAGAGATGAAGATCTAAGCAAGTTTGATGCAAGATGTGATGAAGGAATATTTTTGGGTTATTCTAATCAAAGCAAGGCATACCGGTGCTTTAACAAGAGATTGAAAAAGATTGTTGAAAGTGCTAATGTCAAGGTTGATGAAAGCAAGGAGAGACCTTCAAAGATTTTGTGGATATGAATCAGATGATCAAAATGAAAGTCCAATTGAAGAAAAGCAAGTTCATTTTACTCCGGAGAATCTAGTGACTCAAGAAGTTAACGCAAATGTTGAGGAACAAGTTCAAGAATTAGAAGTTGAAGAAAATCCCAAAACTCCCAAGTATGTAAGATTGAATCATTCTAAAAATCAGATCATAGGAGATAAAAACAAAGGTGTTCAAACTAGAAGAAGAATTGCTAAATAATGAGAGGAGTATTATTTGATTTCAAAGATTGAACCAAAATCAATGAATGAAACTTGTAATGATGAAAATTGGGTAAAAGCAATGGAAGAAGAATTAATACAAATTGAAAAGAATCATACTTGGGATCTTGTTCCTAGACCTGAAAACAAAAATGTAATTGGAACTAAATGGGTCTTTTGAAATAAATTGAATGAAGATTGTGAAGTTGTGAGAAACAAAGCAAGATTGGTATGCAAATGTTACTCTCAGGTAGAGGGAATTGATTTTGAAGAAACTTTTGCTCCGGTGGCAAGAATTGAAGCAGGCAGATTATTTCTTGCCTTTGCTGCTTACAAAGATTTCAAAGTCTACCAAATGGATGTCAAGTCAACATTCCTAAATGGAGAGTTGGAAGAAGAAGTCTACATTGAGTAATCGGAAGGATTCCAGTTGTCTGATCAAGAAGATAAGGCCTGCAGATTGAAGAAATCATTGTATGGACTTAAACAAGCCCCAAGAGCCTGGTATGCAAGATTAGATAAGTATCTGCTAAACTTGGTCTTTAACAAAGGCATTGCTGACAGTAATCTTTATTTCAAAATTGATCATGAACACATCTTGATTGTTGAGGTATTTGTTGATGACATCATCTTTGATGGAAATGAGAGTATGTGTAAAAAATTTGCCGATCAGATGCAAAGTGAATTTGAGATATCCATGCTTGGTGAAATGAATTTCTTCTTAGGTCTACAAATCATTTAGTCAGAAAAAGGCATCTTCATATCTCAGTCTAAGTATGTGAAAGAGTTGTTGAAAAAGTTTAGAATGGAAGATTCAAAACTAGTAAGTACTCCTATGATAACCAGATGCAAGTTGAGTAAAGATGATGTTTCCCCCAAGACAGATCAGAAAAGGTATAGATCAATGATTGGAGGACTGCTTTATCTAACTCATACTAGACCTAATATTATGAATGTTGTTGGCCTTGTTGCTATATTTCAAGCTAATCCTAGAGAATCTCATGCTGTAGCAGTCAAAAGAATCTTCAGATATCTGAAGGGAACATCTGATTATGGCTTATGGTATCCTAAGGGTGACGATTTCACTCTTCATGCATATATAGATGCTGATTGGGTAGGAGATGTGGATGACAAGAAGAGTACTAGTGGAGGTGCATTCTTCTTGGGAAATAGATTGGTTTCTTAGTTGAACAAAAAGTAGGAGGCAATATCTTTGTCTACTACAGAGGCAAAGTACATAGCAGCAGTAGGTAATTGTACTCAAGTTTTTTGGATGAAGCAAATGTTGAAGGATATTAGAGTTGTGTTTGAAGAACCTATTACAATCTTCTGTGATAATTCAAGTGCAATAAACATTTCAAAGAATCCGGTGTTGCATTCAAAGACAAAGCACATATCCATCAAGTTTCACTTTTTGAGAGAGAAGGTAAATGATAATGAAGTCATATTGGAGTTTGTTTCATCAAAAGATTAGATTGCAGATATCTTCACTAAGCCTCTACCTAAGGATACTTTTGAGTATCTTAGAGTAATGCTAGGGGTTATTACCCCTCCTGTTCAGAACTAAGGTGCACTAATGTGCATCAGTCTGGTGGAATTCATAATCATATATTGTGATCTGGATTGGTAGTAAGGAGATGCTACTCAGGGGGAGTAGTCTGTATGCTAATTCTGTAGTTCAATCTGGTTTTATCTAAGAAGCAAAAGAGGGAGAGATGATTGCAAATATGTGCCCTTTTCCATTGATGTCAAAGGGGGAGAGAAGTCATGTGAAAAACATGAAAGTAAGTAGTTGCTAGTGAAAGGGGGAGCAGTGAAGAAAGTGATTGCAAATGTGATAAGAGAAAGGGGGAGAAGTTCTTGTCCTGACGGTTGAAACAATTTTTCACATCATATGTTGCCATCAATGACAAAGGGGGAGATTGTTGTAAATATGTGCCTAATCAGTGTTGTCATTGATGTCAACATATCCTTGTTGTCATTAGTGTCAACTATATCTTATTCTATTGCTTGTTTAGAAGACTTGTATATTGAGGATATTGAGAAAATTAGCCTCTCCAGAAGAAACAAGTGAGTTACATATCTCTCTGTTAGAGACAGTAAAGACAGTGCAGTTTAGTGAAGTAGATTGCTCCGCATTCCCAGTAGGATGAAGATCAGAGTTTGTGGATTAAAGGGTTTGTTTAGGATTGTCTAAAGTTGCTCCAATCAATATTTGAGAGGTCTGCATGGAAAATTGACGAAGTTATGGCCATCTAAGTAGAACCAGGTTTTGTAGTTGTTCAGAGGTGACAGAGTGACAAAAATTTGGTCCAGATTGATCCGCATTGGAATGTTATGATCTATGGATCTAGAGGAGTGTTTGGTATGTCGGTGTGTATCTTCTCAAGTGGTTCATGGTTTGGAGATTTGCAAGCAATCTTTCTAGTATGACAGTCATGACAGTTGGTGTTCTTGAGTTCTCAGATGAAGATGCAATTATTTCTGATAATCTGAGGTGCTGCTATTGTTCTTGTTGATTTCATTGTGCTTGTGATGGTCTCTGGATCATGTACCTACTATGTTGGTGGTCCGCATTAAGGACTGAGTTCATGGTTGAAGATTTGTCCTTGGGTGTTGTTGTTCTTTCTAGTCTTGGCCGATCGGATGCTTTGTGCATGTTGCAGATGATCTAAGAGAGGTTCTATGAAGTGTGGCATGTTGTTCGAGGAAGATTTGGGTCCCAGCTATGTTTGACCAACAATATAGTGATTCGCATTAAGTTAGATGTTTGTAGTGCTGACCTTGATGTTTATTCCAAGGTTGATGAAGCATATAAATATGTGTGGTTGAGTTGTAGAAAATCATCCTTGTGCGAAAATGATAAGATCCTAAGAAAGGAAGAAAGGCAGAGCAAAGAAGAAGAAGAGTAGAAGAGGAAGAGTAGTAAAGAATGAGGAGATAGCAAAGAAGTGTTTGGGGGCATAGCAGAAGTATTGTGTGCTTAAATGGAATTAACCTTGGCATGAAGAAGATGTTGTTTTCCAGTTCAATCTTTCTATGACAAACTTATAAATTTTTTTGTAGGCAGTGAGCCTCTTTTGAGCAGTGAGCTCTAGGTAGTGCGCCTAAAGGCAAGTGCCTTCCCATTTTCTATTCTTTTAACAGAGAATAAATCTTGTGGGTTAACCCCTACCGTGGTTTTTCCCTTAACTAGGTTTCCATGTAAAAATCCTGGTGTCATATGTGTTGATTATGTTTCTGCTCATGTGTTGATTTATGCTTTCATGGTTATATCATTAATTTGTTAATAAGTGTGGAAGAAGATTAGATACAACAAAAGATAAAGTTTTTGAGACAACTGATTCACCCCCCCTCTTAGTTGTCTACCCTTATTTCAACACCCCAAACCTCTGAAAGCACCCTAATGCTATTATGAAGTCTTGCATCATTATTTAATGAAGGATATCCATTCCAAGAGTTAAGCCAAAATAGGGTAGTACCACCATTATTAAATTTCATGAGATGTGGTCTGAAATTAAGCATCTGTAATTAAGCATGAAATTCCATATATGGGAGCCTCTTGGCAGATTTAGATTTGTGATGATTCTTTCTTGCTCATCTGAGTCTATATATTTCTTCTATAGTATTTGGCATCAATGATTACCAAGGTTTTCATACATCCTCCATATCAACGTTGCCCCAAGAGAAAAGTTTTTCTTGCTAACTCTTCCAATCCCTGCACCACCCTCATTATTCTCCCTACATACTATATCCCAGCCCACCAAAGGGATCCTTCTAACTTTGTTTGATCCATCCTAAAGAATTTTTTTTTAAGATTCCTTCAATTTTGGTGTTCACCTTATTTGTAATCTACATTCTTGACAATAGATAGATTGAAATGGATGATAGAACTGCCTTTATCATGGTGATCTTCCCTGCTAGGGTAAGCCATTTTCCCTTCCAAGAGGCAGCTTTTATTCCACATTTTTCTACTATTTCTTCCCAAAGGTTGTTTCTATCCATTCCCTTAAAGAGTGGCGCACCCAAATATTTCCTTGGCAACTCTATTGGCTGGAATTCTAATAAAGAAGGGATTCTATGCCTCATGCTCTTCTTGGTATTAAAAAGAAAATACTATGTTTATGCTTATTGATTTCCTGACCCGATGCTCGAACATATTTTGACAGTAATTCCTTAATCACTCTCACATCAGCGATCTCTAAAACTCCGTATAATATTGTGGCATCAACAAACTGTTGGTGTGTAATCTAAGGGAAATTGTTTGCCACATGAACTCCTTTCCATAGTCCAGTATCAGATTGTCTTCTAATTGCCCTTCCAACCACTTTCACCATTGCTATGAAGAGAAAGTGATACAGGAGCATCCCTTGTTCAAGAGTAATCTTGCATCAACCAAAAACATTTACATTTCAGGTTGTTTGCATTTCAGTTCTTTCATTTTCTAGTTCAGTTCAAAACAGTGCAGTCAGAAGCAATTTAGGCTTGTGGTCCTGTTTTGGCAATTCACACCTTGCAAATCTAGAATTAGCATCTACATTCATTCATCTACATCATATCAAGAATTCAGAGTATTTGGATCAGTTACCGGAAAGATATCGCTATCAGAAGATCAACTATTTTCTCAGAGTAGAGCATTCTAGCAGTTCCTGATAACTAGCTAAAGGAGAGGAATTGCGGATCATTCCTTGAATTGTGGATCTCAATGAAACATCATTCAATGTCCTTTTATTCATGAACGACCTTTCCCAAGGGTCCGCATGTTGTTTCATTCATTTGAGGAAGTGTTCTATGCATTTAGGTCCGCCCTATCTGTGAACATGTTACAACTCTTCATTGGAATTTGTAACCTTCCTTAGCCAATGCAGAGGAATCTATTGGTTCGGAAATGATATATAAAGATGTAATAGATCCTTAGGAAAGTAGTTATCAAGTTCACGATATAGTGATAGCTGATAGTTTAGATTTTGTGCAAAGGGAACTTTAAAGCTTTATCTTGTGCATGTATGTAATCAAGCCTATGAGCCCTAATTCTAAGCCCGCATGTTGCCAGCCATATTGTATTTGAATTCTTTGATATACTGAATGACTGAATCTACATTTGTTCCATTTTCTTTAAGTTGTTTCCATTGTGTTTACTCTTGCTACATGGTCTGGATAGTTCATTCTATGAACCCTCCTACCGTGATTGCACCAAGTGGTATCAAAGCAAAAGTTTGATTCTTTGGATCAAATTGGCGAAGGGGATTCCATAAGATCTTGTTGTGAGTAGATCACTGATCTAAGGTAGGTTACTTGTATGCAACTAATCGCCGACTGAGAGGCAGTTGTTGCTTGTAGCCCGATCACTGAACCTGAGGCAGGTTGCACTTGATCCTTGGAAGATGCCGCCATAAAGAGTTCCTCCTATCGGTACAATGGCTAATAGAATGGATGAGATGATTGAATTGATGAGAGCAATGCGAACTTGTTTGGATGCTGTTGAAGAAGATAGGTGAAGACGATTGACGCCGAGACCTAATGTTGAAAGTGATGATGATGAAGAATTTCAATCTACTGAACAAACTGGCAAAACCCTAGAAGGTAATGAAGAAGAAGAATCAGATCAGATAAAGATGTTGCGTGCTATTTCAAAGATTGGAAAAATACCTAGAGTTTATGTACTGAACTATACTGGTAATCTGAATCTTGAAGAATTGATTGACTGGATAAATGGCATGGAAGAATACTTTGAATATGAGGAGATTGAAGATCTGGAGAAGGTGAAATTTGCAAAGACAAAGTTGAAAGGACATGTTGCTACATGGTGGAAAGAAGTTTAGTTGGAAAGAAATAGAAGAGGAAAAGAGAAGATTACAAAGTGGGACTGGATGGTGACCAAGTTGAAGAATCAATTTATACCTGCTGACTATGAGTCGGAGTTGTTGAAAAGATTGTAGAACCTAAGACAAAAGGAGAAATCTGTGAAGGAATACACTGAAGAATTTCATAAGATGATCATAAGGATAGGACATAGTGAAGAAAGCAAGGAGAGAGTGGATAGATACATCAATGGACTGAGATTGAACATTCAAGAAGAGCTAAGTTTGGTAAGGATGACATCTTTGGAAGAAGCATATCAATTTTCCCTAAAAGTTGAAGAGAAGTTTAATAAGAGACATGATCAGAGACAGAGAGGCAAAGGAGGTAAATTTTAGAGAGGTAAAACATTTTCTGGATATGATAGATCATTTTTGGAGTAGAACAAGTTTGACAGCTCAGTTAGGAAGGATGACAGAACAATGCTTACCAGAGAGATGACATAAATTTTTACCAGAGAGGAAACCCTAGTGCATACTAGAATGAAGGATACAAAAGAGAAGGAAGAGGATTTGACAAGAGGACATTCAAAGGTACTTGTTGCAAGTGTGGAGGTGAAGGACATAGAGCATTTCAATGTAATCAGGGTAGTACAAGTAAGAGGATAGAAAATAGTGGAAGAGCAACCTATGTTGAAGAAGAACCTATTGAATCACCCAATTTTGTTGGTAAACCTTAGAAAGGAGAATCATTGGTAATGAGGAGAGCACTATTTCAAACAGAGGCAAATGAGGAACCATCATAGAGGAAAAGTCTGTTTAGAACTAGATGCAAATCTGGAGGTAAGTGTTGTAAAGTTGTAATTGATAGTGGTAGTTCAGATAACCTAGTTTTAGAAGAGATGGTGACTAAGCTGAAGTTGGAAAGATTGAAACACCCTAAGCCCTATCAGATAGAATGGATTCAAGATGATCATAAGGTACTGGTGAGTGAACAATGTTTGGTGAAATTTCATATTAGATCTTATCATGATGAAGTCTTGTGTGATATTATGCCTATGGATGTTTGTCATATCTTGTTGGGTAGACCTTGGCAATATGATAGAAAAGCTATACATGATGGGAGAAAGAATACATACACTATAACAGCAAATGGGAAAAGAATTACTTTGATTCCTTTGGAAGATGATCCTAAAGATGTGGTATGTGGGAATGCTAGAATCTGTTTGGTAGATGGAAGGAAATTTTTGGATGGTTTGAAATAGGAAAGTATGTGTTATGCCTTGATTCCTAAGAAGCTTGAAGTAGTGGAGAAAGAAACTGAACCAGATGCGATAAGAGAGTTGCTGACAGAGTATGAAGACATCATATTAGATAATGTACCTGAAGGATTACCACCTATAAGGAGTATCAGTCATCACATGGATCTTATGCCAGGAGCAAGTTTTCCTAACAAAGCATCACACCAGATGACACCGAAAGAGAATGAAGAATTGAATAGATAGATACAAGAGTTGTTGAGGAAAGATTTTATCAGAGAAAGTTTGAGTCCTTATGTAGTACCTGCAGTTTTGGCACCGAAGAAGGATGGAGAATGGAGAATGTGTACTGATTCCAGAGTAATAAACAAGATCACAGTTAAGTATAGATTTCCTTTACCAAGGATGGATTATATCATGAATTGTTTGAGTGGAGCAAGATATTTCACAAAGATAGATTTGAAGAGTGGATACCATTAGATCAGAATCAGAGAAGGTGATGAATGGAAGACTGCTTTTAAAACAAATGAAGGATTGTATGAGTGGTTAGTGATGCCTTTTAGATTGATAAATGCACCAAGTACTTTCATGAGATTGATGAATGAAGTCTTGAGGAAATTCTTGGGTAAGTTTGTTATTGTATATTTGGATGATATTTTGATTTTTAGTAAAACAAAAGAAGAACATTTGTGGTATATTAGACAAGTTTTACAGAGGTTGAGAGAGGAGAAATTGTTGATAAACATCAACAAGTGTAGTTTCATGAAGGAAGAGTTGGTATATTTAGGAATTGTGATTTTTGCGGAAGGATTGAAGATGGACCCTGAGAAAGTGAAAGCAATTATTGAATGGTCTACACCGAAGAGCATTGGAGAGGTTAGATCATTTCACGGATTGGCTAGTTTCTACTAGAAGTTCATCAGAAATTTTAGTTTAGTTTGTAACCCTATGATAGAGACAATGAGAGGCGACAGAAATGATTTCAAGTGGACATCTAGAGAAGATAAAAGTTTTGAGTTGTTAAAGCAGAAAGTGATAGAGCAACCTGCTTTGGTATTACCAGATTTCAATAAGATATTTCAAGTTGATTGTGATGCTAGTAGAAATGCAATTGGAGCAGTGTTAAGTTAAGAAGGTAGACCTGTAGCTTCTTTCAATGAGAAGTTGAATGATGCAAGGAAAAGATATTCAGTTTATGATCAAGAGTTCTATGCCATAATTCAAGCCTTGAAGAAGTGGAGACATTATTTGTTGCCTAAGAAGTTTGTGTTGTATACAGATCATCAAGGTTTGTAGTATTTGAATAGACAAGGTAAGTTTATTCAGAGACATATGAGATGGGTAGAGTTCATGCAGAGTTATACTTTTGTGTTGAAGCATAGGAGTGGAAAATCAAACAAAGTTGTTGATGCCTTGAGTAGAAGAAGAAACTTGTTAACGGAGATGAGAGTTGAAGTGTTGGGTTTTGATGAATTGAAGAACATGTATGAGAGAGACACTGATTTTGCAGAACCTTGGAGAGCATGCAAGGAACTTGTTGTGACAGATAGAAGTAAGTGGTTGGACTATTTCATTCAAGAAGATATGTTGTTCAAAGGAAATCAGTTGTGCATACCTAAAAGTTTAATAAGAGATAATCTAATCAAAGAGAAGCATAGTGGTGGATTGGCAGGACACTTTGGCCTTGACAAGACAGTGGCCTTGGTAAGTGAAAATTACTTTTGGCCTCAGATACCTAAGAATGTTCGAAGATTTGTATAGAGTTGTAGAGTCTGTCAAGTTGCAAAAGGGAGTAAGAACATTGGATTGTATAAACCTTTGATAGTACCAGAGAGACCATGGAAAGACATAAGCATAGATTTTGTAATGGGATTGCCTAAGACACAGAGAGGACATGATTCAATATTTGTAGTGGTTGATAGATTTTCAAAGATGGCTCATTTCATACCTTGTAACAAGACAATTGATGCAGTGCATGTAGCTAACCTATTTTTCAAGGAGATTGTGAGATTGCATGGATTACCTAAGAGTATAGTTTTAGACAGAGATGCAAAGTTTGTTGGATACTTTCGGAGGACACTTTGGAAGAAGATGAAGACAGATTTGAATTTCAGTTCAACTTTTCATCCACAGACAGATGGACAGACAGAGGTAGTGAATAGGAGTTTGGGAAACTTGTTGAGATGTTTGGTTGGAGACAAATCTTGAAGTTGGGATTTGATTGTTTCACAAGCAGAGTTTACATACAATAATTCAGTAATAGGAGTACTGGAAGAACACCTTTTGAGATTGTTACCGGAGTGAATCCTAGAGGAGTTATAGAATTGAGGGATATCAGTACAAAGGAAAAGAGGAGTGCAGAAGCAGAAGAATTTGCAGACCATATGAAGACAGTGCATAATCAAGTGAAGAAACATTTGGAGGATCTAAATAGTAAGTACAAGGAGAAGGCTGATGAGAAGAGAAGACAAGGAATTTGAAGTTGGGGATGAAGTGATGGTGTACTTGAGAAAAGAAAGATTTCCATTTGGGACTTATAACAAGTTGAAGATGAAGAAGTTTGGACCTTGTAGGATACTTAAGAAATTTGATTCAAGAAATGCATATGAAGTGGAGTTACTGAAGACATTGGGTATTTAACCTATTTTCAACATTGCAGATCTTTATCAATATCATGAAGTAGAGTTTAGTGACAACATGGAAGAAGGCTTGAAGAAGCAATTACCACAACAAGCACCGAAACAATTTGAAGACATTTTGGACAATAGAGTTGGACGTAGCACTAGAGGAAGATAATACAAAGAATATCTTGTGAAGTGGAAAGGCAGACTGGAAGAAGATTCATTATGGATTTCTCAAGCTAAGGTGGATCGTCTTGGTTCTTCCCTAGCCCCAGCAAAGTGAGGGACTCACTTTTTCAATGACCTCAGATGTCTGATGAAGGAACATCCCTGGTTCAAGAGTAATCTTGCATCAACCAAAAACATTTGCATTTCAGGTTGTTTGCATTTCAGTTCTTTCATTTTCCAGTTCAGTTCAAAATAGTTCAGTCAGAAGTAGTTTCAGCTTGTGGTCCACTTTTAGAAATTCACACCTTGCAGATCTGGACTTAGCATCTACATTCATTCATCTACATCATATCAAGAATTCACAACATTTGGATTAATTACCAGAAAGATATCGCTATCAGAAGATCAACTATTTTTCTTAGAGTAGAGCATTCTAGCAGTTCATGATAATCAGGTAAAGGAGAAGGCTTGTGGATCATTCCTTGACTTGTAGATCTCAATGACACATCATTTAATGTCCTTTGGTTCATGGCTGACCTTTCCCAAGGGTTCGCATGTATTTTCATTCATTTGAGGAAGTGTTCTATGCATTTAATGTTAGATTCAGGACATACAATTAAGAGGGGAGTGAATCAATTGTCCAAAACTTTCTTCTTAAATCCACTTTGTAATTTAGTAGCATAATAATAAAACAATCATGAAAATACAATGCATTAAATCAAGAGCATAAACACATTCACACATGAGACACCAAGATTTTGACGTGAAAAACCCGGTTAAGGGAAAAACCACGGGGTGACTAACCCAAGATTGTATTCTAACCCAAGATTGTATTCTCTATTAGTAGAATATAAAGAATAAAATGGCACATGCCAATTAGGGCTCACTGCCTGAGCACACTGCTCACAAGAGGCCCACTGCCTACAAGAGACACATTGTCTATAAAATAATAAGTATCACATACTTGAACTGGAGAATAGCATCTTCACCATGCTTGAATCAATTCCATTTAAGCCCAATACATCTGCTCTACCTTTCACTCTCCTCCTCACTACCATGCTCTCATCTCCACAAGATACCCTTTGAAATGACTTTACAATTCCTTATTTATACAAGACATCAACTTAGGAATGATCATCTAAGTCGGCAAACATTACAGAGAAAATACATGAATATAACATGACTAATAACAAAAAGACTTCACGCTGATCAGCACATTGTCGGCCACACAGATCTGAGACTTCAATCTTCATTTGGGAACATTCCAATCTTCACACAACATCTTCAAGATCATTTGCAGGATGTATAATTCATCTGGTCGGTTTGAATTAGGAAGAACACCATCATCTGGAAGTAATCCTTCAATTGTGAGCTCAAACTTCAATGCAGACCACCAACATGAACTAGACATGATCCAAAGACCTCCACAAGCTTTCCTGAATCACCATGAACATCCACACTACATCTGCTTACTGAGATCCTTATCTCCTTCATCTAGAACCTCAAGAACACAGTCTATCATCACTGTCACAATAGAATAGATGCTTTCAGACCTCTAGACCACGAACCAATTGAGTTGTCAATTCACATTAACTTCCTAAACACTCCCTTAAATCTGCATAACATGATATTACATTTCCAGATCTCGCCAGACCTATCTGTGTCACTCTGTCACCTTTGAACACCTGCTGGAACCAGTTTTACTTGAGCGGTCACAACTTCTTTAGATCATCATGTGGACCTCTGAAATCTTTACTGGATCATCTTAAGACACATATCTACAAACCCTTTGAACCGCATCCTCTGATCTTCATCTTAGCTAGGATCTTTAGTTCATTGTCTTCACTATTCTCCTCTGTTCCTGATTAGAACTAATTTTCTCAATATCCTCAGCATGCAGCTCATCCAATCCTTATCATCAAGGACAACACCGGTTAGGCCCATACTTGCAACAATCTCCCTTTTGTCATTGATGGCAACATATAATGTGAAAAACTATTTTAACCATCAAGACAAGAACTTTCCTTTACTGACACAACTCCCCCTATCACCAACAAGCATTCACATGTCTTCTGTTCCTTTACTGCTCCCCCTTTGATCAGTAACCACTTGTTTTTCACATATCTTCTCTCCCCCTTTGGCATCAATGGCAAAGGGCACATACTTGCAACTCCAACACTTCAGAATCATACTAGCTGCTTCCCCTGAGTAGCAGCTCCCCATCATCAATCCAGATCACAGGATATGACTATGATATTCACCGAATTGATGCACATCAGTGCACCTTAGTTCATCACCGGAGGGGTAATAACCCCTAACTTCTCCCTGAGATACTCAAAAGAGTCCTTAGGTAGAGGTTTAGTAAAGATATCTGCAATCTGATCCTTGGAAGGCACAAACTCTAATCTGACTTCATTCTTGTTCACTTGCTCTCTCAAAAAGTGAAACTTGATGGATATATGCTTAGTCTTTGAATGCAACACTAGATTCTTAGATATATTTATTGCACTTGAATTATCATAGAAGATTGTGATAGGTTCCTCATACTCCAATCTGATGTCTCTTAGCATCTGCTTCATCTACAAAACTTGAGTGCAACTACTTGCTACTGCAATATATTCTACTTCAGCTGTGGACAGAGATATTGCCTCTTGTTTCTTTCTTAGCCAAGAAACCAATCTCTTCCCTAAAAAGAATGCTCCACCACTGATACTCTTCCAGTCATCCACATCTCTTGCCCAATCTGCATCTGTATATGCATGAAGAGAAAAATCATGATCTCTGGGATACCATAATCCATACTCAACTATCCCTTTTAGATATCTAAAAATCCTCTTGATTGCCATGACATGAGATTCTCTAGGATTAGCTTGAAATCTAGCAACAAGACCAACAACATTCATAATGTTAGGTCTAGTTTGAGTGAGATACAACAATCCTCCAATCATTGACCTGTACTTTTTCTGATCAGCCTTAGGAGAGTCATCATCTTTGCTCAATTTATATCTAGTTGCCATGGGAGTACTCATTGGTTTTGAGTCTTCCATCCCAAATTTCTTCAACAATTCTATCACATATTTGGTTTGAGAAATGAAGATTCCTTTCTTAGTTTGAATGATTTGTAGACACAAGGAGAAATTCATTTCCCCAAGCATAGACATCTCAAATTCACTTTTCATTTGATTTGCAAAAGTTTTACACATACTATCTCTTCCTCCAAAAATGATATCATCAACAAACACTTCAACAATCAAGATGTTTTCATGATCAAATTTGAAATACAAATTACTGTCAGCAGTACCTTTGTTGAAACCAATCTTCAAAAGATGCTTATCCAATCTTTCATACCAGGCTCTTGGGGCTTGCTTCAGTCCATATAGTGCTTTCTTCAACTTGCAGACCATATCACCATGATCAGACAATTGAAATCCATTTGGTTGCTCAATGTATACTTCTTCTTCCAAGTCTCCATTTAGAAAGGCAGACTTGACATCCATCTGATATACTTTGAAATCCTTGAAGGCAACAAAAGCAAGAAATAGTTTGACTGCTTCAATTCTTGCCACCGGAGAAAAAGTTTCTTCAAAATCAACTCCTTCTATTTGAGAGTAACCCTTGCAGACCAATTTGGCTTTATTTCTGATTACTTCACCAACTTCATTCAGTTTGTTCTGGAAGACCCATTTGGTTCCAATCACATTCTTGTTTCTAGGTCTGGGAACAAGATGCCAAGTGTGATTTTTCTCAATTTGCATCAACTCTTCCTCCATTGCTTTACTCTAGTTATCATCATTGCAAGCTTCATTCACTGTCTTAGGTTTAATCTTTGAAATTAGACAATACTCTTCTGAATCTTGAGCAATCCTTCTTCTTGTTTGTACACCTTTGCTTTTATCACCTATGATTTGATCTTTAAAGTGATTTAGTCTTACATACCTGGGAACTCTGGGAGTTTCTAGCACTTCTGATTCTTGAACAGGCTCATTCAAACTCATCTCTTCTACCTGATTTACTGGATCAATCTGAATCTAAATTTTAGAAGGGGCTTGGACTCCTTGAATCAAAACATCATTATGATCATCTTCATCATAGTCATAAAACCTTGAGGGTTTTTCAATTCCTTCATCAACCTTCACATTTGTACTTTCTATAATCTTTCTCAGTCTCTTGTTATAACATCGGTATGCTTTGCTTTGAGTAGAATAACCCAAGAATATTCCTTCATCACTTCTAGCATCAAATTTTCCTAGATCTTCATCTCTTTTAATGTAACATTTGCTACCAAAGATTGAAATACTTCACAGTAGGAGTGATGCCAAACCAGAGTTCATAAGGAGTCTTACCAGTATTGCTTCTGATTTGAACTCGATTAAGAGTGTAGACTGCAGAAATTATAGCTTCTCTCCAATAGATCTGAGGAACATTTTCTTCCATCATCATGGTTCTAGATGCTTCCTGGATGGTCTGATTCTTTCTCTCCACTACTCCATTCTGTTGTGGAGTTCTAGGAGCAGACAACTGTCTTTTTATTCCATGTTTCTCACAGAATTCTATGAACTCACCGAATGTGAATTCTCCACCTCTATCAGACTTCAGACATTTCAATTTTATTCCAGTTTCATTCTCTACCATAGCCTTGAATATTTTGAATTTCTCAAGAGCTTCAGATTTCTCTTTCAGAAAAGTTACCCACATCATCTGGGAGTAGTCATCAATTAATAGAATGAAGTATCTATCACCTTGCACACTCCTGATTCTTGCCAGACCACATAGGTCAATATGAACTAAGTCCAATAATCTGGTAGAAGATTGTTCTTTGCTTCTGAATGAGATTCTACTCTGTTTACCTAACTGACACTCTTTATACAAGCTATTTGTAGGTTTCACCAATTTTGGAAGATCTCTTACAGCTTGAGTGTTGCTTATCTTGATGATGTTATCAAAATTCAGATGACACATTCTCCTATGCCATAACCAACTCTGATCAATTTGAACAAATAGACAACTTTTACTAGTACCAACTAAATGGAAGATATTACATTTTATTTGGGTACCGGATGCAATCTCTGTTCTAGAACTTTCAAAGATCTTGCATTTTCCATTCTTGAATCGGAGATCATCACCTTTGTCCACCAACTATCCAACACTGAGAAGATTCTGCTTCAATCCTTCAATATACAGTACATTACCAGTTTTGTTTTTTCCATCAAAAGAAATAGTTCCTCTACCTTTGATTCTACTAGCAGAATTATCACCAAATTTTACCACTCCTCCTTCATATCTTTCTAGATCTAGGAACTTATTTTTGTCACCTATCATATGGTGAGAGCATCCACTGTCAATGACCCAATCATCCTTTTCTTCAACTTGGGCAGCCAAAGCTCTTTCTACAACTTTATGATTGATAGATTTAGAGGGCATTGGATCTTCTTCCTTGATGGCAATAAACACCCAATCACTTTTGGATTTGTTTCCTATCTCTGATTCATCATATGTTACTCCTTCATTATCATCATCTTCATGAACATAGTAACAATTCTTTTGGAACCTTGATTTGTTAGGATTTGGCCTTGAAAATATTTCCGGACACCTTGAGGCAAAATGACCAATCTTATTGCAGTTAAAACAATTAAAAGGCAATTTCCCATCATACTTACCAGATTCTCTTGGCAGTCTTTTTGCAATAAGGGCTTCAAGTTGAGCAGTTTCAGCTTCTTCTTCTTCTAGGTCTTTTCTTGCTTTTTCATACCATGATAGTTTCCTTGAAGTGTTCTCTCCCAGATCAAACCTTTGTTTTCCTTTTATAGAAGCACTAGCTTTGAATGTAGATTCAGTCTTGGGGGGGCATCTCCATACTCGGTCAGTTCAAATGCAACCAATTTAGCAACCAATTGATCTCTTGTGACACCTAAATGGGCTCTGAATTCTTCAATGGAAGCAAACTTGTATTTATAAGAGGCAGGAAGGGATCTAAGAACTTTGCCAACAATCTCATCTTTATCCAAGACTCCACCGGCACATCTAATGCCACAAACAAGCTCATTTACTCTTAGCATAAAAGTAGTGATATTTTCATCTTCTCTCATCTTCATATTTTCAAATTTTCCTTTTAGACTCTGTAGCCTTGCACATTTAACATACTTGTCTCCTTCATGCAGAAGTTCCAGTTTTCTCCAAATTTCAAAAGCAGTTTGTAGGTCAACAACATTTGTTAGCTCTGAATCAAACAAGGCACTTAGAAGAGATTCTTTAGTCTGCAGAATGTTTTCAGCATCTGTGATTTCATTTGCAATTTTCGGGCCATTCTGGGGAGGAGTATACTTCGTTGTAGCCATGGTCCAGTACTACATTCCTATACATTGCAAGTGACATTGCATGCGACTTTTCCAAAGATTAAAATTGGTTCCATCAAACTTTGGACTATCCTTCTTGTAGGATGACATCCTGGATCTCCTCAAGCGGTTAATCTCTTTTAGAGGAACTTGGCTTTGATACCAATTGTTAGATTCAGGACAGACAACTGAGAGGGGGGGGTGAATCAGTTGTCCAAAACTTTCTTCTTAAATCCACTTTGTAATTTAGCAGCATAATAATAAATCAATTGGAAATACAATGCATTAAATCAAGATTAGAAACACATTCACTCATGAGACACCAAGATTTTGATGTGGAAAACCCGGTTAAGGGAAAAACTACAGGGTGACTAACCCAAGATTGTAGTCTCTGTTAGAATAATATAAAGAATAAAATGGCACATGCCAATTAGGGCTCACTGCCCGAGCACACTGCTCACAAGAGGCCCACTACCTACAAGAGACACACTGTCTACAAAATAATAAGTATCACATACTTGAACTAGAGAATAACATTTTCACCATGCTTGAATCAGTTCCATTTAAGCCCAATACATATGTTCTACCTTTCGCTCTCCTCCTCACTACCACGCTCTCATCTCCACAAGATACCCTTTGAAATGACTTTACAATTCCTTATTTATGCAAGACATCGACTTAGGAATGATCATCTAAGTCAACAAACATTACAGAGAAAATACATGAATATAACATGACTAATAACAAAAAAACTTCACGTGGATCAGTACATTGTCGGCCATAGAGATCTGAGACTTCAATCTTCATTTGGGAACAATCCAATCTTCACACATCTTCAAGATCATCTGTAGGATGTATAATTCATCCGGTCGGTCTGACTTAGGAAGAACACCATCATCCGGAAGTAATCCTTCAATTGTGAGCTTAAACTTCAATGCGAACCACCAACACGAACGGACATGATCCAAAGACCTCGACAAGCTTTCCTGAATCACAAGAACATCCACATTACATCTGCTTACTGAGATCCTTATCGCCTTCATCTGGAACCTCAAGAACACAGTCTGTCATCATTGTCACAATAGAATAGATGCTTGTGGACCTCCAGACCATGAACCAATTAAGTTGTCAATTCACATTGACTTCCTAAACACTCCCTAAAATCTGCAGAATAGGATATTGCATTTCCAGATCTCACCAAACCTATCTATGTCACTCTGTCACCTTTGAACACCTGCTAGAATTGGTTTTACTTAAGCGGCCACAACTTCTTTAGATCATCATGCGGACCTCTGAAATCTTTACTGGATCATCTTAAGACACATATCTAGAAACCCTTTGAACTGCATCCTCTGATCTTAAACTTAGCTAAGATTTTTAGTTCACTGTCTTCACTGTTCTCCTCTATTCTTGATTAGAACTAATTTTCTCAATATCCTCAGCATACAGCTCATCCAATCCTTATCATCAATGCAATAGGAGTATGTTGACATCAATGACAACACTGGTTATGCCCATACTTGCAACATTTAGGTTCACCCTATCTGTGAACACGTTACAACTCTTCATTGGAGTTTGTGACCTTCCTTAGCCGACATGGAGGAATCTATTAGTTTGGAAATGATATATAAAGATGTAATAGAAACTTATGAAATTAGTTATCAAGTTCAAGATATAGTGATAGCTGATAGTTTAGATTTTGTGCGAAGGGAGCTTCAAAGCTTTATCTTGCGCATGTATGTAATCATGCCTGTGAGCCCTAATTCTAAGCTCGCATGTTGCTGACTAGATTGTATTTGAATTCTTTGATATACTGAATGATTGAATTTGCATTTATTCCATTTTCTTTGAGTTGTTTCCATTGTGTTTACTCTTGTTGCATGGTTCAGATAGTTAATTCTGTGAACCCTCCTACCGTGATTGCACCAAGAAGGGTGACAATGGGTCACCTTGTTGAAGGCCTCCTGTGGGGGAGAAAAAACCCATAGGGCTTCTATTTATCAAAAATGAATACCTCACTGAGGAGATGCAGTTGAAGATCCAATCAATCCATTCATTATTAAAATTGAAGGTTTTCAAAATACTCACAGTGAATCTCCAATCAACCATGTCATATGCCTTACTAACATCAAGTTTTAGAACCATACTGCTTTGATTGATGGTTGTGATTAAGTGGATAGAGTCATGGGACACAATGATCCCATATGTGATGATTTGGCTAGGCGTAAATCTACTCTATTCTTCTGAAATAATGAGTAGCAGTAGGGTTTGAGGTGGTTTTCTATGACTTTTGCAATTATTTTGTATATGGTATTGTTATATCAGAACATGTCCCCTTGGGGGCTTTTCCCTCTTAAGGTTTAGCTCCCGGGTCCTATTTGTACATTTAGAGCATCTTTCATTATAATCTGACTTCTTGATGAGAAAAGCCTAAAGTTCCATCACAATTTGGACTCAGGGGATACACCTAACAACAATTCTACATGAAATAGGGGTGGACTAGGGCGCCCATGCCCTGGTCCTGCCCTATTTTAGGTTAGGACCAGTTTTGGAGTGTTAGTTTATGATTGTTATTTAGGTCCTATGCCGACATGGTAAGTTTCAATTATGAAATTCTTGGTGGGAATGTTTGTAGTTACATATATAAGCATGTTTAGGCATTCATTTGTAAACTAGATGGCATTTTGGATTCATGAGCTTATGTGAAAGTGATTCAAGGCATTCATTGTGTGTTGTAGAGCAGAATTTGTGTTGTTATTGTGTTCATATTCGCAGATTTGAGCAGCCATCTCCTCATGGCCTTAAGAGCTTCTTCCTTCCATGAGATCTTCACTACAAAGTGATATCAATTATGTTTTCAATCATTTATCATTTGGATTTTGCCTCTATCCCGTAGGGATACACACTCTTTCTCTAACAATGGTGTTTAGAAGACTTGAATGTCTCTCTGGGGCTTGACTAAGGCAAGCCTCTAAACACCACAACCCCAAACCATTTTTCCATGATTGCAGGTTATAGGTTGTAGGAACAAGAAAAGTGGAGTTGCAGGAGAGCATTGCAGACTGTCGGAATTGCAGATTTGAAGAGAAAATAGGGACCTGGACTAGGGAGCCCACTCATTAGTCCTTTAGATCCCGCAACAAGAAAATCTCTGGAACAACAGGAACAAGTTGCAGAAAAGGTTTCCAGATCCTGACAAAAAGCATGGCATTGGAGTAGGGTGCCCGCTCATTAGTCCCTGACTATTTTGCTTTCCAAACTTTGAAGTCTGGTATGCATTTGATTATCATTTAGTATCTCTATGTGCGAGCATTTTCTGTGATTTGTCTGTTTACTTCCGAATTTGCATAATTAGGGTTTTGAGCGTAATTGGGCATAATTAAACAACAAATCTACACAATTCCAATTTTCCCTACATTCCAAGTGATTGTAGACCTGATAGTAGATTTCCTACTCAACCTAAAGTCCTTGAATGTTTAAGGTGAAAGGAGGATTCACATAAACCATCAAATCAAACCCTCTTACAATTTTACCTTAAACATTTTGGTGAACCCATATTTTTATTGAATTTTGCACCTTGCTAAGTGTTGTGCTTTAGATTTACATTCATTTCATTCATTCATTTCATTTTTCATCTTATTGCATTTGGAAAAATTACAAAAAAATTAAAAAATTTGAAAAATTTGGCATTTTAGCTTGCGTTTTCATATAATTTGAATTAGTTGGCATTTAATTTAATAAATTTATGTCATTATCATTAGATCTGATTTAAAATACATAAATTTTTCATTCAACATTCATTTAGGTTGCATTTTCATGCTTAAATTGATAAAAATTGCTTGAAATTGTGCATTTTTTCATATAACCTAGTTTTGTATTAGCTAGGGTTTGTAGTCAAAATCTTGTTTCAAATTTTACTACCCTTTTAAAACACTCATTAGGATTTATTTCTAACTTTAGTGTTGCATCATAGTGGTTTGCTTGCAAAATTTCATGCCTAGGGTTTGAAAACCTTGATTTTCACTAGATTTGGCCTTATTGACTCTCTAGATTTGCATCCTAGGCATGTTGTAACAGATTTTTTTGCACTAATTGGATGTTATCAAGGCTATAATCTTCTTCCCATCCTAAAATTCTTTACAACACCTTTTTATTGGGTCCTTACAGTGGAAATTTGGTGAAAATTTGCATATTTTAGTTATATTTTCCCTAGGGTTTGACCTTGAGTTGCACTATAAGCATGTTGTGAAATATTTTATGCCTTTAGGTGATTGATATTACTGATATAATTTTCTACACCTCCTAAAATTCTTTACAAAACCTTTTTATTGGGTCCTTACAGTGGAAATTTGGTGAAAATTTGCATATTTTAGCTATATTTTCCGTAGGGTTTGACCTTGAGTTGTACTATAAGCGTGTTGTGAAAGATTTTATGGATTTAGGTGATTGATATTACTGATATAATTTTCTGTACCTCCTAAAATTATTTACAAAACCCCTTTTGTTGGGTCTTTGCATTGAACATTTGTGAAAAATTGCATATTTTAGTGCATTTTCACTAGGTTTTGACTTGTCATCATCTTAGATTTGCATAAAAAGTGTGTTGTGAAGGATTTTATGGCTTTATTGGACTGATATCAGACATATTATTTTCTACCCTTGATCAATCTCCTTACAACACCCTTTCTTTCCCTTATTTGCATTAAAAAAGTTGAAAAAACAAGCACTTTGGATCTTAAGCATATCCTGCTCCTAGGGTTTGTTCTATTAGTTTGTGCATTTTGTGTTGCATGCTCTTGCATGAGCCTTATGACCTATTGCCCTAATAGAAACATTCCTTTAAGAAGAAGCAGAAGACTCATGGGATGTAGTCCCCTTGAAGAAAACAATATTTAGACCTCTAAAAATCTATTGAATACCTTCTTTACAAAAGGAGAGACACAAATTTTGCAAGATATTATACCTCCTACAACCACTATGGAAGATCAAGTATTTCATGATGTCAATGACACTATTGAGGTGGTTGCACATGTACTCGATGAACAAATAAACAAACTTGACAAAGATCTAGCCGAATTTCAAGCATTCATAGAAACTGAGAGAATAGCGGAAGAAGTTGTACTTGTGATTCACCATGTAAGAGAATTGATAAAAGAAAGACAAGATGGTATTGATGTTATCTGAAGTTTAACACATGTTGTGCAAACTAATGTCATGTCGGTGACTGAATGTACAAAAGTTATTAACAACATCTCATCACTGTCTCATATGCAAGTATCAGCACCTATACCGACCACTGGAATATCTACATTTACATCGACAATTTTAACAACCAATGCAAATGCTTGTAGAAATGCTACCATTGGTATTGGAGTATCTAATGGAACTAGTTCACAAAATTAGAAAACTGTGGGATTTAATTATCAGAATTTGGTTTCTAAGGGGACCTCTTCTATGAATAAATGTTCTCAACCACCTATCCGTTCCACTTATTCCCAGCCACCTATTACTTATTTGCAACCATTTTCCACCTATCACTATGTCCAACCACCATTGACCTATTCACAGCTTCCGTTTATCACAACTCAGGCTCAATTAGCTCCTCACTTTGGTTCTAATTCCTCACAGCAAACCACATCTCCCATTGATGCCATCTTAAACCAACTTCTGTAGGGAATGACTACTTTACAACAAAAGGCGACAAACTTGACAAATTCCTCACAAAATAATATACCAACTTATCATGCCCGTAATCCCCTATCATATGCAATCTTGAGAACTCCTATACCTAAGCAGTTTAAGACCCCTTGCTTTGAAAAATATTGTAGAAAAGGTGATCCTAATACCCATGTGGCAGCATTCACGACTATGTGTAGTGATTTCTACTTTGAAGAGGACTTGTTAGCAAAACGTTTCCTATGATCTCTCAAAGATACTACTTTAGAATGGTTTTGCTCTTTGCCTCTGAATTCAATACAATCTTTTTTGTAGTTGGTTGATCAATTTTTATAACATTTCCAAACAAATATTGGACCTCAATTTTCTTTGATTGATTTAGTTCATTGTAAGCAAGGGCCAAAAGAGAAGTTAACTGAGTTTATTAGTCGGTATCAATCTCTCTATGCACAAATTCAATATTAGATGAAGGATGAGGATGTTCAAAAGGTGTTTAAAACAAATCTACAACCTAACATCCATGATAAGATTCTCTTGATGAAGTATAACTCTTTTCAACATTTATGCATTGCCCTTCGTGATTATCAACTTTCGTCTAGTTAGTATGAAAACCAAAACTCATCGGCTCAAGTTGGCCAATCCATGGGTGGACCATCGCAAAACAAATTTAAGAAGAATAATAATAGGAGTTTCATCAAGATTAATGGACTGAATTCGAATAACTTTTCTCAAGTATCTGCTATCACTAATCCATAGAAGGCACCGTATCAGCAAAGAAAGTTTACTCCAATATCTGAGTCTTACCATTCTACCATGAATCAAGCTATGAGTAATAATCTTATGAAGCTTCCCCTGATTAAGCCTTTGGATCCTAACAAACCTCAAGGACATTACTTTGATGCTAATTCCTTCTGTCATTATCATCAGACACAAGGACTTAATATTGAATGATGTATGCATCTTAAACATGAAATACAGGACCTCATCAACTCGAATGTGATACAGGTATCAGGTGTGAATGACAATGGAAATAAGTTAGTTGCTCTATTGAATAAGAATTTACAAATCTTTACTAGTCCTTTGCCTAGGCATACTGATAAAAATATGATGGAACAGGGCTTAATGGAAATAGATGATGATGATTATTTGGAATACGATAACATCATAGGCATAATAGAAGTGGATAAGGAAAAGTTGGATAAGCCATCTCATCCACGTAGAAAAGGAATTTATGTTGAGATTCCTCCTCTGTTATCCTTACAAGGATTAGGAGATAACCAAAATGCATTGGAAAAACAAATGGAACAACCAATATAGACAGCTATACCAAAGCAAAAGAGAGAGATAGTACAAGATGATTCTTGTTACTATGATAGATGAAATCAACAACATAAACTTGCTAAAAATTAGAAAAGAGTAAGATGATTATCATCAGTTGGAAATAATAGTGGTTCTCCTCCTCATAAGAAACACAAGGTCTCACTTACACAAGGATTTGAGAAACAAGCATTACATGGATTTTCTGACAATAAGCAATACTCTCATAAGAACCACTCGACCTTCACACAAAACTCAATTGAGTACCTCTCCAAGAGGTTAGTAGGCTCTAAAATTTAGTTTGATGGTACTACTAGGTAAGTATCTCTAACCCTTTATCTCTCATGATGTGTTTCCCCTGTGATGTGTTATGTGTTGTTTAGGCCTCCTGGGATGACCCTTGATTCTCTTATAAGGTCCAGGTTACCAGGAGACCACCTCTGTTGTGACCCTTCTTCTATTTTGTATCATCATTCTTCTATATTACTTCTCCTCTATTTTCATTGTTGTGTGTTGTCTTATAGACATAACATTGCGGTTGGTGACTTGGGGAAACCCTCCTACATGATTGTCCCTAAGGCACTTGTTTCTCCTCTCTCAATTTATTGTTTCCATTCCTCTAGTGTTTCTATCTAGCAGGCGGATGATGAAAAACATATTATACTGATGCGGACCTAGCGTCCCTTTAGTGAGAAATCAAAAATTGGACTTAGTTCCTATATGATGATGGGGTTGATACATATTATCCAATGCTTGGCTAGTAGAATCACTCCATGCACTTTGTCATGTGATCTTGATGATGTCTTATCACACTTACAAACCATAACAATACTGCTTCTCCGTGCACTTTGTTTGTCTTTCAATCTTGCCTTGGTGACACTCGATTATGAGATTTTTGTGGTATAGCCCCATGATTATACCTGATCTCTGAATTTGTAGTATAACCTTAGCTCTTTGTGTGGTTGATCATATGCATTGTTGTTTATCATGATTATTTGGACACTAACACTTTTCTTGCAGGGATATGTTTGTGGGAACATTTGGCAATCGTAATGTACGTGTCACCTCCGAGGGGCATGGGCTTTGCGAGAGCTCATGTTCCCATGTGTGTTTTCTTCCTACCTTAACATGCTTGATATCGATACTTGATATCAACCACCTTAAGGTGGGGGCATATATAAGGTAAGCTGTCTGTTGTAGATATTAGCAATGTGCTTGTTCTTAGGTGCAGTCTTAAAGACTGGTGGCGATGAGTCCCTCGTACACTCTGAGATTTGTTTGAAATCTATAATTTAATCCCTCTACGGAGGTGGGGATATCGCATCCCTTTTCTATCTTAAGCCCTTTATGGAGGCAGGGATGGTGTATTTCTCATGGAGAGTGCACATCCTGTCATTTTCAAAAGTCCTCATAACAAGGCGGGAGCGGTTATGTGACTAACTCAACCCTTAAGCATGTCTTCGGTGATTGTTGTGGTGAAGCCCAATTGTCTGTGTGTGCCTGTAATGTGCCTGAGATGGTGTTGAACCTAGAAATATGAACACTCCATTGCTTATCTACCATGTTTTCTCCATGTCTTCCAAGTGTGTGTGTATTGCGTGTTTGTTCCCAAGCATAGTTTAAAGACTGGTGGTGATGAGTCCCTCATATGCTTTGGGATTTGTATGGCGTGTGTTGTTCTCAAAATCAGCTACGCTCATTTTTGTAGACAACCTGTATGAAACTTGTCTGTTTCATAGCCTACACTCTAAGTTTGCAAATTGAGACAAGTACTCTTGGTCTCATGCGAAGTCATCTGACATCCTAGAAGAGTTTGCAACATTTCCTTATGATGATTCCTCGAAAATCGTGAAGCTTGTTTTGGTCATAAACTTGCCAAAATATCAATTATTGAATATTTTGGGGGTGTTAGAAAAGTTGTATTCACATGCGATAGTGGTCCAAATAACCTCTATTACATGTGTTTTGTTGTTTCATGTGTAAGGTCAGCCCTTTTTGCTGCTTTGGCATATTTTATCAAAGTTCTTTTAACATGCATGTGAGAGCGGTCCTAACCACCGCCCGTGCATGTCCCCTGTCAAAGTTTAATACATGTAATAGTGGTAGTGTTCATCACTTGCACATGTTTTAAGTTGTTTTACATCATATGCGAGAGCGGTCCTAACCCCCGCCCATGCATGTTGAGACAGTGAAATCCACCGCTCAAGCAAAATCTTGGTGAATCTATGGACTTAAGGTTGCATTAATGGCACTCGTGCCATGTTTTAATGCAAACTTTAAAACCTATTTAATCATTTTTGATTCATTTTGTCTTGTTTATTTTTATTACCAAGCCTTCTAATCAACTGGTAAACCCTTTTTGAGATCATTTGATCGTGTCAACTGTGGATTCAAGTGTTTTTCATCTTCTAAATTCGTGACTAGGGTTTTAGGTTGGCCTTTCTAGGTAAGCTTTTGTTTTCCATTTTTTCTTTTGTTTTCATGCTTGAAAATAAAGGTATGTTAGTATTGTTGTTTATTTTCTTTTCATTAAATATTTTTGTCAAAATTCGTAGATTTGGTTTCTTTGTGTGTGCGAATGGAATTCTCATCACTCGCCTTGTTAAACTTAGGCTTTAGTTTCAAACATGCACTGGCAGTATTTCTTGCCACTCTCATAGTGAACTTAACATGTTTCAACTTAAATGTGTAGGAGTGGGGTTTTCCCCCGCCCTCGTATCCTTTACACATTTGGTTTTTCCCATATGTAAGGGCGGTTAAAATTATCGCCCTTACATAATCTTTATGTATTTCCCACATGCAGAAGCGGTCGAAACTCCTGCATTTACACATAACTTTGAGTTTTCAAAATTACCTACAGTAGTGGTCAATTTAACCGATGATACATCAAAACCCTTTCATTCAACATGCACCAGCAGTCCTTTTAGCCGCTCTTGCATGTGCCACAAGACTTGCATTTTTCCCACATGTAAGAGCGGCCTTTTCACCTGCCCATACATGAAAACCTCATTTTCATCCAACATGTAGGAGCGGGCCTTTTCACTGCCTTGACATGAGATTTAACCTTCCCACATGCAGGACCGGTCATTCTGACCACCCGTGCATGAATTTTTGCAAAATTTCCTAACACTGGGAAATTTCTGCAAATGATGCCTTTAACCTGCCTTCACCTAATTTTTTGACTTGTGCAAGCTTTAGCCCTTTCAAGCTCATCCTTGTGATCATGATCATCGACATGCAGTTTCCTAGTTTATCCATTTTTCCCCTAATTGAGAGATCATGGCCTTTTGCAGTTTTCAACAAACATCCGTGGTGGATATCTCTTCTAGATTTCTCTTCAGAGCTGATGTCAGAGCCGTCTCCTTCCAAAGCCAAAATCATGAAGTACAAATATCAAGTGGTCTTCCCTGTCACTTCAGTGCAGTCAAATATTGATGAAATCAAGGATACAGAAATAGGACATGTGGATATGGCAGAATTTGTGGACAGAACTAAACAGACAAATCCTTCCAGACACATGCAAAAGATCATTGCCAACAACATTCACTTGGTTGCCTCTTTTCCAGTTTCTGCCCATAACCTTGAGTTCGTTCTTCAGGTGGCTAGCCATTACAATAGGGATACTAGGGTTGTGACAGATTCCCAAGGGAATGTGATCATGAGGTTGGATGCAGAATTTCTTGATAAAATTTTCATGTGTCCACCTATTGAAAACATTGGACAGATTGATTTTGCTCAAGGGCAAAAAGACTATGATACAGATGTGGAAGTTGCAAGAAGGTATATAAACAATAAATGGTTGAAAATTCCTCGAAGCAATCTGACAGATGGCCCAAGGATCTCCCTAGGAGTGATTTTGTAGAGGAAGTTTGTGATTTGATCACACTTTTGAGTCGTATTAGAGGACTCCCTTCTTCCTCCAAGTTTCAAGAATGGATGTACACATACATTAAGGTGATTCTTCGGGGCACACAAAGAATATTCTGGGGAGAGCAGATCAGTAATGTATTGCATGAACAATTGGTGAGGGTCAACACAACATTCAAATTCTATATAACCTCATATCTTGTATATGTTACTGTTAGCATGAGGAGCTTTCTCGGTTTGACTCAGGTTGGTGACAGGAGATTGGTTCCTGTATATGAGTATTATCCTCAAATTACTCTAAAGGGATCAATCCATCATTTCCAAAGGGTTAATGATGCCTTCTTTTTAGTATTTATGTGCTTATGGAACAATGAACTTGTTTAGAAGAGGGTCTCAGATGAAGCTTGGGAAGTTGTGAATTCTTTTGGCTACTTGTTCTTACAATTCCCTACTTTCACATATCTCAGAGTAGGGTATTATCCCAGTGACTGAATTGTTCTCATGGAATTATGTAGGTAGCTGATTGTAGTACATAATAAACAAATAGAGCTGAAAAAGTTAGGGATAAAGTTTCCCATAGAGATTGGAACGAATTCAGTTTAGTCAGCTAACAAGGCAAAAATAGTTGATTCTGAATTGTAGGTGGTCACCATGCAAACTTTCAAGAAAAGGGACCGTTTTGACATCAGGAGGGGACAAGATAAGATTAAAAGAAAGTCAACCTTCCACGTGTCTATGGTGGAAGATATTTGGGCTGATCTGAGGACACAAAATGAGATTACGAAGTTAGACTATTGCAGACTTCATTTGAGTTAGATAGAAGAGCTGGGCCTTGCTGATATTCTAGATGGAATGGATGATGATGTGGATGTTCTAGATCCCAAATAAAACATTGAGAATGTTGAAGTCTCACCTCTTCTAGAGCTGAAATGGTCAGTTTAAGAGGAAACTTCCATAAGGAAAAGATTTCAACCAATCCTGGCTAACGCAAACATATGGTTGGAAAGCAAAGGGATAAAATTGAAGGAATTTCTCATAGGGTCAAAAACTGAAGCACAGGAACAAATAGGCAAGAAAGTAGAAAATAGGACCAAGAATAAGAGTGACACCCCTTCTTCCTCCAAAATACGAAAACCAAAAATTAAGTTTGTATCCAAGGGAGGGAAGAAGAAAGAAGTTGCAGAAACCTCCAATGTCATTGAATCAGGTGCTGAAGATACAAATGTTGAGCAAATGGAGGTTAAAGATGTTGAGACTGAAAAACAAAATATTCAGAAATCTAAGGATGCCCAACAAACAGAAGTGTCTGATAAATTTGATGAAGAAGATGAAACTGAATAAGGCAAGGATGAGAATGTAGAAAAGGAACAACTTGGTGATCCACATCAGTCCCCTAAGAAAGATCTTCTCACTGAATCACGAGTTTCGACACCCCTTCCTCATGCTCCTGTTTCTGATAGTTTTCTAGTAGTTTCAAGTGTTCCTATTTCACCTATTTTTATTGTTTCTTCTGATAATACCCCTACTTCTATAAGAACTAGTTTTGGGACTGTGTTTGATTCCTCTAGTTCTATCCCATGTTTATCTTCTCTGTCTTTTGATATTGGTGAACAATCTATTTTGGAAAATCTTCTAGATGGTTTAGAAAAAGTTATTGACACAGGTGTAGTTTTTACCAAAAAAAGTCCTATTGTTACCATAACAGGTGTAAATATGGATCCGGGGAAACAAGTAGTGGATTCATCTCCGACTATTAGTGCTTCTATGCTCCCTCCATGGTTGTCTGCATATACTCCCAAGAGAAAGAAGCAAGCTATTTCGCCAGATGAAATTGATATAGAGAAGCTGTTACCTATGAAATCAATGACTCTAAAGAAAAAGCCTAAGACTGTTTCTAGGCTTATCAATGAAAAAGGGATCAGATATGCAGAGATTGCAAAGCCACCAGAGGATGCTACTATTGACAATTTTGAAATGAATGATTATGTCGTCTCAAGGGTTGAGTTAGGTAAGCTAACTCATGAAGGCATAAAAGTAGATTTCAAACTACTGCGAACACCTTGCTCAAAAAATATGATGAAGTCAAAAAGGAAAAAGAACAGTATAAAGCTAAAGCAGAACAATTTGCTGCTATTCTTCAAAAAATAGTAAAGTCATCTGAAATTGTGGAACCCATGGTAGTGACTGTAGAAGATCAGCTAATCCAGAAGGTTGAAAAAGCTTAGGCTAGAGGAAGAGTGGTAGGAGATATTGTGGAATGTTTGTTAGCTCAAGGGTGAATTCTACTGAAGACCACTGTAGAAAGAAAAGAAAAGATGGGTAAAGCCAAAGCCAAGCTTGATAACATGGTTGACTTACTCTCCCAAGAACTGCAGGATTAGGAAGAAAGCTTGGAGGAGTGGATAGAGATGAAAAAGATTAAGATAAAGAATCTGATCACCATCGGGGTCATCGTAAATAGGGAATCATATCTTAAGACTAAGGAGTCTTTGGTTCATCACATCCATATAATAAAAGGCTTGCTTGAGGACTTATGTCAAGCTTGTGAAACAAGTGAAGACAACAATGTCACACTTCTACACAGGCTGGAAGAACTCCCATGCACCCTCACAGGTGAAGATCATAAGTTTCTTTCAGAAGATGGAATGATAAGCTCTTTCGAAAAGATGGTTCAAAGGAAATTCAAAGATGAAGTTCCCTCAATACTTTCCATGGACAATCTTTATGATCAGCATTCAACTTTTGAGAAATTGAACGACAATCTTGACAAACATGAGAAGGCAATAAAGGTAGTAAAATATGCAATTCTTTGGGTCCACACTATCTCAAAAAATACAGCTAAGCCGGATGCATGTGAAATGGTGGCTATACAAGCCATGTACCAGAATTTCCTAAAGAAGAATGATGGAGGAAGCTGATACCTTAGCTTATTTTATTCTTGTATATGTAATTTGAATTTTGTTCTGGACATATTCATATGTAATTTTCTAAAATGTAATTACATGTGAGGCAAAGGAAGTCCTAAGTCAAATAGGACTCTTCTATTTGAATAAGTCAAAGTAGTTAGGATTTTCCTATTTTTGCTCTTGGTTTCTCTTATAAATAAAGAGGAACCCCATTGTAAATATCATCTTTTATCTATTGCAAAGAAACTCTGCCAAATTGGAAAACATTCCAAGACTTTGAGCTTTTTATGTTTATCATATCTTTCAAGTGAATATCAATATAAGCAGGCAATTTGAGTATCAAACTTTGAGTTCAATCATATTGTTTTATGATATCAATGTTCTTATGGCATTGGTGTTATATTATAATGAATCATTGTTGGAATTGTCGGGTTTATTGAAATTTGAGAGGAGTGTTCTTATTTTGGTTGAATAGACTTTGCGTTATTTTTCTCATTGCGGGAGTTTGTGTTTATTTGTGGGAACATAATTGTTTAGAGGCTTTGTGCTGTAAAGTGTTGTGTTCAAGTTAGTTATATATATTGGGTGAAAGTGGAGACTTTGGGTTGCATTTGAACTCAATTAAGTTTGTTTGTGAGAAATAAGCCAAACGATAGAAAACTTTGCGTTTTTGTGGTTTGTCTTGGTTCAAGAATTATCAAATATCATCTATTGTGAAGTTATTTTGTAAGAGAGAAACATCTATTCTAAAAAAATAGAATAGGATGCGATGGAAACACCCCAAGAATAGTTTTAGTTTATTTAAGTATTAAAAGTTGTTTGTTAGAAAGAGCTCATTATCTAGAGGGAACCTCCCCTTGTTGAGAGGAGAGACTTAGTCTCATCATAGCTGTGGCGATCTAACCATTTTGTCATTTAGTTAGCTAATTGATAAAATATTCACACAATAGTTTTTTGGTGACTCTACTGGGGAAGGAACGCGCAACTTGAAGCCTCAGGCTCTGAGTTGAAGCACTACAGTTCTTTTCCATTATTTTCAAGATTTTTCAAAATTTTGTTGAGTACACTACACTCTAGCATATTCATGGTATACAAGAAGCAAGAGAGCTCAAGGTATTATTGTTCTTATATTTGAGTTGATGCAGCAAAATAACTTTGGTCTTTTACTTCCACGACCTCGACTTCAGCGAACTAGGAGTTTTCCTCCTACCAACGCCAGGTCTCCAATACTAGGTGAAACTTCTAGTTCTAGTACTAGTAGTGTTTTGTCTATTCATATTCCATAGAGGTTTGTTATCACACCCTTTAATCATCGCACCATGGCAGTTCAAGGCCCTTGGGGTAAGACTTTTGGTCCTTTGAATTTAACCCCACCATTGCATGAACTACCTCATAGTTCAAGAATTTTCCTAATTTCTATGGAAATGGGAAAGTCCATTCGGATGAACACATTGCAGCTTTTTGCATAGCTTGCAGTGTATTAGGTGTGGAACATGAAGATGTAGCAGTAAGACTTTTTGTGGAAACACTACAAGGTGCTGCTACAGATTGGTTTTACCATCTTCAAGCTCAAACTATAACGAGTTGGAACACTCTCAAGACCAAGTTTGAAGCCAGGTTCAAACCTATGGAAGATGCACATGCCTTGTTAGCATAGCTAACATAGATGAAGAAAGAGCCACATGAACCCATGCGAGATTTCATTGCTAAGTTCAATAAGATGAGAAATAGGATTCCTACAACTGCTCAGCCAACAATGGAGAATCTTAAGTGTTTCTTTATCAATACTCAGCTTCCCGAGGTGAGCTTTCTGCTAAGGCAAGCTGGCCCCATGAATCTTCTTGCAACTCAAATTTTGGCTACCGATGTTGAAGATGATCTTATCCTTGCAGGTAAGATAAGAAGAGATTCTAACAGAAATAGAGGTCCTTCTTCTACTGATAATTCTTCCACAAGCACCACAGATCCTATGGTGCAAAAGTTAGCAAATGAATTGCTAGCTCTAAAAAGACAAATGTCACAAGGTATGTCTGCCCCTCCTTATCGGGATATACCAAGGAGAACATTTCCTAACAATTCATATCAAGGCAATGCTGCCGAAAATCAAGGGCAACACAATCATCTTCCACCCACATAGGGGAAGCTCGCCATTGAAACAGCGCCGGTCAACTCAGCAGTTGGCTATTATGAAACAAAACATGATCATTCTTTCCAACCTGAGTTGGACCAGGAGAATGATGCTAATCTTTTTACAGAAGGAGAAGAAGAATTAGCTAGCGACTCTACCATTGGCTTTCTGAATTACCAAGATGAAGCTGAAAAAGAAGAAGTATATGATGGAGCATATGCTATTTTTACTAGGTCCCAAAATGAATCAAATCAACAAGATGATAAAGGAAAGGTAAGAGAGGAACCTCAGCTAGTGATCTCAATTGCCAAACGGGGAACTTTGTTGCCTTTTCAGTCGAAGGACCCGGTTAGCAATAAGCAAGTAAGTACATCTAACAATCCTGTATCTTCTACTTCTGTCCCTCAGACTAGTACTACCCCTAATAAAACTTAGAATGATGGATTTCCTTCCTCTGTTCCTAGTTCATTTCAGCTATTTGATATTATAGATCATGCTAGGAAGACTAAAATTCAAATGTCTGAGGTTGAGTATTTACAAGCTAATCTAGAATAGTTTGATAGGTTAGCAAAATATGTCAAAAACAAGACTGTCCCTACAGGACAAGAGTTTCCAAAAGTTTCCCATGATCCCTCAAAGAACAAATCTACCCAAAATAATCTTGTCACTACTCCCCTTGTTATCCCAGGAAAAATAGAACCTTTCTATATTTCTCTATTGGTAAATGGTCATAAGTTGAGCAATTGCATAATAGATTCTGGGGCCTTTGATAATGTCATGCCCACCAAAGTAGCAGATACCCTTGGCCTCACATTAACTAAGACCTTTGGGAGATGTTTCTCCATGGAAAATAAGCAAGTGCCATTGTTGGGCCAAATCAAAGATGCCCAATTTGCATTTGCAGCCTTTCCAGATAAGAGGATTAAGATGACCATCCTAGTACCTTATGTTCCAACCTCTTATGGCATTCTGCTTGGGTGTAATTTTTGTAAAGATATGGGTGGAGAACTGAACATGGACCTGTCCAAAGCAAGGATACCTATTAAAGGTGTCATGCAAAAGTTGTTTCCTGAGAAAGAAGCAAAATATATTGTTACCCAAACAGCAAATCCCAAAGCCCAAATTTTGTTTGAGTCCTCGGGAATGGGTAATTATTTCTTGTCTACTGAAGATACTTATAGTTCAGTAGATGAGATCTCCAACATTTCAGATGCAGAATCAGAGGATATTTCTAGTAAATTAGATGAAAGTTTAGATGAGAGCATAGTGATACCAGAATCTTCTATTTCTGATGATGAAGAATTCACTAGTAACAGAAACATCAAAGTAAAAATTTCAAATGATGTCTGGGTTTTAGAATTTGATGGCAGTTGTTCCTCTACTAGTTATAGAGCCAGAGTTGTTTTGATATCTCCACAAGGTGATATCTTCCCTTTCTCATACAAGCTACAATTTGACAATACCAATAACACTATTGAATACGAGTCATTGTTGCTCGGATTGGAGGCTGCTCATGCTAAAGGTGTTAAAAATCTTCATGCTTAAGGAGATGCTGAATTAGTTGTTTACCAAGTGAGGGATTTATATCAGACCAAAAATGAAAGGTTGAGACATTATCGCAATCGCGTTTGGGATTGCATCGAAGGTTTTAATGCTTTCGACATTTCTGTGGTGCCTAGAGAGTTTAATGATTGTGCAGATTCATTAGCTGTCTCCGCCACCCTCATGGTTCCTCATAAAGACTTCAAAGGTAAGAAGTACACAATTGAGCTGGTCTTCCAACCAAGTGTACTGGATAATGCTGACCATTGGCAGCTATTTAATGGTGATAATCAAATCATATCTTTCTTGGAAAAGATGGATAGCTTTAATGAGCTCTATTTTGAAGGTAGTGAATCTCCACCATAGGAATACATTTCCAAAATAGATTCACAAATTGGTGAAGAGTTTCTTCAACTAAAAGGGAATAAGATTCCAAAAGGTTTGGTTTCCCTGGAAAAGCTATTTGATAAGCATGATAGATATATTAAACATCAGCAACAACTTGATTCAAGTTCATCTATGGAATTTGAACAAGTAAATTTGAGTTCTGAGGAAGATCCCAAAATGGCCAACATTGGGAAGTGTTGCACTGCCGACGAGAAGTTCAAATTCATTACACTCCTTCACCATTACATTGATGTTTTGGTGTATTCTTATGATGATCTAAAGTCTTTTAGGCCTAAGGAGATTCAACATGAAATTCCTCTCAAAGTTGGGTCATTGCCTCACAAGCAGAAACAAAGGCAATACAATCCCAAAATATCAGGTACTATTCTTTCTAAGATTCAAAAAATGTTGAATGCAAGAATAATCTTTCCTCTTCATCATTCTACTTGGATCGTGAATATAGTTCATGTAAGAAAGAAGAACAGAGAAATCCGTATCTGTGTTGATTTCAGGAATCTCAACCAGTCTTTTCTAAAGGATAACTACCCCTTACCCATTATGGACCAAGTGTTGCAAACTGTAACTCGTTCAGAATTGTTGTCTATGTTAGATAGTTTTTTAGGGTATAATCAAGTAGAGATCAGTGAAACAGATCAGTACAAGACTGCTTTCACAACACCTTGGGGCACGTTCGCATATCGCAAGATGCCTTTTGGTTTGATCAATGCTGGAGCTACTTTTCAAAGAGAAATGGACCTCACTTTCAGAGATGAGATGGGGAAATTCATTGTGGTATATCTTGATGATTTAACTATTTTCTCCAAACAACGTCACGATCATGCGTATCATTTGCGACAGGTGCTAGAAAGATGTCAACAAAATGGTATCTCTCTCAACCCTAAGAAATCAGTTTTCAGGTTTACAGAAGGTAAACTTCTCGGTCACATTGTGTCCCAAGAAGGCACTAAAATTAACTTAGAAAGAGTCAAATCCATCCAAAGTCTTACTTTTCCTACTAGTAAGATTGCAGTTCACTCTTTCTTTAGAAAGGTCAATTTTCTGCGGAGATTCATTCTAGAATTCAAGGAGAAAACCCGTCACATTATCAACATGATGAAGGGTAAAGCTATTTTCCATTGGAGTACAGAAGGTAAACCAAAATTTAAGGATATCAAAAAGGCTATAGCTCATGCTCTGGTCCTTGTTTGTCCTGATTAAACTAGATATTTCATAGTATACAGCTATGCTTCTGAACATACACTTTCAGCCATTCTTGTTCAGTAGAATGAAGAAGGTGTGGGATCTCCCATTTCATTTATGAGTTGTCTTCTGAAGGCTCATGAATTGAAATATTCAAATATGGAGAAACATGTTTATGCCATGGTCAAAGCGGTAAAGCATTTCTGGTTCTATATTTTGAATTCACATACTATTGTTTTGGTGCCTAATACAACAGTAAAGTCGATTTTGACTCAACAGGAGTTTGGAACCAAAAGAGGCAATTAGATTGCCAAGATCCAAGAGTTTGATCTTGATATCAAACCTACCAAGCTTGTGCGTGGTAGAGGTTTGTGTCAGTTGATTGCCGATAATGTACCAAAAGAGATAGGGGATGAAGAAGAAGAAGTTGAAGATATGTCGACTGTTCTTTTTGTCACTACTACAGATGAGTGGTATTCAAATATTGCTCATTTTCTTACCTATGGTGAGTGTCCTTCTCATCTATCCTATAAGGAGAAAAGGACTGTCAAATTGAAGGCTGCTAACTATGTCCTATGGGACAATGGTTTGTACAAAAGAAGCCTTGATGGAGTTTTTCTCCATTGTGTGGATAAAGCACAACAAACCAGACTTCTGGAGTCTTTTCACAATTTGTCCTATGGAGGACATTTTTATGCACCTATGATGGCTCATAAGATCCTACAGGCTAGGTACTATTGGCCCACACTATTTCAGGATGCGTACAATTGGGTATGTAGGTGTGAGTTATGTCAACAGTTTGTTGGAAAGCCTAAGTTGGCTGCACTACCCCTCAAGCCAGTTGTAATTGAAGAACCTTTTTAGCAATGGGGCATTGACTTCATTGGTGTTGTGAACCCACCATCAAGTGTGGGACACAAATTTGTTCTTACCACAACTGATTATTTTACCAAGTGGCTGGAAGCCATCCCAGTTAAGCATGCCACTTCTGAAGTGGTATGTAATTTTCTTAAGGAAAATATTATTTCCTGGTTTGGAGTCCCAAACAAAGTTTAGTAGATAATGCTACTTGTTTCTCTTCCAATGAGATTACTGGCTTTTGTTATGAACATGGGATCATTCTTTCTCACTCTTCAGACTATTATCCGCAAGGAAATGGTTAGGCAGAATCAAGTAACAAAAATCTGGTTACTATTATAAGGAAACTGATGGAAGATAATCAGAGAACTTGGCATAAAGTGTTGTTTGATGCTTTATGGGCAGACATGATTACCCCCAAAAGGGTGATAGGTATGTCACCATTTCAACTTCTATATGGTCTGAATGCAGAGATACCTATTACTTTGGAGTTGCCGACATTGAAGTTGGCAAAGGCAATAGAAGATAGAACTTTTGAAAGTTCTATCAACAAAAGAATCATGTACCTAACTGAACTTGAAGAGCAGTGAGCTATGGTAGTAGAACGTATTGTTGAACATCAAAGTCAGGTGAAGAAACTCTTTGACAAGAAAGCAAGGGCTCGTGAATTTCAAATTGGAGATCAAGTCTTGTTATGGGACAAGAGGAGAGAACCAAAAGGAATGCATGGGAAGTTTGATTCCCTATGGAGAGGCCCATTCATCATTCATCAACTTTGTGGTGAAAATAGCTTCTTCCTGGAGTATCTAGATGGAACACCATTCTTGCTACCTCATAGTGGACAACATCTGAAACACTTCAACCTTTGAAGTATCAGATAAGTTCATTTGTACATTTGTATAGTTTTGTGTTTTTGTTTTTCATTTTTGTTTAGTCTTTTGTGTCTTTTTCTTTTTGGTAGCTTGACTCTATAGCCCAATGGCATGGATAAAGGCACTTAGAGACTAGATTCTTCTCCCTTCAATCGTTTCAAAGTTTGACCGATGGAAGTTCCCTAGTTAGAGCCAGCTGTTGTTCTCAAAATCAGCTACACTCATTTTTGTAGACAACCCCTACAAAACTTGTCCGTTTCGTAGCCTACACTCTAAGTTTGCAAATTGAGACAAGTACTCTTGGTCTCGTGAGAAGTCATCTGACATACTAGAAGAGTTTGCGACATTTCCTTATGACGATTCCTTAAAAATCGTGAAGCTTATTTTGGTCGTAAGCTTGGCAAAATATCAATTATTGAATATTTTGGGGGTGTTAGAAAAGTTGTTGTATTCACATGCAATAGCAGTCCAAATAACCTCTATTACATGTGTTTTGTTGTTTTATGTGTAAGGTTGGCCCTTTTTGCCGCTTTGGCATATTTTATCAAAGTTCTTTTAGCATGCATGCGAGAGCGATCCTAACCGCCGCCTATGCATGTCCCCTATCAAAGTTTAAAACATGTAATAGCGGTAGTATTCACTGCTTGCACATGTTTTAAATCATTTTACATCATATGTGAGAGTAGTCCTAACCCCCGCCCATGCATGTTGATCACTCGGTGTAGAGATGGTGAAATCCACCTCTCAAGCAAAATCTTGGCAAATCTATGGACTTAAGGTTGCATTAATGGCACTCGTGCCATGTTTTAATGCAAACTTTAAAACCTATTTAATGGTTTTTGATTCATTTTATCTTGTTTATTTTTATTACCAAGCCTTCTAATCAACTGGTAAACCATTTTTGAGATCATTTGATCGTGTTGACTATGGATTCAAGTGTTTTTCATCTTCTGAATTCGCGACTAGGGTTTTAGGTCGGCTTTTCCAGGTAAGCTTTTGTTTTCTATTTTTTCTTTCACTTTCATGCTTGAAAATAAAGGTATGTTAGTATTGTTGTTGTTTATTTTCTTTTCATTAAAGATTTTTGTCAAAATTCATAGATTTGGTTTCTTTGTGTGTGCGAATGGAATTCTCATCGCTTGCCTTGTTAAACTTAGGTTTTAGTTTCAAACATGTACTGGCGGTATTTCTTGCCGCTCTCACAATGAACTTAACATGTTTCAACTTAAATGTGTAGTAGCAGGGTTTTCCCCTGCCCTCGTATCCTTTACACATTTGGTTTTTCCCATATGTAAGGGCGGTTAAAACCACTGCCCTTACATAATCTTTATGTATTTCCCACATACAGAAGTAGCTAAAACTCCCGCGTTTACACATAACTTCAAGTTTTCAAAATTACCTACAGCAGTGGTCAATTTGACCGATGATACATCAAAACCCTTTTATTCAACATGCATTGGTAGTTCTTTTAGCCGCTCTTGCATGTGCCACAAGACTTGCATTTTTCCCACATGTAAGAGTGGCCTTTTCACCTGCCCATACATGAAAACCTCATTTTCATCCAACATGCAGGAGCGGGCCTTTTCACTACCCTGACATGAGATTTAACCTTCCCACATGCAGGAGCGGTCATTCTGACTGCCTATGCATGAATTTCTACAAATTTTTGTAACACTGGGAAATTTTTGCAAATGATGCCTTTAACCTGCCTTCGCCCAATTTCTTGACTTGCGCATGCTTTAGCCCTTTCAAGCTGATCCTTGTGATCATGATCATTGACATACAGTTTCCCAGTTTATCCATTTTTACCCTAATTGCGAGATCATGGCCTTTTGCAGTTTTCAACAAATGTCTGTGGTAGATATCTCTTCCAAATTTCTCTCCAAAGCTGATGTTAGAGCCGTCTCCATCCAAAACCAAAATCATGAAGTACAACTACCAAGGGGTCTTCCCTATCACTTTAGTGCAATCAAATGTTGATGAAATTAGGGATACAGAAATAGGACATGTGGATATGGCAGAATTTGTGGACAGAACTAAATAGACAAATCCTTCTAGACACATGCAAAAGATCATTGACAACAACATTCACTTGGTTGCCTCTTTTCCAGTTTCTGCCCATAACCCCTAGTTCGTTCTTTAGGTGGCTAGCCATTACAATAGGGACACTAGAGTTGTGACAGATTCCCAAGGGAATGTGATCATGAGGTTGGATGCAAAATTTTTTGGTAAAATTTTCATATGTCCACCTATTGAAAACATTGGACAGATTGATTTTGCTCAAGGGCAAAAAGACTATGATACAGATGTGGAAGTTGCAAGAAGGTATATAAACAATAAATGGTTAAAATTTTCTCGAAGCAATCTGACCAGATGGCCCAAGGATCTCCCTAGGAGTGATTTTATAGAGGAAGTTTGTGATTTGATCACACTTTTGAGTCGTATTAGAGGACTCCCTTCTTTCTCCAAGTTTCAAGAATGGATGTACACATACATTAAGGTGATTCTTCGGGGCACGCAGAGAATATTCTGGGGAGAGTAGATCAGTAATGCATTGCATGAACAATTGGTGAGGGTCACACAACATTCAAATTCTATATGACCTCATATCTTGTATATGCTGCTACTAGCATGAGGAGCTTTCTGTTGGAAACAATGCAGATAACTGAGAGGGGGGGTGAATCAGTTATCTTAAATATCTTAACTTTCTTTTCTTCTTTAATATTAATGCAGCATCAAAACATAAGAGCATACATAATCATGAGAGCATAAAATCAACACACATAACACAAGGATTTTTACGTGGAAAACCCTATTAAGGGAAAAACCACGGGGTGACTAACCCAAGATTGTATTCTCTGTTAAAAGAATAAGAAGTACAAAATGGCACTTGCCAATTAGGGCTCACTGCCCGAGCACACTGCTCACAAGAGGCACACTGCCTACAAGAGACTCACTATCTACAAAGTTTATAGAAGGTAACTAGGTATTTGAACTGAGAGAGAGGCATCCACATATGCTGAGGTTCAATTTTGGTTAGGCTCAATATACTGATCTACTGCACTTCATCCTTCCTTTGCTTTAGTGTTGTTGTTCTGTCACATACTGGACTTGTATTAATGCTTCCACACGTATCTCTACCTTTTCTTGCACACTCTTACACACCACACACACCTTCATGCCAAAATCCATCTAGTATATATATCCACACCAATGATTTCAACACCTTTTCTGGTCAGCAACCGGAATACTCAAGATATTTACAAAACATTGATCTGTTGGCTGAATCCATGCTTAATATGTGATGCATATCAAAAACATAGACATAGAAGTCATCAATCGTGTCGGCCAACCATGTATGATCCCTCAAATAGCTTGATCACCATCAATTTCTCATCTGGATTAAAGTCTAATGCTCTACCGGTCAGTTCTTCCTCAGTCTACTCTGCCTGTCAGGAACCCAACACTTAGATGCTCATATCTTTTCACTCATTCAATCTCTAGAATGTAGTAGTCATGGTACTCCTCTTGACTTGTCCAAGTCCACAACTTGCTGAGTTACACCATTTGAGAGATCCAGACCTGATTGTCAGACCTTGCTACATGCTCTGTTCTTGTTCACCGGACCAAAACACTCTTCAATCTATCTTCCGGTATAGGCATACTATATGCTAGGGATGTGTGGGATAGACTTTGTTGCCATTAATCACAACACTCATGAAGCCACACAGTGTCTCTTGCCAACAATCTCCCCCTTTGGCATTGATGGCAACACTTAGTGAAAAATGACTAAGTGTCATAGCAAACTCCCCCTTGGCTGATGCTCTATCTTGTGCACTATTTTATCGGAGCTCCCCCTTAGCTAGATTCCACATTTTTCACTACTCCTCACTCCCCCTTTGACATCAATGGAAAAGGGTGGAATCTGCACACCAAAATTTGCAAAAATTAACTTATACATAGCCGCATAAGTATATATACATGTTATACTTACATATACTTAAGTATATCTCTTCAACTGTACAAATTTTGTCACCCAACTTTGCTTCATCCTGTCTAAAATTGAAATGTGGCCAATCAACAAAAATGCAAAAGTTTCTCCCCTTCTTAAGTCTATCGGATCACTAGTCTAGGCTGTGGTTTGAGCATCAGTTAAGGCCCCATGCATGGCCTCTAACTTGGGGATAATTATCCCTCTTAGTTCACTCATCCTGCTTATTATATTCTTCCTCTCCTTTTCAAGCCTCTTTATTTCATTTATAATGGCAATAGCCTGGCACTCTTGATTCATTATAGATGTGGTGAGGGGATAAAAATTCAGAGATAAACTTGATAGTTTATCTTCTTGTTCTTTTACCTTCTTTTCAATATACTCTGTCACTTTAGACCAGGATAGACAAAATTTATACATTTCTCCACCATCATTAAGAGCATTTTCTAGGCTCTTTATGCCAATATCCAGGGTCCTCCTGTCATTAGTTATGAGTCCCTAGACCTCAGTGAATCTCTTTCCCAAAAATTCTTTCTGAACTTTCTCTTCTACCAATTTCTCCAAAGAATCAAAATGGGTGCTAACATAGTTAACCAGAGATTTCAAGTTACCGAATGGAGAGGCCAAAAGATCCTTTTGGAAGGATGGCATGATCTTCTCTAGCACACCAGATGCAATCTCTATCATCTCACAGTCTTCCATGTGAGACTTCAAAAGCTTTTCTTTTGCTTTAGCTTGAGCAAAAGATGCTACCTTCATTGTCTGGACCGGAGAGAGGGAGTCAAAATTGAGTGGTCTTTGAAATAGTTTCAGTTCATCTATTTCCATCATCTCTTTGGTCAAGAAGTTTTTCACTACTTCTACAGTGTCTCTTTCCAGAGATAGAGTCTTCTTTCCTTTTGCAGCCTTAGAACTATCATCAGAGATCTTCTCTGTTTGTTCTTCTTCTCTTCCCTTTTCCTCCTCTACTTGACTCAATTTCTCCTCTTTTCTTCCTTCTCCTTTAGTTCTAGAGTCTGCAGGGGGATTCAAAAGGGAGATGTTAACTTCTTCATGGACTTCCTCTTCTGGAATAGAGGAATCCAAGTCCTTAGTCTTCTCCTCATCCATCTCTTTTGACCCTTCTATAATTTTCTCAGTAGATTCTTCTTTTGATGCACTTAATCCTTCAATATCCATGGTAGAAGGTTCCTCATTTATTTCCTCTATGACAGGAAGGTTGAATCTTTTGAAGGCATTCTAGAGGATGTCTTATGTTTCTTTTTTTACCTAATTAGTCTCTCCAAGCATTAGTTTGTTTATTCTATCTTTTCTCTGGAATTCATCCTTGTAGTCTTTAAAGATCATGTTCATCTTCTTTGGAGTAATGGAAGGATAGAGCTGAATAGCAATCTATTCTCAGATCTCTAAGTCCTTTGCCTTAGCATTCTCCTTTCTTAGTTCAAGTACCTTCTCTAAGCTTTTGAGAATTAGAGAGATGATTTCAATGAATGCTTTATTATAAATATTTAGGTACGTAACTGTAGCTTCTTCCAAGATCTTTTTGTCTATGTCATTATACTCATCATAAAATTCTATCATTGGTTGCAGATTCCCATCCACAGTGACTGCCTTGATGACATCATCAATAGAGAGAGTAGGCCTTTCCACAAATTCTTTAGCCTCTTCTTCTTTATTTTTACCGGCAGAGGATTCCCCAGAAGTTTTCTTCTTCTTCCTCATTTTCTTAACTTCCTCATCAGACTTTGTTTCTTCACCATCCTTTTGGCTTATGTATGACCTTGTGGCCTTTGTTTTCATTCTCTTTTCTCCCTTTCTAGATGTCTTTTCTTCTGGTTTTGAGGCTCTTGAGCTCTTAGAGGTGGCAGGTGCAGAGCTCTTGGAGGATTTAGTCCGGGAGGAGGCTTGTACCGGAACACTTTCCTTTTCTGCTTCTTGTTTCTCTTTCTCAGCTCTTTCTATTTTCTCTCTATTTGCATCAACTGCCTCCTTTGATATGCCATATCTTTTGGCAATTTCCTTTACTTCCCTTCTCACTTTTCTTTTCATCTCTGGTTGCCTCAGTTCAACATGTATTTTCACACTTAATTCTTGAAAGGTTCCAAACCTTTTTGCCTCAGGGTCCTTAGGTTGACTTAGCAGGTTTTGGACATGTAGCTCCAAGATTTTCTCATCAACCTCATATCCCATTGGCATAATCCAAACTATTCTGGGCTCAACTACCTCCATTAGGCATTGATCAGTGTCTACCATGAAACACACTGTATCCTTGTATTTTTCAACTAGATATTGGGGGATTCTTTCTCTAGTCTGTATCATACTTTAGAAGTTCTTGAAGTATCCCCATAGTGTTGTACTTTGAGCCTTGGCATCACCAAGCCCATACATGTAGTCTTTGATTTGTATGGCAACTAGTCTATCATTTTGCCATACCCAACCACTTGATCCGGGTAGCTCATTCATATAGTAAAAGAATAGACACAGTATTAAGCCACCATACTTGAATGAGTTCTTCTTGTCCTTCTTGATCTTCTGCAAGTTTTCTAACAGTTGGTTCAGGAGAAGGTCACATAGATCATAGTCTGCATTTTCCATTAGCATCTGATATGGAGTATATATTGCAGTTCCGGATGCAAAATTCTCCCTGCTGGAATGATATATTTTATAGCCAATTACCATAGAGGCAAATTTGATATCCAGATCTGTGATATCTTCTATTGTCATTGCTCTTTTGTCAAACTTTGATCTGGTAGCCTCACTTACTGTCTGGTTCTTGATAGATTTGAGACCAAGCAACCCACTGAATGAGTGCAATCCACTTACTGCCCTAATGGCATCTTTTGTTATCTTGAAAGGATTTATCAACCACATGAAGCTGTCATGTATTCTGCTAAGAACATACCAGACCCATTCATCTTCTGCAAAATAGGGGAAGTGGATGCAATGTCCAAAATGCTTATCTCGGAGGGCCTTGTATTGAGGTTTAAGTTCAAACGTTTCATCTATTAATTGTTTATGATAGATATCCATCAGCTTGGATTCCCCAAATTCCTCAATATTGGCATGTATGTACATCCTAACATCTTCTATGTGTAGAACCCCATGCGGAATGCTAGAGAAGGCGTCTAAGGGATCAACTTCTAGGGATTTGTAGGGGTGTTTCTTGAACTTTGGGCGTGGCCTATCAGTGATCTTTACAACATTTGGAGTAGCCATCTTTGCAAAAGATTTAGAGAGAGATATCAAAAATGGAAATACCTTTTTACGCTTCTAGGGTTCACAAAATGAGCTGAAAAGATTGTTGGTTGAATCAGATTCTGTGATTGATCTTTGAGAAGGTCAAAACAATCTTGAAGCAGAGCTATTCCTTTCTTCTTTTCAAATGTAAATGTGCAAATGATGAATAAAGAAACCCTTTTATTTTTGCACAAACCCTAATTTTCTATTGTAATAAATGCACAACTTAAGTTATTCCGGTTGCCTTGTTCTGAGAGAGATCTTTCCAAATCACTAAGATGCACTTGGAACTATTTTAGTGATAATTGACAATGTATCTTCTTTCCTCCAATCATGATATGAGTCCACAGATCAAGATATTTCAATTTTGAATCATACCAGATCTGTCTATGAAGATCTTGCTTTATCAGATGGCTATCAAACCAGATCAATCATGGCTGATCAAACTTTTCAAAACTCCTTGCAGATCTTTCATATTTTTATTAAGGGTTATTTGGATATTTCTCTAAGAACCCTTTAATCTGCAACATTCCATGTGCCAAATTTAGGCACCAATTGACTAGCTGGGGGAATTTATTTTCCTTTGTGACTCCCCCTAAGCCAGAGCTCATCTGTTTAGTTTTCGGAAGGAATATCAGCACCAGATTCTAGTGCAGATCCATCCACAACATTTTCTATACTCTTCTTCACCCAAATCTTGTTCATCTCCCTTTGAACTTCATTTGCATTCACTTTGCCTTTTCTTTTATCTTGATTTTGATTGTGATGTACTGGACCCTTTTTATCATGATTCTTACTTCTACAGAATTTGGCAATTTGACCAGATCTATTGCAATTGTAGGAAACAACATTTTTTTGCAGATTTGACTGATGTCCTTTTGATCTGCATTGATTAGCCATATGTCCCATTCTATTGCATGCAAAGCATCTACCATTGAATGAATTGTTTATTTGCATATTTCTACATTCATAAGATTTGTGACGATACCTTTTGCAGTTGAAACATTGTCTGAAGAAGGATGAATTAGTTTGATTCATTCTTCTTCTACACTGAGTTGCTTTATGACCAAAGTTGTTACAACTGTAGTAGTATCCATTGAAGGATCGATATCTTTGGGCATTTGGTTGCCTTACCAGAGGTCTTCTAGGCCTGGTCCTTGGATTTCCTAATCTAGAGTTGTTCTGACCAGATCCGAAGCTTTCACCTTTCTCATATCCCAAGCCACGCTTGTCATCTACCCTCTTTTGGCTTTCAAGAAGAACTTCAAGTTGAGCAGAGCTTATCTTGAATTTCTCTTTGTATTCATTAGCTATTTGAAGATCTTGTTTGAGAGTCTATCTGATTCTCAAGTTGTTCTTCATTATCTCTAGCTTCTTCAAGATCAGCTTCCAGATGCCTGATTATTCTATCCATTTTGTGGCAGTCCTCTGACTTTTCTTTGAGAGATTGTTTTAGATTATCTTCAATTTTTCTTTTCTCTTCAATTTCTTGGGTAAACCTCATAACCCCTGATTCCATTTCATGCCTTACCATAGTGCCTTCTTTTGATAGCTTCTCACACAGCTTATTTTGCTCAATCAGATCTTCATTAGTATCATTGGCTTCACTTTGACTTGCTAACTGTTGAAGTAGTTCCTTTCTCTTTTTCACAGAGATACTCAGTTTTTCTTTTAGCTCATTTATGAAATCATCAGCTTGTTTGAGTCTTTCTCTCAAGTTATTGACTTCAGAGTGAGATTGCTCAAGATCATCTAGGGTAGACTGAAGTTGTTCCTTCATACCATACATATCCATTGAGATTCCCAAATCTTCCTCAAACTGTTAGGCTTTGTTTAGAGGAACTTAGCTTTGATACCAATTGTTGGAAACAAGGTAGATAACTGAGAAGGGGGGGTGAATTAGTCATCTTAAATATCTTAACTTTCTTTTCTTCTTTAATATTAATGCAACATCAAAACATAAGAGCATACATAATCATGAGAGCGTAAAATCAACACACATAACACAAGGATTTTTACGTGGAAAACCCTATTAAGGAAAAAACCACGGGATGACTAACCCAAGATTGTATTCTCTATTAAAAGAATAAGAAGTACAAAATGACACTTGCCAATTAGGGCTCACTGCCCGAGCACACTGCTCACAAGAGGCACACTGCTCACAAGAGGCACACTGCCTACAAGAGACTCACTGTCTACAAAGTTTATAGAAGGTAACTAGGTATTTGAACTGAGAGAGAGGCATCCACATATGCTGAGGTTTAGTTCCAGTTAGGCTCAATATACTGATCTATTGCACTTCATTCTTCCTCTGCTTTAGTGCTGTTGTTCTATCACATACCAGACTTGTATTGTTGCTTCCACACTTATCTCTACCTTTTATCTCACACTCTTACACACCACACACACCTTCATGCTGAAATCCATTTGGTATATATATCTGCACCAAGGATTTCAACACCTTTCTAGTCGGCAATCGGAATACTCAAGATATTTACAAAACACTGATCTGTCAGCTGAATCCATGCTTAATATGTGATGCATATCAAAAACATATATATAAAAGTCATCAATCATGTCAGCCAACCATGTATGATCCCTCAAATAGCTTGATCACCATCAATTTTTCATCTGGATTAAAGTCTAATGCTCTGTCGATCAGTTCTTCCTTAGTCTACTCTACCTGTCAAGAACCCAACACTTAGATGCTCATATGTTTTCACTCATTCATCACCAAAGGCTCAATCTCTGGAATGTAGTAGTCATGGTACTACTCTTGACTTTTCCAAGTCCACAACTTGCTGAGTTACACCATCTGAGAGATCCAGACTTGATTGTCGGACCTTGCTGCATGCTCTGTTCTTGTTCACCAAACCAAAACACTCTTCAATCTGTCTTACGATATAGGCATACTATATGCTGCGGATGTGTGGGATAGACTTTTTTTTCCATCAATCACAATACTCATGAAGCCACATAGTGTCTCTTGCCAACACTTTCCGGTTTGACTAAGGTTGGTGATAGGAGATTGGTTCCTGTGTATGAGTATTATCCTCAGATTACTCTAAAGGGATCAATCCATCATTTCTGAAGGGCTAATGATACCTTCTTTTCAGTATTTATGTGCTTATGGGACAATGAACTTGTTCAGAAGAGGGTCTCAGATGAAGCTTGGGAAGTTGTGAATTCTTTTGGCTGCTTATTCTTACAATTCCCTACTTTCACATATCTCAGAGTAGGGTATTATCCCGGCTACCCTTATATTCTTCCACGATATCCCAGTGACTGAATTGTTCTCATGGAATTATGTAGGTAGTTGATTGTAGTACATAATAAACAAATGGAGCTGAAAAAGTTAGGGATAAAGTTTCCAGTAGAGATTGGAAGGTATTCAGTTCAGTCAGCTAACAAGGCAAAAATAGTTGATTCTGAATTGCAGCTGGTCACCATGAAAAATTTCAAGAAAAGGGACCGTTTTGACTTCAGGAGGGTACAAGATAAGATTAAAAGAAAGTCAACTTTAGATGTACCTATGGTGGAAGATATTTGGGCTGATCTCAGGACACAAAATGAGATCAAGAAGTTAGACTATTGCAGACTTCATTTGAGTCAGATAGAAGAGCTGGGCCTTGCTGATATTCCAGATGGAATGGAAGATGATGGGGATGTTCTAGATCCCAAATATAACACTGAGAATGTTGAAGTTTCACCTCTTCTAGAGGTGAAATGGTTAGTTAAAGAGGAAACTTCCATAAGGAAAAGATTTCAACTGATCCTGGCTAACACAAACATATGGTTGGAAAGCAAAGGGATCAAATTGAAGGAATTTCTCACAGGGTTAGAGACTAAAGCACAGGAACAAATAGGAAAGAAAGTAGAAAATAGGACCAAGAATAAGAGTGACACCCCTTCTTCCTCCAAAATACGAAAACCAAAAATTAAGTTTGTATCCAAGGGAGGGAAGAAGAAAGAAGTTGCAGAAACCTCCAATGTCATTGAATCAGGTGCTGAAGATACAAATGTTGAGCAAATGGAGGTTGAAGATGTTGAGACTGAAAAGCAAAATATTCAGAAATCTAAGGATGCCCAACAAACAAAAGTGTCTGATAAATCTGATGAAGAAGATGAAACTGAACAAGGCAAGGATGAGAATGTAGAAAAGGAACAACTTGGTGATCCACATCAGTCCCCTAAGAAAGATCTTCCCACTAAATCACAATTTTCTACACCCCTTCCTCATGCTCCTGTTTTTGATAGTTTTCCAGTAGTTTCAAGTGTTCCTATTTCACCTATTTTTATTGTTTCTTCTGATAATAACCCTACTTCTCTAAGAACTAGTTTTGGGACCGTGTTTGATTCCTCCAATTCTATCCCAAGTTTATCTTCTCCATCTTTTGATATTGGTGAACAATTTGTTTTGGAAAATCTTCTAGATGGTTTAGAAAAAGTTATTGACACAGGTGTAGTTTTTACCAACACCATTCCTATTATTACCATAACAGGTGTAAATATGGATCTGGCGAAACAAGTAGTGGATTCATCTCTGACTATTAGTGCTTCTGTGCTCCCTCCATGGTTGTTTACATATACTCCCAAGAGAAAGAAACAAGCTATTTTGCCAGATGAAATTGATATAGAGAAGCTGTTACCTGTGAAATCAAAGACTAAAGAAAAAGCCTAAGATTGTTTCTAGGCTTATCAATGAAAAAGGGATCAGATATGCAGAGATCGCAAAGCCACCAGAGGATGCTACTATTGACAATTTTGACATGACTGATTATGTCGTCTCAAGGGTTGAGTTAGGTAAACCAACTCGTGAAGGCATAAAAGAAGATTATAAAACTGTTGCCAGCACCTTGCTCAAAAAATATGATGAAGTCAAAAAGGAAAAAGAACAGTATAAAGCTAAAACAAAACAACTTGCTGCTATTTTTCAAAAAATAGTAAAGTCATCTAAAATTGTGGAACCCATGGTAGTGACTGTAGAAGATCCACTAATCCAGAAGGTTGAAAAAGCTTAGGCTAGAGGAAGAGTGGTAGGAGATATTGTGGAATGTTCGCTAGCTCAAGGGCAAATTCTACTGAAGACCACTATAGAAAGAAAAGAAAAGATGGATAAAGCCAAAGCCAAGCTTGATAACATGGTTGACTTACTCTCCCAAGAACTGCAGGATCAGGAAGAAATCTTGGAGGAGTGGATAGAGATGAGAAATATTAAGATAAAGAATTTGATCACCATCGGGGTCATCGTAAATAGGGAATCATATCTTAAGACTAAGGAGTCTCTGGTTCATCGCATCCATATAATAAAAGGTTTTCTTGAGGACTTATATCAAGCTCGTGAAACTAGTGAAGACAGTGATGTCACACTTCTACACAGGCTGGAAGAACTCCCATGCACCCTCACAGGTGAAGATCATAAGTTCCTTTTAGTAGATGAAATAATAAGCTCCTTCAAAAAGATGGTTCAAAGGAAATTCAAAGATGAAGTGCCCTCAGTACTTTCCATGGACAATCTTTATGATCAGCATTCAACTTTTGAGAACTTGAAGGACAATCTTGACAAACATGAGAAGGCAATAAAGGAAGTAAAAGATGCAATTCTTCGGGCCCGCACTATCTCAGAAAATACAGCTAAGCTGGATGCATGTGAAATGGCGGCTATACAAGCCATGTACCAGAATTTTCTAAAGAAGAATGATGGAGGAAGCTGATACCTTAGTTTATTTTATTCTTGTATATGTAATTTGAATTTTTTTGTGGACATATTCATATGTAATTTTCTAAAATGTAATTATATGTGAGGCAAAGGAAGTCCTAAGTCAAATAGGACTCTTCTGTTTGAATAAGTCAAAGTAGTTAGGATTTTCCTAAATTTGCTCTCAGTTTCTCTTATAAATAAAGAGGATCCCCATTGTAAATATCATCTTTTATCTATTGCAAAGAAACTCTACCAAATTGGAAACCATTCCAAGACTTTGAGCTTTTTATGTTTATCATATCTTTCAAGTGAATATTAATATAAGCAGGCAATTTGAGTATAAATCTTTGACTTGAATCATATTGTTTTATGATATTAGTATTCTTATGTCATTGGTGTTATATTATATTGAATCATTGTTGGAATCATGGGGTTTATTGAAATTTGAGAGGAGCATTCTTGTTTTGGTTGAATAGAATTTGTACTATTTTTCTCATTGCAGGACTTTGTGTTTATTTGTGGGAATGGAATTGTTTAGAGGCTTTATGCTGTAAACTGTTCTGTTCAAGTTAGTTATATCATATTGGGTGAAAGTGGAGACTTTGGGTTGCATTTGAATTCAATTAAGTTTGTTTGTGAGAAATAAGCCAAATGATAGAAAACTTTGCGTTTCTATGGTTTGTCTCAGTTCAAGAATTATCAAATATCATCTATTGTGAAGTTATTTTCTTAGAGAGAAACATTTATTTTGAAAAAAGAGAATAGGATGCAATGGAAACACCCCAAGAATAGTTTTAGTTTATTTAAGTATTAAAAGTTGTTTGTTAGAAAGAGCTCATTATCTAGAGGGAACCTCCCCTTGCTGAGAGGAGAGACTCAGTCTCATCATAACTGTGGCAATATAACCATTTTGTCATTTAGTTAGCTAACCGACAAAATATTCACCCAATAGTGTGCTTGTTTTGTTTGGCATGTATTGCATGTGTGTTGCCCCATATGCAGTTTAAAGACCGGTGGCGATGAGTCCCTCCTGCATTATGGGTGGTGTGTTTACTTTCTTGTACTTGCATTTGCATTTCATATATATGAAAATGAAAAAGAAAAAGAAAATCATTGCTGTCTTCTCTGCATTCACTATCTTCAATGTTGTATTCTCCGTGTTTTGTGTGACTATAACTGTCTTCTTCATGTTTTGTGTTCCTATTACTATCTTCTCTGTGATTGGCATGTCTTCTCCATGCTTGGTGTGTTTGCTGTGTTTGTTGACCGTACTTTAATGCATGTATTGGCCTTGTGTTTATACATACATTAAAGTGGGGGCTAAATGTTATGTCAAAAAATGTCCCCTTGGAGGTTTTTCCCTCTTAAGGTTTAGCTCCTGGGTCCTGTTTATGCATTTAGAGCATCTTTCATGATAATCTGACTTCCCAATGAGAAAACCCTAAAGTTCCATGGCAATTTGGACTCAGGGGATGCACCTAACAACAATTCTGCCTGAAATAGGGGGGTGGACTAGGGCACCCATGCCCTAGTCCTACCCTATTTTAGGTCAGGACCAATTTTGGACTGTCGGTTTATGACCGTTATTTAGGTCCTATGCCGACACGGAAAGTTTCAATTATGAAATTCTTGGCGGGATTGTTTGTAGTTGCATATATATGCATGTTTAGGCATTCATTTGTAAACTAAATGGAATTTTAGATTCATGAGCTTATGTGAAAGTGATTCAAGGCATTCATTGTGTGTTGTAGAGAAGACTTTGTGCTGTTATTGTGTTTGTATTCACAGATTTGAGCAGCCATCTCCTCATGGCTTGAAGAGCTTCATCCTTCCATGAGATCTTCACTACAAGGTGATATCAATTGTGTTTTCAATCATTTATCATTTAGATCTTTCCTCTATCCTGTAGAGATACACACTCTTTCTCTAACAACAGTGTTCAGAAGACTTGAATGTCTCTCTAGGGCTTGATTGAGGAAAGCCTCTAAACACCACAACCCCCAACCCATTTTTCTATGATTGCAGGTTACAGGTTGCTGGAATAGCAAAAGTGGAGTTGTAGGAGAGCATTGTAGACTATCAGAATTATAGATCTGAAGAGAAAATAGGGACCTAGACTCGGGCACTTGCTCATTGGTCCTTCGAATCCCATAACAAGAAAATCTTTGGAACAACAGGAACAGGTTGCAGACAAGGTTTCCAGATCTTGACAAAAACCATGGCATTGGACTAGGGTACCTGCTCATTAGTCCCCGACTATTCCACTTTTCAAACTTTGAAGTTTGGTGTGTGAGCATTTTCCGTGATTTGTTCATTTGCTTCTGAATTTGCATAATTAGGGTTTTGAGCATAATTGGGCATAATTAAACAACAAATCTACACAATTCCAATTTTCCCCACATTCCAAGTGACCGCATGCCTGATAGTAGATTTCCTACTCGACCTAAAGTCCTTGAATGTTTAAGGTGAAAGGAGGATTCACATAAACCATCAAATCAATGTCATGTCCCAATTTTTTATTAATTCAATTTCATGGGAAAAATTCTCATTCCAACATTTTATATTATGTGTTGAGGAAGGAGATTGGAAACTAATTTATTTAATATTTAATATTTTGGACCGACAATTAATTTATATTTTCAAGCTACTTAATCAGGGCCAATTAAATATTAAATATTTTATAATTTTATTTTTTGTTGGAAATCCAAAGTGGTGGAGAGTATCTTTTGGTGCAATTAATAATTTTAAAGATCATGTTGCCCCTAAGATTAGAATATTCCATGACAACTTGCAAGAGGGAGTTATTGCCTATTTTTAGCCTGAAATCAAGTGGAGGTTATGAAAAGTATTTTTGAGACCTATTTTGGAGGGAAATTGGTGGGAATGATATTATTTTATTTATTTTTCCAAGAATGGGTCATTTGGATTTGTTCCTCTATATATTTGCAAGCAATTTCACTTTCCAAGCATCTCATTTTATCATACGAAAACTCCGCTAAAATTTGTCTGGACATTTGTGTTCAACAAATAATCTTCTGTGGACGAAAACCCATTGAAGATTGGTTATCAGTGGACGGAAAACCATTGGTTTCAGGTATCATAGGATGAAACCCCTTTGGTAAATGAGGGTAATCTCATACAGAGGTTGCATTGGAGCTTCATGCAGTTGCAAGATTTCAGCTTGTTTAGTTTGTGTTTTGCAAGTTTTGATAGTAGTATTATGGAGTTTGGATTTATGGTTTGTGTGTATATTATGGTTTCTTTAGAAGTTATGTTTCAGATATTTTATTCTCATTAGATCCTCTTGGTTCAGCTATAGAGGTTTCTTTAGAGCTTTATTTAGTGTAGTTTCAGTTGGTGTGTTGTTGCAGGCTTTTGGAGTTGTAGTTTGAGTACATTTCAGAGTGATGTTTCCAGATTTGTTTCAGTTGTTTATTGATGTTTTTTGTGACTATACAATAGTAATTTTATGATGTAATTACATCAGATATATTATTAATATAAGCTGGAGGTTATTTGTTGTCATTTCTGTGCTTTCTAGTGAAATTGGGTGAAGTGAAATTTTTAGATTTGCATGCATATTTATGCTTGTGATTAAATCTGGTAATTTTATGATATCATACAGAAAGAGGCCATACATTTTCTGTTATTTTCTATTAATTATCAGAAATTTAATTTTGGCAAAGATTTCCTTTTATTTGGGTAAGAAATTGTCAATTTCAGGTACCATCTGTGTAGTAAAAATTGGGTGTTTTGAAAGTTGAATTAAAATACATTTTCAAATTTGATATTGTTTGAAAATATTTTTTATTTGGGACATTACAGTGGTATCAGAGCATGATCTTTCTAGCCTACAGAGCACATTGAATTGTTTATCATGGGAGGATTCTTGAGATTTTTAAAAGATGAGAAAATTACAGATAAAATGATGGAAATACAGAGGAACCAAGATAAATTGATCCATTCACTTCAAAAGTTGCAGGATAGCATGCAAAATTTAGTTTCAGATAAAACATCTCAAAAAGAAGAAGGTTCTTCAAACAATGGTGCAACAAATAATTTTTCCCCTAGAGATTCAAAATCCATATTTTTACCTGAAGATGATCATGAAAGAGTTCTCAAATGGCGTGTAGAGTATAACTCCATGACGGATGAAATCAAAGATGATATGTCTTGGGGAGAGTATGTGAAGTTCCTCAAGAAGATTGAACCTCAGAAAAGAGGTCAAGGGCATTACCAGATTCAAGGTAATGGGAAGATGAAGAATAAGTTTAAGGGAGGATTCCACAAGAATCCATATCATGCACCTACACTTGCACAAAAGAATACAAGTCTAACTATTACAGAGAAGATGGATGAAGGCACCAAAAATGAACTTAAAAGAAAAGGGCTTTGTTTTACATGCAAAAACCTTGGGAGCCAAGTCATAGATGTGGGAGAAATGAAGAGAGGAAGTGAGAAGAGGGATCAAGAGAACCTGAAAGGGAGATAGTGGAAATAGAAGGGGTCATGGATACACCTGAGTCACAACTTCAAGATAAGGAAGAAATGGTGATGGTGCAATATAAAGAAAAATTATATTTACAAGAGATTGAAAGGAAGCAAAATGTGAAGGAATCCACCATTTAGTTTGAAGGTAAAAATTATTTGGTCATAAAAGATGTTTTATTGACTTCTAATAATTGTATGTGTCAGAAGAATATTGATGAAGTCAAGGAGGAAGTATCACTTGCTTAATGTAAAAGTGAGGAAGTTGCTCTTGCTCAAAACTCTCCAATAAATCTTCAAAAGATTGAATCAATTCTACATAAGGGAGATATGCAGGATATTTGTAAAGTTGAAGGTGAGAAAAATATTTTATGTCATCAAGTTGATGGTGTCATATCAGAGGTATCAACAAGAAAAGACTTACATGTGGAGCATTCCTACGAAAGAGCAAATAATGTCATAAATAAAATAGTTTATGAAGAGGAGTTTTAGGATAACCATATTGAGAGGCATGCACATGAGGAAAATTCTTCACTAGACACTAATGTTGGATTTTAGCCTGCTGAAATTTTTGTATCAGCAACTAGTAGTATGCAGTTTGATTATCTTCATAAGTATAGCTTATGGTATGAAAGTAGTAATACTAGCAAAGATTTTATGCTTGATAATTTATCATTACAATTTTCTTGTAATCATGAAAAGCATCATATGAAGGATGAAATAAATCAAAATTTCTCATACATAAAGGTGTGGGATCTTGGTGCTTTATCCAAAGAGCCACAAAAAGAAGATATTGAAAAGCAAATCAAGGCTGAAATTTTTGATGGTAAGAATCATAGTCTTCATTTTGATATTCAAGTGTTTCCAAATCAGCATAGAATAGTATACAGTAATATGTTCCCAGGATCACTAGTGGATAGGGGATTCCAACATATCATAGAGTTGGAAACTAATTTGTATCAAGAATATATGTGGGAGAATGATGTGACATACTTTGGCCAAGGCACTGGCATTCAGGGCATTCAGGAGGATGCAACAAAAAAATCTTTGGAAGGAATTGAAAAGGTAAACAACTCATGTCATGTACTTTTCATTTAAGATTTCTTACAATCATTGTCTACAAGATGTGATGTTGTAGGAAGTGGAGTTTTTATGGTTATAATGCAAAGGAGGAGCTCCATGAAATTTGAAATCATGAAGAACAAAGATTCAAGAAATGGTCTCAAGTTCTTCTCAAAACCACTTAGCCTATTGAAGAAATTAGTTTATGTGTTGCTGATTTTGAATAAATTCAGAGGTGTATGGATGTTTGTGAAGATATTTTCAGACCTCACATGGCTGCCCACTAATTTGACATTAGTCATATTGATGACTATTACACAGGTTTGCCATTTTTGTAGTTGTTACATCATTTGCATGTTGCTGGTTTTGATAAATTCAATTATGAACAACTGTAGATTGATGTGTTTGGAGGGAGTATCCTTGTATAATGATGTGAGAAGAAGGTCTACAATATTAGGGAACAACAATAAATCCATCATAACACTAAGTTGGAGAAGATCCAGGGAAGTTATTCCAGTAGTGTAGTATGTGAGTATTGTTTGCATGTTTCCAATGAAGTTGTGTGAAGATTTGTGGGTTTTGTGCATTGGGGAATGTGCTCTTATGTGTTATTATGGTGTTTATGCTCCTGATCCATTCCAAGCATTAGAAACTATATCCTTTCAGTTTGGGCACTTTTTGTTGTTGCTAAGGGTTGACCATACATGGAGAAAAATGCACTATGTTATTTGGCAATTTGGTCTAGTTTGTATGTAGATATTTCTGATTTTGTTACAGAAGTTTGTGGTGGTGATTTTATGCTATAGTAGACCCTTTTGTTGTTATTTCCTATTAGAGATCAATAATAATCAGGAGAAGATTGCAGCTTGGAAGTCTACAAAATAGTTATTCATCATCAATGTTGTTTTACTAACTAGTCATCATGGAGATTCATATGTATACTTAAGAGTGACTTGGAAGGCACTTGTGGATAAATGGTGGATAAATTTTCAGATGATAGGTCATACTAGTGATGTACTTTCCACTATCATTTTGGGAAGTGTGTTTGGTGATCAATATGTACTAGTGAATGGACACAAAAGGTGCACAGTTTTCTACCCGAATGAATTGTTGCTTGCAGATTCATTTTTTGAGAAATAGTTGAGTATTTTTTTTCTTTTATATAATGTTAATTGCTGCTCCTCAACAGTACTATTTCTGTTCTAGATCAGATACTAAAGTTGCATATGACATCCTTCAAGATGAGGCAAAGTATGAAACAAGTAGTGATGATTTTAGCAGGGTGTATCTTCATAATATGAAGGCAAAATAGGTAATTGTTTCAAAAATTTATCTTTGTTGTTATGGAGGATGCATGGACTTCTATAACAGTCCTATACACTGTAAAAATTAGAATTATATCATTTTAAGGGGTTGCAGGAGGTTTTGGTTTAACTTGTCTCATGACAGTGCACATACACTTTGGGAAGAACATGCCAAAAGAAAGGTCTTGTTGAATAGGATAGATACAAAGGATTCTACATGCCCATAGGTAACATGGGATATTTTTTTGTACATTGAATATTTTTGCAACAATACCATACAACAGAAAAAACACAATATCAATCATCCCATATATATTTTTAAAGGATTTGTTACCAAATCTCCGTGGAAGGATGAAGATCAGTTGGAGTATTGGAAAGAATTCACCCAAGATTTGCATATAATATATTTCATATTATATGGATATTTTGGTTTGGTGCATGACATTGAGGAATTTATGTTTTCAAGTTTGCACAGTGTCTTATGGTAGAAATTGCAACATCTCTCAGGTACAGGATCAAGGCTTTCTGTGTAGTATAACATGATTTATTTTGGCATGGAGATTTTGAAGCATCTTGGTTTGCATTGCTTGAGGACAAGCAATCTTGAGGAGGGAGGACTTGTCATGTCCCAATTTTTTATTAATTCAATTTCATGGGAAAAATTCTCACTCCAACATTTTATATTATGGGTTGAGGAAGGAGATTGGAAAATAATTTATTTAATATTTAATATTTTGGACTGACATTAATTTATATTTTCAAGCTAATTAATCAGGGCCAATTTAATATTAAATATTTTATAATTTTATTTTGTGTTGGAAATCCAAAGTGGTGGAGAGTATCTTTTGGTGCAATTAATAATTTTAAAAATCATGTTGCACCTAAGATTAGAATATTCTATGACAGATTTTATGACAACTTGCAAGAGGGAGTTATTGCCTATTTTTAGCCTGAAATCAAGTGGAGGTTATGAAAAGTATTTTTGGGACCTATTTTGGAGGGAAATTGGTGGGAATGATATTATTTTATTTATTTTTCCAAGAATGGGTCATTTGGATTTGTTCCTCTATATATTTGCAAGCAATTTCAATTTCCAGGCATCTCATTTTATCATACAAAAACTCTGCTGAAATTTGTCTGGACATTTGTGTTCAACAAATATTCTTCTGTGGACGAAAACCCATTGAAGATTGGTGATTAGTGGATGGAAACCCATTGGTTCCAGGTATCATAGGATGAAACCTCTTTGGTAAATGATGGTAATCTCATATAGAGGTTGCATTGGAGCTTCATGCAATTGCAAGATTTTAGCTTGTTTAGTTTGTGTGTTTTGCAGGTTTTGATAGCAGTATTGTGGAGTTTGGATTTATGGTTTGTGTGTGTTATGGTTGCTTTAGAAGCTATGTTTCAGATGTTTTATTCTCATTAGATCATCTTGGTTTAGCTACAGAGGTTTCTTCAGAGCTTAATTCAATGTAGTTTCAGTTGGTGAGTGCAGTTGGTGTGTTGTTGTAGGCTTTTGGAGTTGTAGTTTGAGCAGATTTCAGAGTGATGTTTCCAGATTTGTTTCAGTTGTTTATTGATGTTGTTGTGAATATAAAATAGTACCTTTATGATGTAATTACATCAAATATATCATTAATATAAGTTGGAGGTTATTTGTTGTCATTTATGTGCTTTCTAGTGAAATTGGGTGAAGTGAAATTGTTAGATTTGCATGCATATTTATGCTTGTGATTAAATATGGTAATTTTATGATATCCTATAGAAAGAGGCCACACTTTTTCTATTATTTTCTGTTAATTATTAGAAATTTAAGTTTGGCAAAGATTTCCTTTGATTTGGGTAAGAAATTGTCAATTTCAGGTACCATCTGTGTAGTGAAAATTGGGTGTTTTGAAAGTTGAATTAAAATACATTTTCAAATTTGATATTGTTTGAAAATATTTTTTATTTGGGACATTAAAATCAAACCCTCTTACAAATTTTACCTTAAACAATTGTAAAGTGAGATCGGCCGGAAGTTAGACAGTGAATCCAGTTTGATCCTTTTGGGTATCATGGAAATCAACGTTGTATTGATATCTTTGATAACACATATTACTTTCCTTAAATCCTCTACCAAACTCTAAACATCCCAAAATTTATGATAAAAGACTGTAGGGAATCCATCTGGCTCGGGGGATTTGTAAGGATGAATTTGGAATACAACACTTTTTACTTCTTCTTTGGTGATGCGAGCCATAATCATTTGGTTATCTTCATCACTAATTATTTTTGGTATCAAATTAAGGAAATAATTCTAATCCAATATGTTCGAAGCTTCAATATTTGTCAAAAGGTTTTGAAAGAATCACAATGCCTCCTCCCTAATTTCTTCTTTTTCTTCGATAATCATTCCATCCTCCTTCCTTAGAGAGCTAATCCTATTTTGCATTCTCTTGCACTTCGTAGAATTGTGAAAGAATTTTGTGTTAAGGTCCCCCTCCTTAAGACAATTCTCACTGGACTTTGATTTCTAGTATATCTCCTCTTGGGCAAGTATTTCATCATATTCCTTCATCAAATCTTTCTCCAAGATATATTCATCCACAATCATTCCATGTTCAAGGATGTGATTGTGCAAAGTTGCTTGTTCTTATTCTATCCTTTCCTTCTCCTTGAAAATGTTCTTAAAAACTTCCTTATTCCATTTTTTTCGATTGGTTTTCTATAATTATCAACTTTTTGGCAAACATGAACATTTTGGTTCCCCGTTGAACCTAAGCATTCTACCACCATTCCTTCATTAGTACCTGAAGAGTGTCACTCCAAAGACACATTCATTCAAATTTGAGGGGGTACTGATCTGGGGACTTGTCGTCTTCCATATTAATTGCGACATGATAATGATCTGATCCAAGGCATGTATTGATCAAGGAAGTTAAGATATATTCAGTGTTTAGCCAACTTGGAATAAAGAGGAATCTATCCAACCACTCCACAATGTTTGTAAACCCTTGTCTCCAATTAGTCCATGTGAAAATTCCATTTTTGGGAGTTGCATCAATTAATCCTAGACCTCCCACAAATTCCTAAAGATCCTTTTGCTATTTGCTTGCTTGAAAAATTCCTCCTCTCTTCTCCCCTTGGGAGAGGATTGTATTAAAGTCTCCTCCAGTGAGAAATAGATTGAAGTTAGCATTTTCAAGGAAAATTTTGATCTCATTGCATACCTTTAGTTTGTCCTTTGTTTTACAGGCTCGTAAACATTAAAAAGGCCAAACAAAATCTTGGACATAGTGCAAGAGATTTCCATATCCATCCAACTAATTGCATCAATATGAGTGCTTGATTTTACTCTATTGGGTTGCCACATCACCCCAATACCACCAGACACTCCATTCGATCCAATGAAGTGTCCCTTCTAGTCTTTGAACTTTGTGAGAAATTCCTTTTCCTCCTCCATGCTTAAGTTAGTTTCCTATAAAATGATCAAATCTGCATTTAGAACTTCGAACTGACACTTCACCAAGCACCTCTTGTTAGGGGCATTTAAGCCCCTAACATTCCATGTGATTATCTTCATTGGCTCCTAAGGGAGGGGCTTCCTCCCTTAGTGCAAAAAATTTGTTAATTGAAGATTGGTTCTTGTTGCATCCCTCCTCTTCCCTTTTTGTTTTTTTGCTACCTCTTTTTTCCCCCATTTTCAGATTTGGTTTTGAAATCATTAAGGCCACTTGATTGATGATCCTTATCTCCTCAGTCCTAAATTTGTCTTATTCTATGCTTTCATCTTCCTCCCATTCTGATCCCTCTGGTTTTTGCTCAGATTCAACTTCCATGGCTATCATAGATGGGGTCTCAATTGGTGACTAGATTGTCATCGCATTGGTTGTCACGTCTTCCATTATCTTCTCCGTGGTTGTTGCCCCTTTCTCAATGGTAGGCATAATTAAATCTTGAGACTTTTCTACTTTAGAGGGTAGTTCTTTTCCACCCACACTCTTTGATGAGCCAAGGGGAAAGATTTTGTTGAATGATCCCTCCTACAAACTATGCAAAAGAACTTTTTCTCTTCAACTTCTATCGATTGGTTCTAGATTCCTTCCTCGGTTGCCAAGGTTATATTCTTTGGGATTTTTCAGATGGCTAGAATTTGTTGGTAAGAGACACTACAAGGCATGTCATGTGTTGTCACTGATGGAAATTAAGTCCATTCCACACATCCACAGTGTAGTATCAGATCATACTGGAAGTCAGTTCCAAGATTTGTCAAGTCTGGATAGACAGGAATAGGATATATGGTAGAGTTCAGTATTTTGGCCAATGGATGTCTCTAGTTAATCATTGTGTGTTGTGAATCTGAGGAAGTGTAGAGGAATGTCAGGACAATCTAAATCCAAGATTTCAGCCTCTAGTGCCAAAGGGATTAAAAGTTATGAGCATCTGTGTACCGGGTCCTAATATGATAGAACAGTTCAGTAAAGAACCAGCTGACTTATGTTAGATCCTTGTGTGGATCTAGTAGAAGTGTTTTGGTGAGTTGTATATGGGATATAATGTTAGTGGCCAACATGTATGGTGACTTGCATGTGTTATTTCTGGTACGCATCAATATTGATGTATGATTTCAGTTGACAAAACTGAGTACTTGTATTGTTTGTTAAGTTCTTCGTAAGGCCGACATAAAAATGATTGAATTTCTTGAGGTAGATATATATAGCTGATGGATTCAAGTGTATTGAGGGTGTTGGTCTATGAATATGGAGTAAGTGTGAAAAGAGTAGATAAGAAGTGCAAAGAGAAGAAACCTAAGGTCTGGATTATGGTAGAGCAGTAAACAGTGCAAAGTAAAGATGAAGTGTGTAAGATTAGTATTCTGTGCTTAACTAGAACTAAATTCTTGCATTGGCAGATGCTATTCATTAGTTCAAATAATCTGTAATCCTTTTGTAATCATTCTTGTAGGTAGTGAGCCCGAAGGCATGTGCCTTCCCCTTTTGTAATACTTTTAACAGAGTATAATCTTTGTGGGTTAACCCCCACCGTGGTTTCTCCCTTAACTAGGTTTCCACATCAAAAATCTTGGTGTAAAGTGTGATTCATTTGTTTCTACTCATGTGTTATTGATTCATGCTTTAATAATTTCATTATTAATCTGGTTTGAATAAAGAAGAAGAATTAATTGCTGCAAGTATTAAGGTTTTAAGACAACTAATTCACCCCCCCTCTCAGTTGTTTGCCCTAATTCCAACAATTGGTATCAGAGCTAAGTTCCTTGGAAGAATCTTAACAGCTTGAGGAAGATCTGGGAAGGAGTTTCAATGGGTTCTCAAAGATCAACTTCAAATGGCTTTAGAAGATCTTGATCAGTCCAAAGTAGAGGTAGAAGACCTGAAAGCAAATCTTAAAGATGTTGATGATTGCATTGAGATTTTAAAAGATAAACTAAAGAAATATATGGAAAAGAAGGAAGAGCTACTTCTCCAGCTAGCTAATTTTACTGAATAAAATGACATGAATTAGGCTTTGGAAGAAAAAACAAAGGAATGTCAAAAGCTGACAAAAGAAGTTTTTGTTCTAAAACATGAGATGGAATCTGAGGTGATGAGACTAACCAAAGAAATTGAGCAAAGGAAGAAAACTGAAGAAGACCTGAATCAAACTCTAAAAGAAAGAACTGAAGAATGTTACAGATTGGATGGAATAGTTGGCAATCTAGAGTCTGATCTACAAGAAAGCAGAGACAATGAGAGAGAACTTGAAAAGCAAATTGTCATTCTTAGACATGACCTAGAAGTTGCAAATGAATACAAGGAGAAGTTCAAGCCAAGCTTAGTTAAACTTAAAGCACTACTTGAAAGTCAGAAGAAGGCTAGTGACAAGCATGGTCTTGGGTATGAGAAAGGTGAAAGCTCTGGATCTGGACAAAGAAATTTTCAACCAAGGAATGGAAGAAACAGACCTAGAAGACCTTCGGTAAGACAACCTAATGCTCAAAGGTATCCATCTTTCAATGGAAATTGTTTCAAGTGCAATAAATTTGGTCATAGAGATGCTCAATGCAGAAGTAGAGTGAATCAAAGTAGCCCATCCTTCTTCGGTCAATGCTTCAATTGTAAAAGTATGGTCATAGATCCAATAAATGCAGAAGTATGATACTGAATAACCCTAACAATAAAGGAAATGACAATTCTTTTAATGGCTACTGCTTTGCATGCAATGGATTTGGACACATGGCCAATCAGTGTAGATGAAGAGTGAATCAAGTAAATAAGCAAAGAAATGTTGTATGCTTTAATTGCAATAGATCTGGCCATATTGCAAGATTTTGGAGAAGTAGGAACAATGATGGAAAAGGTCTAGTAAATAGAGATCAGAAATAAGGAAAAGGAAAGGGCAAAGTGGATGTAGATGAGATTCAAAGTGAAATGAACAAAATTTGGGTGAAGAAAGCTATAATGAACAGTGGTGATGGATCCACATCAGAATCAGGTGCTGATAATCCTTCCGGTAATTAAACTAGGAGCTCTGGCTTAGGGGGAGCTGCAATAAAAATCTAATTCACCCAACCAGTAAGTGGGTGCCTAAATTTGGCATGATGAGTAAAAGTAAAATGGGCTATTACAGATATTCTGAAAGAATTTTCAGAAGAAAAGAAGTGGATATGACAATTTGTGGAGCAATTCATGAGAAACTACATCAAGAAACAGAGTAACTGGATGAAGTTAGGGAAATGCATTTATTACAATGACAAAATAGGTTTTTTGTGGAGGATAAAAAGTGACTCACTCAAGCATTTGAATCACTTTGCATTCAAAAAGAACAAGAAGAAGAGCATCTGAACTGAAAATCTAGAGATTAAAGCACGAAGAACTAATTTGACCAGCAATTGATCAACCCTAACTCTGCAAAAGAAAAAGGTATATTTTGGTGAAAATTTGAATCTATAATTTGTTGAGATGGCTACTCCTCTTATTGTTGATATTACTAAAAGGCCCCATCCAAAATTTAAGAAGCATCCTTACAAGTTAGTCGAAGTTGAACTGTTAGGTGCATTTTCTGGTGTCCCATACGAAGTATTGCATGTAGAAGATATTAGGGCATACATCCATTGCAACATGGATGAATTTGGAAAACTAAGATTGCTAGAATTGTTTAACCATCTAAAAGATGATAACCATGATTTGAAACTGGAATTCAAAACCCTAGAGAGCAAACATTTTCTACAAGTTATTGAATTTCTGACATTTGATGAGAGTGAATGGGTTGGTTACATCTTGAGCTGAATGCATGATGAGTTCATATGGCTATTGAAACCTTTCAAGATTACAAAGGATGTTATCAGAATTGTGACTGGGTTGAACTCAACCGGTGGATTACCCATGTTGAAATCTGTGAAAAACCATACTGTTACTGATGCAACTGGTGCCAAGTTTAACAAAAAGGCAATGACCATCAATGATATTATTGATCCGGATGTCAAGTTTGCTTCAATGGTAATTGGTTACAAAATTTATCATTCCAACAGAGAGAACTCTATCTCTAGAATGGCCATATATGCTGCATACAAAATGTTAAAGGAAAATACAGATTATGACTTGTGTGAATTATTGCAGAACCAACTAATTGAGAACTTGAACAAAATTAAGGACAAGAAAAGCACCTTCAAATATGGTTCTTTGGTTATATGTTTGTTCTTCTACGTCATGAATGAAGTGCCTGGTATTGGACCAGTGATAGGCCAGTTGCTACTCAGATAAGAGATCATCTATGTAGCATTAGAGACTCTAATGCACAAAAAACTGCAATCTGGGGATACTTTAAAAATTTTCAAAGTATGATGCATTCTAGGGAAAGGATCCCTAAATCAGTTGTTTAAAAATACAAGAATGACATTTGTTTCATGGTGGACACTGATCAGTGCCTAATGGAAGCTGTAGAACCCAGAACTATTTGGATTATGCTTATGGGTTGTGAAGTTGATGAGAAGATTTTGGAAATGTATGCTCAACATCTATTGAGAAAACCCAAGGATGACTCTGTTGAGAGGTTTGGGACTTATAAAGAGCTTTATGAAAAGCTACATGTTGAACTCCAAAAGCCAAAGATTAAGAGAAAAGCTCAGAAGCAAGTAGAAATGTATGTTGAAAGCATTGGAATAACAAAGGAAGCTGTGAGGTAGAACAGATAAAGAATAGAAAAAGCTGAGAAGGAGAAGTAGGATGAGAAACAAGAAAATACTCTAGTAGAATCCTCCTCCACTGTAAGGACTACTAGGAGCTCTACTGCTACCCTTATTCCCCCAAAACCTACCAATCCTGAGAACCTGGAAGACATATCATCTGGTAAGGAAAAGAAGAGAACTAAAGTAAAGGCAAAGAGATCACATGATAGTTTGGAAAAGGAGGATGAAGAAAAGATAGACTCAGATGATGGGCCTAAGCAGCTAAAGGCCACAGGTACTAAAGATATTAAAGTATCTGAAGAGAAGCCTTCCAGAAGCAAGAAGGCAAATAAGAGGCAGAGATCAGAGGCTGATGATAAGAAGCAAATTCCCTTTGTGAAAAACATTGTCAAGATAATCACTGTTGATGGGAATTTAAAACCATTGACTAAATACTATAATCTCTACAATGATGCTAACAAAAGACTTCTGGAAGAAGCCACTATCAAGTACTTGAATGTATTCAATTGAGCACTCGTGGAAATTCTATCAGAAGTTCCAAAAGACTTAAGAAACATCTTGGAGATAAGAAAAGAAGTGGCTAAGTCAAAAGATATGGAGCTAAGGGAACATGTGTTAACCACTCTATGTTCGGTGATCTCCAGTAGAGAAGTAGATAAAATTTTTAAAGAGGTCAAAAATGAATTCAGGAGTAAGACAAGAATGAACAAACTGATGATTGGAGAGATAGATGAAATAATCCAAGAAACTGAACAAATTTTGAGAAAAGCATTGGACAAGAACAAGTTCTTTGTTGTGTCAGATGAGCCTACTGATGACACACCAGTCCCAGATGAAGAAGAGTAGTAGAAGGATGAGCAACAATTTGGAATGGATGATTCCTCTATCCTGGAAGAGGAAGCAATAAGTAGGAAAGAAATAAAAAGAATAGATGAAATTGTTGATGCAGGAGGCATTCTAACTCCTTCGGATCATTTTGACAAAGAAGATATAGAGATGAATACAGAAGCAAATGATCAAATTGAAGATGATTCATTGAAGATTGAAGAGCATGAAATAGAAAAGGCTAAGAACCAAGAAGAAGAAGAAATCAAGGATAAGGAAGATAAAGTAGAAGAAGATGGTGCAAATGTTGATGCACCCAAACAAAATAGTCTTGATGCTGACACTAAGAAAACTCATGGAAAGGAAGGTGGTCCAGAAATTGTGGCAAGAGACACTGCAGATGCAGTGAAGAGTTTCATGAGTACAGAAATGCTAGAGTTTGATGAACCAAAACTAATTCAAGGACCAATCAACTTGGATACTCTCTCTCTAGTCCAAATGATGAAGATATCATCTTTCACACAAGCCAAGGCAAGAGAAAAGATATTGAAATCTCACATAGAGGACATTGAGCTATTAGGCCTTGCATCCGATATATTAGAGAAGATAATGCCAACTTTCCAAAAGAATCCATCTAATTCTCCCTCCATAAACATGAAGAGCCTTGTAAATTCTGTAAGTACACACTTTGAGTCCTTTGAGAAGTCTGTAGAGACTAAAGTTTAGAATGAATTTTTGGATGAGAGATTTGGTGAGCTAAAGGGCCTAATAGGGAATGATAGAAAGGTACTTGATATTAGTATAAAGAGTATTCAAAATTCTCTTAATGACGGAGGTGATGTATACAAATTTTGTCTATCTTGGCCCAAAGTTATTAAGGATATTGAGAAGAAGATAAAGGAAGAGAAACAAAAATTGTTGAATCTATCTCAAAATTTTGATCCTCTAACAATTTCTCTGGTAAGTCAAGAGTGTCAAGCAATCAACTTGACTAATGAAATAAAGAAACTTGTTACAGAAAAGAGCAATATTGTGGAGAGAATGTGTGAGCTTAGGGGATTGTTGCCCCTAAGTTAGAAACAATGTTTATTGCTTTATCAAAAGCTCAAGTTGCAGTCCAGACAAGTGATCCTTTAGATCTGAAGAAAGCAGAAACACAGGCATTCCTACTAAGTGGACACATCTCAATTTTGGATGGCATAAAAAGAAGTTGGGCCTCTGAACTTGTGTAGTTGAAAAATAGTTTTGCAGATATTCTTAAGTTCATGTAAATATAATACATGGATTATTTGTACATATGTGGCCTTGTATACAGATGTTTTGTGTAAATTTTGGTTTGCGGATCCCACCCTTTGCCATTGATGTCAAAGGGGGAGTGAGAGAAAGTGAAAAATGAAAGAAAATGAAGAATCCATCAAAGGGGGAGAAGTGGAAGAATATATGAGTATACACAGTAGGGGGAGTCAGTCATGACACTTAGTCATTTTTCACTAAGTGTTTCCATCAATGCCAAAGGGGGAGATTGTTGGAAAGAGACACCGCAAGGCATGTCATGTGTTGTCATTGATGGAAACTATGTCCATTCCACACATCCACAGTGCAGTATTAGATCATACTGGAAGTCAGTTCTAAGATTTGTCAAGTCCGGATAGACAGGAACATGGTATATGGCAGAGTTTAGTATTTTGGTCAGTGGATCTCTCCAGTAAATCATTGTGTGTTGCAAATCTGAGGAAGTGTAGAGGAATATCAAGACAATCTAAATCTAAGATTTCAACCTCTAGTGACAAAGGGATAAAAATTTATGAGCATCTGTGTACTAGGTCCTAATATGACAGAATAGTTCAGTAAAGAACCGACTGACTTATGTTAGATCCTTGTACGGATCTAGTAGAAGTGTTTTGGTGAGTTATGTATGGGATATAATGTTAGTGGCCAATATGTATGGTGACTTGCAAGTGTTATTTTTGGTACGCATCAATATTGGTGTATGATTTCAGCTGACAGAACTGAGTACTTGTATTGTTTGTTAAGTTCTTCGTAAGGCTGACATAAAAATGATTGAATTTCTTGAGGCAGATATATATAGCTGATGGATTCAAGTGTATTGAGGGTGTTAGTGTGTGAATATAGAGTAAGTGTAAAAGGAGCATATAAGAAGTGCCAAGAGAAGAAACCTAAGGTTTGGATTATGGCAGAGCAATAAACAGGGCAGAGTAAAGATGAAGTGTGTAAGATTAGTATTCTGTGCTTAACTAAAACTGAATTCTTGCATTGGCAGATGCTATTCATCAGTTCAAATAATCTGTAATCCTTTTGTAATCATTCTTGTAGGTAGTGAACCTCTTTTGAGCAGTGAGCTCTGGGCAGTGAGCCCAAAGGCATGTGCCTTCCCCTTTTGTAATACTTTTAGCAAAGTATAATCTTTGTGGGTTAACCCCCACCATGGTTTTTCCCTTAATCAGGTTTCCATGTCAAAAATCTTGGTGTCAAGTGTGATTCATTTATTTCTTCTCATGTGTTGTTGATTCATGCTTTAATAATTTCATCATTAATCTAGTTTGAATAAAGAAGAAGAATTAATTGCTGCAAGTATTAAGGTTTTAAGACAACTGATTCACCCCCCCTCTCAGTTGTCTACCCTAATTCCAACAGAATCTTCATTCTTGCATACAAAAACAAATTATTCTCAACTATCTCTTCATCAATTTCTAAGAGAGATCCAATGGAGTTAACAATTTTCTTTAAACAATCGTCTACCCAAAATTCTAAAGGCAGATTGTAAAGCCTTATCTAAATGGGCTCATCCACTGGTTCATTATTCAGGGGGTCAAAATTAGGGCATCGTTTTTGGAAAAAAAAAAGCCTCCTTCCTTTTATCCAACACTTTTGATTCTATCCTCATAGTCCTCCTTGTTTAGGAAAATTGTAATAAAAAACCCTCGTGGAGAAAAATTCAAAATATAGGAGCAATTCCAGTTTTCCTTTGCCCATAATTTGATTTTGGCCCTAGTTTTTTTCTTGCCTACAAGCCAAAAAATGATCGCGTCCTCTTTTAGCAAATTTAAATCCAATGTGGCTTTTGAGGAGAGGTTGATTTCCACCACTTCTTTTGAACGACGCTCTTCCAGTACTTGATTTCTCTGAATACCCTTCTCTCTTTGCATGTGATCCTTGGAGCAAGCCATTTTGTATAGAATGTGCAAATATTAATTAGTTATAAATTTGCACTATATATACCTTTTTTAATCAATCCAGAAATGTGGTCATAATCATTTGAAATTAAAGGAATATCTTCAAAGATTTCATCTTTATTTTTGTCATATGTGTCGGTAACAACTAGTGGCACCAAATTCCATTCACTGACATATCCAAGTTGTTGGCTCTTGCAATTATCACAATCTCCCAACATGTAGTCATAACAAAAATAAGAGTAATTCTTAGTGCACAACGTCCATGTCATCTATACTCATGACATAATGCAAAGATCTTGTTTTCTCTACCCTCTTGCATCCATGCATTGTTCTTCTATCCACACCTATAAATTTTATATATACATCAAACATGATTTACAATTAAATATTTTTTTTGAAATTATAAAACTATTATCGCAATCAAATAAAATAAATAATTTTTCAAGTAAATATTAAGTAAGGCAAACTTTTTTCAAACAATACATACCTCAATATCTCCCAAAACACTCTATTTGGACACGAGTTCCTCCCTTAATATGTGTCAACCTCACATGTGAAGTGTTTCTTACACCATTCAACAACATCATGTGCATCATTTATATGCTCTCCCTCATAATTCATTTGATGTAAGCTTCTACAACATCATGTTCACCCTTTCCATGTCCACTCTCAAAGAAACTCCAAACATGTGGTATATTGTTAGGTTCATGATATCTATAATGTGCATAAATTGCCTTGATGATTGAATTGTGATGCACACCCATCTGACCATACACAATATTTTTTAGTTTTGACACCCCTTCTTGGCAAATCTTTAAAAAACTTCTTAAATCAATGTTGTACAAAATGTTTGTCAGGCTCTTTATCATCACTAATATAAAAGGGATATTCCTTTTTAATGACTCATTATAGATATGTACTCTCAACACCATCCAAATCCAATTGTGCATGTCAATAACACACATGCACCATAATAGTGACCTGCTTTGAATAATAATATTGTGTTTGAATCTCCTTTTTATGGGTAAAAGAGTAATTTTCTGCAAAGTCCACCATTGATAAAATTGTTCCGAGTGGGAAAGTACCTCTCAACAACTAAATCTATTTTTCTTGCCACTTAGAAAACAATGCATGATGTATGTATGGTATCAATTTATGAAAAATTTCCATAAATGTTCCAATAGGTAATTCCTCTTCTACATAATCTAATCTTGTGGATTGTTTCCCAAATTTTGTTTCAAACTTTATGTACTTTTAACTCTTGCAATTTACCATATTCATCATGTTAGTATCTTGATTTCTCGAAGGTATTTAGCCAAAATTTGACATGTTTCACATAGTGCTTTTATGCATTTCATTGGACCATTTGCATCATCATCAAATTTATCACATAAGATGGATGCTATGAACTGACTTAACCGTTTGGGAGGTGCATTTTCAACACCACTTTCTTCTCTGATATTTCAAAATACCTGATCATAAAGATCAATTTCAATATGGTAACGACAACAAGTTTTAAAAATTTTGTTTACCTTCACATGCCATGGCCTTAACATTTCAAACATTGTTTTCCCACTTTATATGAGGATTTGCATCAAAAAATGTCACATACATCTCATGTTGTGTTATGTATAACAAATGTTTTTATGTAGTTCATAATCATTTATCCTAATCCTATGTTTGAGAACATCTCTACTATTTGATGAATGGTGGGTATGGTCATGCCAAAAAATTGAGATCAAATTCCTAACACCATCTTCAATCTTGTTAGAATGAGGAGCCTACACATCAATGCCCAATTGCCTTTTGTAATACTATCATCCAAACCCTTTTTCCTTTTAATATCTTGTTAGTGTCTTTCTACTTAAGCCAATTTCACTTGAAAGTGAAGAGATTTGACATTTTCTTGGCATTTGTGGAATTACAATAGATGTCAACATCACTCCTTGAAATGCTCTTATCAATTGATCGAGACTTTTTGCCATTGAAACTCAAACCTTTTGTAACATTTTGAATAATATATTTTTCTAGGTGTCTTTTCCTCTTTTTTGTGAAATATACACCTAACAATTTTAGCAGCTCTTTTAACTTGTCATGAAGAAGTATACTTGATAATAGTTGGGCTTGACCAAGTGTATCATGATGTTTGAAATGCTTCTCAAGTATTTCCTTTGAAGTTCTATTCAATGACCTCTTAGTAATATGATCAGGTTGTTCAACATAAAATTTCAATTTCTCTTTATCCATTTCAAGTAAATGATCTATATTTTTATAATAAATTTTTCTCTTAACCTCTTTAATTAGATTCATATGCATATCTGTAGAAGGAAGCAATTCTGACCCCTCTCCAACATCAAAGTTTGGTTGTGCTTCCTCCTTGACATCAACTATGTGTGGTTGGGCCTCCTCCTTGACATCAACTATGTGTGGTTGGGCCTCATCCCTAACATCAACTATGTGTGGTTGGGCCTCCTCTACTCTAGTATCTAAATTAGGTTCGACTTCTATCCAATTTCTGTATGTTGAGCCCCTACACATATCATTTAAAAGAGAGAAAAAATTAGAATATATTTAAGGGATGGATATATAAACTCATTTTCAAAAAACTATGTAAATTTTAACATTTTCATATTTTATCATTCTCTATATTATATAATATTAAATATAAGCTTAAATGTATAGAATTATTTTTCCATTTACTCTCAAATCACTATAAAATTAAACATGTAAAATTATATCATCATTTTCCTCATGTAGATATATATACTTGCATAATGGAATCTAAAACGTGTATGTGATCTCTAGGATTAAATTATAGAATTATGTTACAAACATCTAGAGAACTTTAAAAATCATTACACATAATTTTGAAACAATTAATCTTTGGGAAGATTTGAAAAGTTCAATGGTTAGTATTAACCTTAATGTTGTTTGGAATGGATTGGTTCATATAGAGCCATAAAAAGTAGAGGCCAACCAAATTGGCCTAATGGACTACAAGCATTATCAAAATAAGGAGCTTTGTATGGGTAGCTTAATAGTTAAGGAAAATTGTTAAGTGTTTTCTAAATTATAGCTACACCAGTTACATGCAATAAAATTTGTTCATGGAAAGAGAATCAAGGTAGGTAATTTAGAAATGTTTCATGGTTTTATCCTTGGGTATTTCACCTATGACATAGATATTTATGCTTTGGTGCAAGTGGTGAAAAATTGGAAGCACTATTTGTTTTTGATTAAGATAAGCAACAAACAAGGGTGTTGATCCCTTTACAAATCAACCCCTAGGGCAATGCAAAATAGGCCCCAAATTTCCCAACAAAGATAAGTGGAAAAAAGGGTCCTAACTCTTTACAACAATTACACTAAGGCAAGGCAAGACATGCCCAAAATGGCTAGAAACAACAGTCAAACAACAAAGCCCAAAAGTGATGTAGAGGTAGGAGGACCAAAACTATCCTCAATAACATTAACAAATCAAAGAACTAATCCAATTGCTTTGGTCAGGTTGAAGAGAACATTAATACATATTTTTACTCCAATTTTCATGAAGATCCAATGGTAGGGGAGAAGGTTATGAATTTTTTCCCAAAACTGCAAACCCTAGGCAGTGTTCAGACCTGCCCTCACCAAAATTGCAATATCTCTCACAAAACTTAATGAAATTATACCAAAAAAAAAAAATTGTAAACTAGAAACACATATATTTCCATCCATCTATTATATGCATCAATGTGAGGCTGTACCAGGCCATACCATGCATATTTTCAGACTGCATTTTCAGAAAATTAAACTCTGCAGACCTACCCTCAATAAAAATGCCATAACTTATTCAAATCTTAATGAAATTTGATGCAACAAAAAGAAATGGAAAGTAGACTAAATACTATTTCCATCCATACAACATTATAGTCATATAAAATCTTTACAAATCTATACCAATCTCTAAAACAGCAGTTTAACATTCAGAAATGCAGAAACAAGGGTATCTTTTATTGATATCACATCAAAATGTAACAACCCACATTCTCCAACCTTCTCCCCTCTGCCTTCACAAATGGATACAAGGCCTTTTAAAGGAATTATATCATGACTCCTCACATTGCAACTTGACTCTTAAGTTTCTAACTTCCTAGGAACGAACCAGGAGCCATATGACTCTTCATCTTCCAAGTTTGCATCTTTTTTTTTCCAATTTTACATTGAACCTTTACATGGTTTGCAATATTTTGCATATTTGAAACTCCTAATCTCCTAAACACATAAAAATGACTTGATAAACTTCATTACAATGTTGAAGCATACAAATTTAATCAAACTCAAAGATTTGTCTAGGGCAACATTAATTTGCCAAGGTGCTCCTGCACCAAAAAGGCAAAGTTGCAGCAAGGCTGCGAGGAACAACAACTACAAAAAAAGACTAAACAATATCATTTCCCAACCTAGTAGGTTGTATACCCTTGGCCCTAGTGCAGGTCTATGAAACATGCTTAGGAAGACCTTTCTTCTTTCTTTGGACAATGGTCCAAAAAACTTCATATCTCCATCTGCAGAAATAGATGTAGGAGGGAAGACTCTCACTAAAGCCCTAGAAGGGGGCAAAGCTTTGGGAGAGGAATGTTTGACTAGGGACGATGACATTTGAGAATCTATCACAACAATAACAAACATAGTTGTGGATGGCACACCAACAACAAAAATCCTAATCATAGATGACGCACCACCACCAACAATAATATAGGAGGTCTCTGCAACAACAACAACAGATGAACCTTGCAAACCTATAACAAATGGCTCATGGCCATCACTAGGAATTGAAGTAGCAACACGCATCATGAGTGGGGGAGGGACCTCCTTCTTGACATCAAAAAGAGGCATAAAAGCCTTTGAGATAGATCATCATCAATAACATCCACTGTAAGGTGTTCTTGTAGAGCATTCTTCCACCAAGATGAAGAATGTGAGATCTTCAAGTGAGGGTAGTTCAATGCCAAATGACCTGTATCAAAGCACGACCAACAATGGAATGGGATACCTTCATAATCCAAGGGTTGACACCAAGAGTGATCAACAAATTTTGAAAAAACCTCTACTGGGAGAGGCATAGGCAAATCCAATTCCACTAATATACAAGCATAGGTGGTGTGAGAGAAGAAAGTAGTGGCCTGATCAACCATGATAAAATGACCCACTAGGTTACCAATGCATTTATAACAAGAGTAACACCAGAAATGAAGAGGGAGATTTGGTAAATGAATCCAAACTTGTAGCTTATTTAAAGATTCAGTAAGAGAGTTAAAAGTAGAAACACAAGGCTTTAGCAACAACACATGTTTTCCCCAAAAGCAAGAGTGACTTTAAAAATAACATTTTGATCAGAGACTGAATTGAATATGACTATGAAGAATCCTTTAGCACCTAGATAAATTTCAATTTTCCCATTTGTAAGAGGGTGTCATAGCTCAGAGATCTAGATATTTAGATCCGAAAGTCATGGCCAGAGTCTATGGAATCTACATATTAATCCCTTTTGAGAAAAAAATTCCTCATTCTTTAACACTTCATCCCCTAAAATCACAATAGGGGGAGGTAGAGAAGAAGGCTTCACTTTACTCCCAGTCATAGGAGCAACATGAATAGTATTGTTGATGTGGTTATTAGTCACATACACACGAATAAAAGTTTATATTAGAAACCTTTAATCATCTTGAAGACTTCAAGATCCATGATGATTTGATGTCCCAAGTCTCCGTTAGTTAGGTCTTGACTTTTTGACAGTTACTCAGGGTTCATTGTGATATGTTGTTCCATTTTGGGGACATACACTTTCATATTTGTATTCTTTCTTAGATTCAGTTGAGTTCCACAAATATCCAGTATGTTGTACCTAATCTACATATGTTATTAACGATTGCATTAGATCCTTTAGTTCTAGTTGAGATTTAAGCATACAAGCATAAATTGAGCATATCTTTGATCATTTGCTCTAGATATGTTATTTGCATTTATCCACTTATATTTTGTAAAATGAAGAGTTGAAGATAGAAATTGTCAAATTAAAATCCTAAACTATTTAAATTTCACCAGTGATCCACATGCATATCTTGATATATTTATGAAATGAAGGAAATCTACTCATACTTCACCAGAGACATTCATAGCTACATATGAGAGATGCAAATCTTCAAGGAAATTGATTCATAGCAAAACAATCAGGTGAACACACTTCAAAAGAATGCAGCAATTTATCATTACAGATTAGAAATCACAGAAGATTAGTTAAGATGTATGATGGAATGGTAATCTACAACTTGATTTTCATTATATATGCAAATAATATACAAGTATACACTGATTATTAGAAAGAACCATGAGAAAAGTCATAGAGTTGCCAAATCAACAAGCTCAGTGCTCAAAAGTTCATCAATTCAATCTCTATAATACAAGATGATCTAGGCCCTTTTATAGAACAAGGACCCAAGATCAATTACAATGCATCAATGACCAACATCTGTAGAACGTGATTGCTAATTTGCAATCATGGGTGGATGACAACTGACAACATAATATTCCCAACATATTTACGTTTGTAGCTTCATGAGTATTCTATTCCCTTACATCAGATGAATCCTCACCCATTATCATTCCTCCATCATCCAGATTCTTATAGATATCACAAGCTTTTACAACTACATCCATCTTTATCTTATCAAATTGTTCTGCTTTAAGTTTTATATAATCTTGCATTTGTAATTGGTCACTTATTGATACCCATTTGTTTGTTACTTTCTCTAACTTCTATTTGTATCTCTTTATCTTCATAGAAAATTCCATCACTTGATCTATTGCCTTCTCCAAAAAACGCTGAATAGGATCCATTGAAATTGGATCAAACTAAGCCTTGAATGTCTCTATGGAGACTTTCTCATCATATGTTTCCTTTTCATCCACCTAATTACCTAGCAGCTCCTCAAGGATCTCTACTTCATCCGTCAGTAGATCATGTGCTTGTGTGCTTATATATGTTGCTTTCAGTCTACATCCCTTAAGAATATATGCTTCAAATTTTAAATCCTTTATCCATGTAGATATCTTATGCATCATTTGTAATGTCAAGATGTTATGTTTGAGAAGCACCCAATCCTTTAATTTCCTAGCATTTATCAATTTATTGAGGTCTTGATCATTCCGATTGAGCCTCATAGCACATTCTTTCTTTACTCAATTAGTCTTTATTCGTATGTGAGCTAGGGTGTCCTAATTGGACAATGCTATCTGAATTACTTCTTCCCCATTCTCCAAAAACTTGGTAAACCAAATCTACATGAAATGTGCTTGATGCTTCTTTGCATCAAGATCACTTATTTCATCTTGACTTACTAGCATCAATGTAGCTAGTACCTCTGTTACTTGACACAAGGGGCAACCATATCCCTAACAAATGAATGGGGTTGGGCAATGTACTCTTTCAGTTCCTTATTCTTTTGCTTGACCTTGTGGATATGAGATGGGGCATGCCTCTGTGCTACCTTTGAGATCCTCTATTTATTGCTCGGCTATTGCATGCCCAAGGTCCACCATGGTCATCTAGTACTCATTGGTCGAGATTTCTCCTTTGGCCTTATCCATAGTAGGCATAGCCAAATGTGTTGTCCTAAGTCCGGTTTGGGTGTCCCTTTTAATAGAGGACATAGCCCTTACTTTACGCTTAGGCTTCATTTCCTCAATTGTGAATAAAGATTTAAAATCAAATGGAGTAACATTAGTAGGAGGCTGCATTACCTCAACCGCAAGCCATTTGGGTACATCTTGTAGGAGTACACACACACTAAGAGGGGGGGTGAATCAGTGTATTTAAAATTTTTATCACCTTTCAATGAACTTTGATTTCATACTTACAAAATTTTCAAATAGATATGAAAATATGTAGAACATCAACACATAAGATTTTGACACAAAATATTCCTGAGTGGAAAACCCTCCAGGGGTATAAAACCACTCAAACTGCCTCACTGGCTTAAATGAAAAACTTTAGGTTTACAACTGTCTCACTGACATTTACAAATTTTTCCTCACTGGCATACTGTCTTTTACCACAAGTCTCACTGACTTTCAATATCAAAAATTCAATGAACAAGACAAATCAGGGGGTTTCCCTGTTTCAATCAATCTCAACACCTTATCTCTCCTATTCAAAATTTTAACAAGTGTACATTTTCTACAAATTAATAGAATCAAGCTTCAACTGACATCTTCACATTATAAATACTTTGTTTGCAATAAGCATCATCTCCAAAAACATTTAATCAATTTGATCTTCAAAATTATATCATACCTCTGTAACTCAATCCTTAAAAAAACTATTCATTTCATATCTACAGTTTGATATTTCTTCCCTTCAATTTTGATATGCTTCCTCTCTGCAATACTGAACTGAGATCATCCTTCTCTGAAAAAATAATAGCCTTCTCTGAACATCAAACTCTCCATTCTTCACTTCACCATATCACACAAAAAAGAACTTCACAATTCTTATCTTCAAGAAATGATTTTATATCACACAAACCATATATATTTTTTTCTATTTTCAACTCTCGAGCCACATGTATTCACAAATAAAAAAACTTATCAACTTTCTATCTTCCACATCTTCTATCTTCAAACCTTTCTAATTTCAAAGACTCTTCAACTTCGGTGTAAAAAATAGAAACATGCATGCTTTGTAGCTTTTGTAGCACAGAGCACGTCAAATTATACGACGTGGCACGACCGTTGCTCACTTTTTCCTTTTTAAATCTTATCCATATGATTGAAGCTTTGCGCCACCTTCCATTTTAAACTCTGCCATTCGATACACATTTGCTGCTTTATCCACTTTAGTAACCTGCGATGACTTGTTGACTAGGTATGAAGGGCCCGGTTCACAAACGAGTTGAAACCCTTAAAAAATGACTTAAGTTATCTGCAACCTTTTAAACCAGTCAACACCCAAATAGACATAAAGTGTATGACATTTAGTTAAGGGCTCTTAGAATATGTTTTATGATTTTCTATTTGGAGTTTTGTGAGCTCAACTTGACTTATTTGAGCAAGAATATTTTGCCCTCACATAAATCTGCGAAGAATAACTATGCAACTGATAAAAAGAACATATGACAACAAATTTCAAACATAAATCTTCTGCAAAAGTATACTCTCTACAAGCCTTTCACTATACATCTCATGACATGAAGATTTGTTTTGCACACATATTCAATCCTGTGTCTGAGATTACTACAACAAAGATCATTAATGAAGACCACTCTGATTTTCCTAAATAACACAATGATAGCATGAAGCAAGATTCCACTGTCATGATGCCAATTAGGTGATACATATTAAACCTTGTCATGTGATACAAGCTCTTAACCATAAAACCAAGAAACTTTCCCCTGATTCAACACTTGATACAATGAAGATCAAATGTCATTGAAGACTATGCCACTATGATTCACTGAAATGACTAAGCCACTGCAACTTCACAAAACTATGTCACTGAAAATGTGAGAGATCACCACCATGTTAACCCATGTCACTGAAAGATCTGAGAGATCACAACCAAGATCATCAACATTTTGACATCAATGAAAAGACAACAATACTCAAGATAGAAGCACTACAAAACTCCCCCTTCATCTTTGACATTGATGGAAAAACCATGACTCACTTCTCCCCCTTATTGACATAAAATGTCAAAGGCAAAAATTATGTACCAATAAAGTCCTGTTCTCTTAAATGCAATCCTTTTCCATGTAAAAGTAACCTCTATCAAAACCATATTGCACTTTACAATAAACAAATACACAATACTATAACACTATCAACCACAAATGAAATGTCCCATACACTTATCCTTTTTACAAATATGTACAACAACTATATACAAACTATGTACAAATGTCATGATAAGATTCAAATGAGATTCAGGACATCATAAGGATATAGAAGACAACTCCCCCTGAATCCAATATCCTTGTAACTTATTGAAGAGAGACAAAAGATAGAACTCCTAATCTCTGTCTCAGAGATTCAAATATCTCCTTTGGCAAAGGTTTTGTGAAGATATCAACCAATTGATCATTTGTATGCACATATTGCAAAGAAACTTCATTTTCAATCACCTTCTCCCTTAGAAAATGATATCTGATAGCAATGTGCTTAGTTCTTGAATGCATTATATGATTCTTTGACATATTGATAGAACTAGTGTTATCACAAAGAATAGATACAGGATTTTTTACCTCAACCTTGATATCAAGAAGTGATTGTACCATCCAAAGTACCTGTGTGCAACACGAAGAAGCAGCAATATACTCAACTTCAGCTATAGATAGAGAAACACAATCTTGTTTCTTACTATGCCATGCAACCAATCTACCACCTAGAAAGAAAGCTGCCCCACTTGTACTTTTTTTGTCATCAGGACAACTAGCCCAATCTACATCTGTATAGGCAAGAAGTGTAAAATCAATGTGTCTAGGATACCATAAACCAAAATCAAGTGTACCCTTAATATATCTAAAGATTCTCTTAACAGCATTCAAATGTGATTGTTTAGGACAAGCTTGAAATCTTGCAACCAAACAGATAGCCTGCATAATATCAGGCCTAGAAGCAGTGAGATATAAAAGGCTGCCAATCATAGATCTATACAAAGATTGTTCTACTTCAGGTGATTCATCATTTTTACTTAGCTTATGCCCTGTTTCCATAGGAGTACCCAAAGGTTCGCAATCATCCATTTGAAATCTCTTCAACATCTCTTTGGCATATTTATTTTGTGAGATAAATATTCCCTTTTCAAGCTGAGATACCTGAAGACCAAGAAAGAAAGACAACTCTCCCAACATAGAAATTTCAAATTCTGATTTCATGATGTTAGGAAATGAATGACTCATATCATCATTGTTACTACCAAAAATGATATCATCAACATAAATTTCAACTAGAATATCCTCACCTTTGATTAGGTAGTACAAATTACTATCCACAACTCCTTTTGTGAACCCCTGTTCTTGCAGAAACTTATCCAGTCTATAATACCAAGCCCTTGGAGCTTTCTTTAACCCATATAAGGCCTTTTTCAACCTATAAACATGATCTGATTTGTCTTTATTCACAAAACCTTCTGGTTGCTCCATGTAAACCTCTTCTTCAAGATCACCATTTAGAAAGGCTGATTTGACATCCATTTGGTATACCTTGAAATTTTTATAAACTAAAAAAGCTAAAAACATCCTTATAGCTTCTAATCTAGCAACAGATGCAAAAGTCTCATCAAATTCAATTCCTTTAATTTGTGAATACCCTTTGCAAACCAATCTAGCTTTGTTTCTAACAACTTTACCTTTATCATCAAGCTTATTCCTAAATACCCATTTTGATCCAATGACATTCTTACCTTCTGGTGTTTTGTTCTTTTCTATTTGGCTTAACTCCTCTTCCATGGCCTTAATCCAGGCTTCATCTTTGCTGGCCTCAACATAACTCTTTGGTTCCATTTCTGATATCAAACACACATGTGCTTGATTATGTGCAACACTAAGCTTTCTTCTTGTTAACACACCACTGTCCTTGTCCCCAATGATCAACTCATGAGGATGATCTCTTTGATATGCCTGTAGAGTATAAAACTCTACATTTTATTTTCAGCAGCGCACCCACGAGTTTTAGTTTCTGTGTCTATAAATGTTTCTCAGAATGGCCATGAGGGTTTACAAGGGTTTCATTTTATTGTTGCTATGGGTTTCTTTTTGCCAGTGCCGCGGAGTCCAACAAGTGTCAAGCTACGGTTTAAGCCACTTTTGTTTCTAAGTTACAGCTTTTGCAGTAGATCGTGCCACATGGATTAAATGTCTCTAATACATTCTAAGTTGCGACCCTGCGAAAGATGCCACGTGTCACATGCGGAGACATAGTTATAAAGTTTCAGTGTGCCTGAGGAAGAAGCCATGTGTATTTTGTGATAGTTGCGGAGCTTGCCAAGTGTCAGCTTCCGTGTATCTGTTTATATATCCTTCGATGCAAGGTAATAAATGGAGGTAGGCCCTAGTTATAAAGTTTCAGTGATGCGGAATGTGCCACGTGGTGGATGCAGCACCCAAGTAAAAGCTTTTACCCCTTTCTTCCAACGATAATAAGTTTTTCTTCAGTTTCACGGAGCCCGACATGTGTCAACCTTCGCGTGAGTCTCAAAAGGGTTCTAATGTTTCAAGAAGACTGCGGAAGCTGCCACGTACCAAATAGTTGATACCGCGGAGGCTGCCACCTGTCCCTATTTGAAAGCTAGTAAGCGAAGAGTTGTGGATCCCATTTCTAATATGTCTTTAAGCTTCAGAGCAGCGGATCACGATAGTTGTCACAAGTAGGGGCCACCTAAATATAGAGACACAGTTCAGCGAGAAGGTGCGGATAAAGACACGTATCTATTTCTAGTTGTTGTGGACACTACCATGTGTCAGTTTCCTATTTCTCTCGAGAGGTGAAGAAGTTTCAAGTTATATGTGCGCGAACACTGCCATGTGTCTCAGAGTTCATTGTTTAAAGAGTGCGGACGCTGCCAAGTGTCTTTTCCCTATAGAAGGGATGCGCCACACATGTTTTTGCCACAGCCAATGGACTTGTAGTTATTGTAACTGTTTGTGGATCCAAAAGAGTTTAAGTGTCAGGGACTTCCAGTTATCTCCAGTTCGGTTAGGCCGTTGGGATTCGATTGTGCAAACAATCTAGAGTCGATCCTATGCTATAAATATGTAACATTGGTAATAGATCGATATATGTAGAGATTCATTCATAGATAGTTTCGCTAGAGATATTTTCTATCAGAGATTTAAGAGAGAAGTTTGGGACTTTTTGCTATGACCAATGAATATCATTTTGCCTTTATTTTTGTTATTCTTGATTCAGAAAGTAAATGTAACTATGCATGTATTTGTGCCTCTTATGTTGCTAGAAAATTAATGAGAAAGACAGAGTTCTGTGCCTTGGTTGATATTTTCTGTGTCATTGTAAATTATCTGTTTGTGAGCCTTTGAGTTTATTTATTATATCTGTTTATGTTAATCATGCAACATTTTCTCTTTAACGTAACTGAATCTTGAGAATAGCTTCACTATGCTTAAGTTGAGGGAGATACTTATTATTTAGGCGCATCGCCATAGATAGATTTGCTTTAACTGTATCTTTAATTCTGTTAATTTCTACCCTTTTTCCCAAAACCCATACAAGATAGAGAAGAGCTAGCTTCTTAAAAAACCTGGAGGTTGTTTCAGGTAGAAAGTCCCAGATTCTCAAAACTTCCCATGTTGGTGTTGGAACCTGCACAATTTCACACATGAACAGTTTTTGGCACGCCCAGTGGGACCATTTCTTGAAGTTTCTATCAAGATTGCATGAGCCAGAAAGCCATAGGAAGTCAGAGCTATGGACCTGTAACAAGAGCTAAATCTGCTGCTAGACCAGGCATTCTTTTGCCACTGCTGGTAGCTAATCCAAGGAGAAGAGTGAATCAGTTTGCAGCAGCACCAAGAGTAAATATGGGAGCACCTATAGCCCCAAGGAATTATGCAAATTGGAACACTGGTAGTTGTTTGATTCTTCCAATACCACCAGCTACTTGGGATGCTATCCCAACCAATGCTCTTAAGGCTCTGCCTAAATTCAGTGGGGAAGATTTCAAGACACCTGAAGAGCATCTGCAAGATGTATCTGATGTTTGTGCAGTACATGTGATCACTCAACAAAATGTGGCTATAAGACTGTTGGTAGCTTCTTTCAAAGGGAAGGCTCTAGATTGGTATAGATCTTTAACCCCAAACACAATCTCTACATGGGATCAGCTTGGCGATGCCTTCTTTGAAAGATTTAAAGAAAAGGGTGATAATTCTTCTTTGTTGCAACAATTGATCACCATCAAAAGGGCACCACAAGAAGCTATGACTGATTTCAATTCAAGATTTCAAAAGACTTGGGAGAGGATCCCTGCCATAGCAAGACCATTACCAAGTATGGCTATTGTGTTTTACCTTAAAGCTTTAAACTCAGATATATCAGTGATGATCCAATCCCTTGGAGGTCAGACACTACCAGAAGCTTATGAGTTTGCAGTCAAAGCTAAAAATAATTTAATAGATGCTGGAAAGTTGCCCCCAAGGCCTCCTATGCCCATGTTTCTAGAAATTACCTTACCTCTGCCTCAAGAAGTCCCTAATCCTACAACCCCACCTGTGTCTATGTATTCTTTTCCTCAGCAACCTACTAAAGTAATTGCCCCTGTTCAATCATCTGAAATGGATGATGTCAAGAACATTTTAAGAACCTTTTCAAATGAGATAATCAATCTGAAGAGACAAAAAAATCATTATCCAAAACCCCAATATCAAGGATACCAAGGAAATAGACCTCCCTTTCAGCCAAATTAGTATCAAGGCCCTCAAAGGCAAGCTAACCCTCAACCATCAAACCAGTTAGTCACAGTCCCTACACCTCTACAGGTTGTTCCTCCTAATCCCAATAGGGAAATTGTTCCAGGGCAAAATAATTTTGTAGATGGCACAAATGCTTGGTGTTTTCCTTGCAACAATGCCCATATGCCTAGAGACTGCCCCAGAGGAAATTTACAGCAAAAGATAGCAGAATAGAGAGGATTAGAAGGACAATTTGTAACTTCTAACACTTCACAATATTAGTCTCCGTGTGTACAAAATGTAGTCCTGGTTGCCCAGATGCAAGGAATGTCCTTACAACAGGAAGAGAAAATAGCCCCTGAGCATGCTTTATTTTCATGGATTGAAGATGAAGAGTCAGTATTCTTGAATGAAGCATCTACTTCCAAGAAGCCATTAGTGCAATCAGATTACTATACGAGAGCAAAGAGGAGAATGATGGAACAACCTGAAGTCACTAATAATGAGATCATGGGAGCTCCCCCTTTTCAAGGTCATCAGAACACAATTGCTAGACAAGAAATGTCCTAGCCTGTGCAGAATCAAGTAGCCTTAGGTCAAGTTCAAGAAAAGGCAAGGTACCCTTATTACTCAAAGGCCCAAGCATTAGGACCTATCAATATAGTGGATTAGCTAAAAAGGACGCCATCACATGTATCAATCTGGGACATGCTAGCTATTCCTGAGCAGAAGACACTATTGCAAGAAGTTCTGCAGGGCCAAGAAGTGCCTAAACATACTGGTGCCAAAGGAGGACCTGCTGATAAAGAAAAGCTGCAGCTCAAAGATACTATACCTCTGTAGACAATAGCCCTTTTGAACAATGCACCTGAGGTAAGTAAATCCAAACCAGAACCCTTTTATTTGACTTTGCTAGTTGGGAAGAAACTGTTGCATAATGCAATGATAGACTCTGGGGCTAGTACTACAGTAATACCAAAACAAATAGCAGATGCTTTGAAGATAAAGTATGAGCCACTTACTAGAGGAGTTATGCAGTTGGATGGGAAATCAGTGCAAACAATAGGGAAAATTAAACAACTCCCATTGCAATTGTACACTTGCCCTAATATAATTGTGAATTAGGATGTGGTAGTCATAGATATTCCTCCTGTATTTGGTCTATGTCTATCTAGAGATTTTACAGCCAAGATAGGAGGTTACATGTCATTAGATTGGTCACACCTCATTCTAAGAACCAAATATGGGACAAAGATGAAGATACTGTCTGAGCCATTATCAAAAAACCATATCACAAATGAACCAACCCCAAAATTAGAGGCAGCCCATGCTATGCTAAATAAAGATGAAAGAATCTTTGTTGAAGAGATAGGTGACTAGACTGAACATGACCAACAGAAGGAAGTTTTTGACTATGATGCAAAGTGACCCCTATGGAAATTATGACTCTACTAGTTTAGGCACTTATGTCATATTTGAAGAAGACCAAGAGATCCCAAATGTTTTAAGGAAAGAAACACCACAGACTCAAGAATCTGAAAAGGACTCAGAAATCTAGACTCTAAATTTTGATGGGGCTAGAAGTAAAAATGGTGCTGGTGCAGGGATTTGCCTTACTGCCCCAAATGGTGAGAAAATTTTAAGAGCCATCCATTTTTAGTTTGCCTGTACCAATAATGATGCTAAGTATGAATCCTTGGTGCATGGACTCATGTTAGCCAAGAAAAAAGGAGTAAAGAATCTGATAGTAAGAGGAGATTCAGAACTAGTGGTGAAACAAATTAGAGAAAAGGCAGTAGCCAAAGATGTAAGGATGAGATCCTATAGGCACAGGATTTGGGACCTAGTAGATGATTTTGAAGCTTTCAACATTGAAGTAGTTCCTAGAGCCCAGAATTCTGAGGCAGATAGAATGACACAGATTGGTTCCCAGTTTGATCTAGCAACTGATCTACTAGTTAACAATGAGTCAGTCAAAGTTATAGTGAGGCCAACTATCCCAGACAATGACCAAAATTGGCAAGTTTTTGAAAATGATTTCCAAGTCTTCTCATTTTTGCAACAATCATGAGAATTTGTTGATCAGTTACACCCTAAGATTGAAGAAGCATATGGCGACCAAATTATTCAATTAAAGTCCAATAAGCTTCCTAAAAGACTGATTACCTTAGAAAACTTATTTGACCCAGAAGATGTAAGCTTGGAGAAGAAGAGGTTTCAAGCAGATAAAGCAGATTATTCTGAAATCCAAGTTAGTCACAGAAGAAAATTGAAGATTGGCAATTCTACAACCCAGCAAGAGAAGGAAAGACTAATTGATCTGTGTGAAAGATATGATAGAGTGATTGCCTGGACCTATGAAGACCTCCATGGCTATAATAGAGATATCATACAGCACACCATAGAGCTGACTGAAGGATCTAAACCAGTCAGACAGAAGCAAAGGCCAGTGAATCCTAGAATTGAACCTCTAATGGTGGATGAGTTGCAAAAGCTTTTAGAATCAAAGATTATTTTTCCAATCAAACACTCAACCTAGGTATCCAACCTAGTGCCCGTCAGGAAAAAGAATGGTGACATAAGGCTCTGTGTAGATTTCAGGGATCTGAATAGAGCATCTTTGAAAGATCATTATCCCCTGCCCTCTATGGAACAAATTTTACAGACTATGGCTGGATCAGAAAGATTTTCCTTACTAGATGGCTTCTCTAGATACAATCAGATTTGGTTAGCTGATGAAGACCAACATAAGACTGCATTCACTACCAAATGGGGAACATTTGAATATGCTAAGATGCCATTTGGCCTTTCAAATGCTGGAGCCACTTTTCAAAGAGCAATGGATGTAGCATTTGAAGAGCTCATAAACAAAATCATCCTGATTTATCTAGATGACCTTACTATTTTCTCTAAAATTGCTATTGATCATTTTGATCATTTAGAGGCAGTTTTTAAGAAGTGTCAAGAGTTCGAAATATCCCTGAACCCCACGAAGTGTATCTTTGCAGTACCTCAAGGTAAACTATTAGGGCATATAGTGTCAAAAGAAGGGGTCTCTATTGATCTAGAGAGAGTCACTGCCATAATGAATCTATCTCTGCTAGTCAATAAGAAAGCAGTTCAATCCTTTCTAGGGAAGATCAATTTTATCAGCTGATTCATATCTGACTTTGTAGGTCTAATTAGACCAATGACACTGTTGCTAAAGAAGGACCTAGTTTTCAAATGGACTGCAAAAGGGAGACAGGCTTTTGAGGAGATCAAGAAAGCCATTTCAATAGCCCCAGTACTTAGAAACCTAGACTTTTCTAAGTCTTTTATAATGTATGTGTATGGAGGTGAGTTCAATGTTGCTGCTGTTTTGACTCAGAAAGATGACCAGCAAGAAGGAGAGCACCCAATAGCCTTTTTCTCTAGGACACTCAGGGAATATGAGGCTAGATACAATTTTGTGGAGAAATAGGCATATGCCATGGTCAAAGCCCTTAAGAAATTCAGACACATGGTAACGGGAAATAAAATTCTAATATTAGTGGCTCATCCTAGTGTAAGAGAATACATTATGGAGGGTGAGATCACTGAGAAAAGAGCAAACTAGATAACAAAGATCCTTGAATATGATGTGGAGGTCAGACCCATTAAGTTAGTAAGAGGCAAAGGATTGTGCCAATATATGGCCCAAGACATGGAGAGAATGGTGACTGTAGAAATAGAAAGTGAGAGTGTGTTGAGAATCCAAGAGATTGATCATAATTCTTAGGTCACAAATAGGATTCAATTTATGAAACATGGGATTTTCCCAAATGAACTCTCCCATGATAAGAGAAGGTATTATAGACAGCAAGGGTCCTACTTTGTACTAATTGACCAGATCTTATTCAGGAGAAATGTTGATGGCATACTTTTGAGATGCATAGAAAAAGATGAGGCTCAAAGAATATTACATGAGTTGCACCATGGAACCTCAGGTGGACACTTTTCAGCAAGGACCACAGCAATAAAGGTGACTCAAGCAGGATACTTCTGGCCAACTCTATTTACAGACTGTTATCAGTTGGTCAAAGAGTGCCAAGTCTATCAGTTTTATACAAGAAAAATAAGAAATGCAGCAATGCCCCTAAGCCCCATAATTATAGATGAGCCCTTTCCCTAATGGGGTCTTGATTTGATTGGTATGATCAATCCAGTGTCAAGTATGGGACACAAATGGATCCTTACAGCCACAGATTACTTTACCAAATGGAGTGAAGCAGTACCACTCAAGGAAGCAACAGAAAAAGTAATACTGGACTTTCTGGAAAGCATTACTGCTCATTTTGGCCCTCCTCATACCATCATATCAGATAATGCTAAGGTATTTTTGGGAACAAAAATATCTGAGTTTGCATTAAGGTATGGAATTTATTTGAAAACTTCTTCAAATTGTTACCTCAGGGTAATGGTCTGGCAGAGTCTACTAACAAGAACCTAATCAGACTCATTAAGAGGATGGGGACCAACTATCACAGAGAGTGGCATAAGCTACTAAATACAACATTGTGGGCTGACAGAATTACACCTAAGCAAGTGACAAAGATGTCTCCATATGAATTGGTCTATGGTAAGCCCGCTGTAATGCCACTAAGCTTAGAGATTCCTGTTCTGCAATTATTGAAACAAATTGAGATTGAGGAAAATGGCCCAATGCAAGTTAGACTTGCTGAACTATTGGAAGTACAAGAGAAAAGAGAGAAAGCACATGAGTCACTAATGAGACACCAGAAAATAATCAAGGATTGTTTTGACAAGAAAACTTCAAATCCCCATTTTGAAGTGGGCTCAGTGGTTTTGAAGTGGGATGAAAGAGCTACCAAGCCAGGCCAACACAACAAGTTTGAGTCACTGTGGACTGGCCCTTACAAGATTCGTTCCTGTAAGTAGCAAAATTCTTTTGAGCTCGAGACCATGGATGGTGAACCTGAAGAGATTCCTGTAAATGGGATCTATTTGAAACACTTTAACTAAGCAGGGGCTCTTATGTACCATAGTTAGTTAGTTTCCCTTTTGTAGCTTTCCTATTTTCCTGCCCTTTCTTTCCCGCTTTCCTTTTCAATAAGTGTTCTTGGAACACATGTCATCAGCGCAAGCCCCTTCTCCTTTCGAAAGCTCGCATTCATTAAGGTTGTCTCCAATCCTCAAAATCCTCAAAAGTACACTTTCGCAGCCACTCTCATAATTTTTCTTACACTCCTTTCCACGGAGATTTCAAAAGATACACTAATGGTTTTCTCAGTATAAATGCCATTTATGAGACTCAATGTGTCATTAAAAGCCTCATTAAATTAGCAAAAATCCTAACTGTGGCTTTCATTTGTTTCTATCTCTTTGCTACGAATTACTATTGCCTCTAATCCCTAGCGAGTGCTTCATAGCTGAGTGTTGTTTCTATTTCGCAGTTTCTATTTGTGTCAAAGCTTCTCATATTCTCCCTATAGAATACAGTCATGGCCGAGGCATAGTCCTCTCAGGAGGGACTCGAAATATATGAATCAATTGACAGGCTTTTAAAAAGCAAATCTTATGCCTTGGCTCCTGCACAACCTAAGAGACCCTACCCTAGAACGAGAGTCCTTGAAGTAGGTTACTCCGTCGACCCAACGAAAGTAAAGGATTTCACATATGGTATCTTCAACCCAGCCCTTCAAAAATCTACCAAGGCTCTCCGCGAAGGAGCACACCAGAGATGCATTCAAAAAGCAAAGAGTGGACAGTCTGAGACCTTTGGAATGAGGATTTGGACCTCGCAGTTGGCACAGTTCCTGGTCCCTAATGTGCACCTCTTCCCTGACCTAATTGATATATGCACAGAGTTGTTCCATGTGCCATCAAGCACCATTCAACAGGGACCCTTTATGGTGCAGATTACACCCAAAGCTATAAGAGACATGCTGGCCCTGTATCATGATCAAACGAACACATTCCCCACTATTGCTAAAATGCAAAAGACATGGTCAAATGTCAACAACTAGCTTAGGTTCCTTAACTCAGAATTGCAGTTAGAAGAGGAGAACACAGAGATGCCCACACTACCTACAGGAAGGGCGCAATTCAGCCAGGCTAGTCAAGAGGCACTGTCCATGATGTCTTTCATTTTCAGGATGAAGGAAGATAACACCATCTATGATTGGCAAATTGCAATCATTTTCAGGTTGAAGACTGTGGATAAGTCACAGGAATACTGGCTGGATTTTTTAGAACAAATTGCTTATTCCATGGTTGATCAACTCGTCAATTTCAAAGCCACGGGAGTATTCAGGTATTCTGCTTATCTGTTTCATTTGATGTTATATCAGAACCACAATATATTTGAACCGAATATGCAATTGACCATGTATGACCCAAATTTTGGGCAAAATAGAACTATTCATGTGTCTGCATGGACACATGTGCTATCTGAGGTGTCAAACCCTTATGAGTTCTGGGAACTCTTTGTTGCCCCTACATTTTGCCATTTGAGCCCTGAACCTGTAGAACATAGGTTGACACAGAGCATTAGGGGTTTCATGACCAATTTCCCAATCTCATGTGATTATTTCTTTGGGGCCCAAAATACTATCATTAGGGTCCATGGCTTCAATGAGGAACCTATGTTGCTCCCTAAAATTTTGACCCCTAGGGGAGCATTTCTAGAAGTAACCTGGCAAGTGTTCGTGGTTGATAATGAGTATGGCACCAAGAGGAAGAAGAAGAGAATGTATGATATCCCATGGATCAGAAAGAACATGGCCCTAGAAGTCAAAGATGCTGAACATCTGTTGCTACGAAAGTTAGCTGTCTTGGGATTCTTCATTATTGAAGACAAATGGAAGTACGACCCAAGCAGTTTTATAGCCTCCTGGGTTAGAACCAACAAAGTCAGGGCTAAAATAGCACATGAGGGTCACCCCTTTTGGGAAGACAGAAGAAACCCTAAAGAAGATACCCCAGACCTATATGTGGAACTGGCAGATTTGCCTTATGAGGGGCCCAGGCCATGGGAGACCTTTTATGTTAAACAAAAGGCCTTTGACCCTAAAATCAGAATGGGTATTAGTTTAAAGAAAGCTTTGAAGGGCAAAGAATGGAAGCCAAAGAAAATTGAGGCCTATTGGAAGTATAGGTAGGAAATTTCTGAGTTGACACACTCTTTTGGGAAGGTTGACATTGATGAAAGATGTTAGTCTATTTGGGATGAGTGGCATCCCTCTCCAGTTTCTAGCCCTGATACAAGCAGAATCCACAAGAAGGGTGAGGAGTCTGAAGAGGAGGCCGAGTCAACTCATACAATGCAAGCAACAAGACAAGCCTCATCTGAAGCCCCTGTATCTCCCTGGCCCCAATCTCTTAGTACTCTAGAGAAACAAAAGGGTGTCTTGTCATCACCACCTAGAGGGACTCCATCAATTTCAGCTACTGGGGCTTCTAGTTTTGTACCCTTGCGACCTTCAATAGTGGTAAATGTAGAGGAAAAGGAATCAGAAGGAGAGACAGGAGAAAGGTCGAGGAAGCATAGAAAACTAAACCTGCCACCAGAGTCAGATGAAGAAGTAGAACCTTTGCTATAGCAACTATCAGCCACATCTGCTGCTCCTCAGGTAAGTGTTTCTTCTCCTTTTTCCTCTCAGTCTCTTTCTTCTACCATAGGGGTAGCAATCCCAACTGGCCAAACATTAGTATCCCCTGTCACCTCTGCTGTGCCTATATCTACACTTGCCCCAATTGCTAATCCTCAGGCCATGTCTTCATAGGCCCCCTCATTTCCATTCTTTTCCCCCTTTGTTCTAAGAAGAGCACCTCCCCAAATCTCCCCTAGCCAAAATTTGGCTATTCCTTATGGTTTACCTCAGGGTCATCCCTTTGTTGGGGGGTACATTGCTTCTCCCCCCACTTTTGCAAGCTCAGGCAGATACAGGAAAGAAGGCTAGAGAAGCTAGGCTAGATAAGAAAAGAAAGAAAGAAAATAAGAGCCTGGCTGTGCCACATATGAGGTCTCTCTTTGACCCTATACAATAGCAGCTGACTATCACACATTTGTCCCCAAATGTGGTGAAGCCAAATGAGCAGATGCAGCCTAAGGACTTTGCAATGAATGCAATAGCTATGGACATGTCTCTATTTAAACCACAAGATAGGGTTGAGCTACTCAATGAAACCACTTCTGCTGTTGCAATTGACTACTTAAAAGTGTCTAGGAAGTTGCAGAAGGTTGAAACTGACTTAGCTCAGGAGAAGGCAAATAGTAGCAACCTTACTACAGAATTGAAATCTAGAACAGATGAGATAGAGAATCTAAATAAACAGTTGCAAAATACTGTTTCCTATCAAATTCATCAGGTGACAGTGGCTCAAAATGCTTCTCTAAAGATGGAGCTTGCTCAAGAAAAAGCTGCAGTAAATGTTTTGAGGCAAAAAAAAGCCACCTTAGAGAAGAGGTATCAAGAAAAGTTGCAACAAGCTACACAGTCTCAGCAGAAGTTGTTGAGTGAATAGAATACTGTTGCTGCAATACAGGCACAACTCTTAGCCGAGCAACAAACGACAAAACAACTAACATTAGAGTTAGCTAACAAGCCTCAGAATGCTGGAGTTCTGAATCTGGTCAAGGAGCTATATGTGTCAGTGTGGAAAAGAATCTCTGAGGAGATTATCCATCTTAGACCCTCATTAACTTTCCTGTTAAATGCACAGCTGTTATGTGAGAAAGTGGAAACTTTGGTTCAAGCCACTCTGTCTACTGTCTCTTTGAGAGTTTCTGACTCTCGACTATTGCTAAAGAAACTATATGACACAACAGATGAAATTCTGTCAGCAGCAGGGATCAATGATAGGATGATCAGTGCAAAGAGAGTGAATGAAGTTCTAATTTGTAATTTAGCTGCTACAAACTGCCAGGAGCTCCTGGATATTGTCAAAGAAGGAGTAAAGGACATGAAGAGACACATAGAAGATTTGGTGCAGCTGTGTCTTCCCTCACCATTTCCAGATGCTAGCACTATATTGATGATTGATGAGATTAAGACCTTGCTTTTAATCAAACAAAATGATCAATCTATTTTTCAAGGTTTAAGTGATTCCTCATCAGTACAGGAGGTAGAAGCTGTCTTGATTCTGATGGCCCAATTAGAGTTTCAACTAAAGACCGCGGTTCAGATTCTGTAGAAGTTTTCTCACAAGGACATTATAAATCTTGATTTTGCCTTTCAGGATTTACAGAGCAAGCAGGGACTCTCGGATTCAGAATGGTCTGTCTATCAGACAGCTTTGCAGAATTTGTGACCCTGTCTTGTATTTTACATACATATATTTTGCCAAGTTTTGGGTTCTTTTTGAGCAGGCTCAAAATCCCTACTGGTCGCCAAGAACTGTAGAGTATAAAACTCTACATTTTGTTTTCAGCAGCGCACCCGCAAGTTTCAGTTTCTATGTCTATAAATGTTTCTAAGAATGGCCACAAGGGTTTACAAGGGTTTCATTTTACTATTGCTATGGATTTATTTTTGCCAGTGCCGTGGAGTCCGACAAGTGTCGAGCTATGGTTTAAGCCGCTTTTGTTTCTAAGTTACAGCTTTTGCAGCAGATCGTGCCACGTGGATTAAATGTCTCTAATACATTCTAAGTTGCAACCCTGCAGAAGATGCCGCGTGTCACATGCGGAGACACAGTTATAAAGTTTCAGTGTGCCTGTGGAGGAAGCCATGTGTATTTTGTGATAGTCACGGAGCTTTCCAAGTGTCAGCTTCCGTGTATCTATTTATATATCCTTCGATGCAAAGTAATAAATGGAGGTAGGCCCCAGTTATAAAGTTTCAGTGATGTGGAATGTGCCATGTGGTGGATGAGGCACCCAAGTAAAAGCTTTTGCCCCTTTCTTCCAACGATAATAAATGTTTCTTTAGTTTCGCAGAGCCCGACATGTGTCAACCTCTGCATGAGTCTCAAAAGGGTTCTAATGTTTCAAGAAGACTGCGGAAGCTGCCATGTACCAGATAGTTGATACTGCGGAGGCTGCCACCTGTCCCTATTTGAAAGCTAGTAAGCGAAGAGTTGTGGATGCCATTTCTAATATGTCTTTAAGCTTCAGAGCAATGGATCGCAATAGTTGTCACAAGCAGGGGCCACCCGAATATAGAAACACAGTTCAGCGAGAAGGTGTGGATAAAGACACGTATCTATTTCTAGTTGCTGCAGACACCGCCATGTGTTAGTTTCCTGTTTCTCCTGAGAGATGAAGAAGTTTCAAGTTATATGTGCACGAACACTGCCATGTGTCTCAGAGTTCATTGTTTAAAGAGTGCAGACGCCGCCAAGTGTCTTTTCCCTATAGAAGGGATGCGCCACACATGTTTTTGCCATAGCCAATGGACTTGCAATTATTGTAACTGTTTGTGGATTGAAAAGATTTTAAGTGTCAAGGACTTCCAATTAGCTCCAGTTTGGTTAGGCCATTGGGATTCGATTGTGCAGACAATCTAGAGTCGATCCTGTGCTATAAATATGTAACATTGGTAATAGATTGATATATGTAGAGATTTATTCATAGATAGTTTCGCTAGAGATATTTTCTATCAAAGATTTAAGAGAGAAGTTTGGGACTTTTTGCTGTGACCAGTGAATATCATTTTGCCTTTATTTTTGTTATTCTTGATTTAGAAAATAAATGTAACTGTGCATGTATCTGTGCCTCTTATGTTGCTGGAAAATTAATGAGAAAGATAGAGTTCTGTGCCTTGGTTGATATTTTCTGTGTCATTGTAAATTGTTTGTTTGTGAGCCTTTGAGTTTATTCATTATATCTATTTATGTTAATCATGCAACATTTGCTCTTTAACGTAACTAAATCTTGAGAATAGCTTCACTGTGCTTAAGTTGAGGGAGATACTTATTATTCAGGCTCATCGCCATAGATAGATTTGCTTTAACTGTATCTTTAATTTTGTTAATTTCTACCCTTTTTCCCAAAACCCATACAAGATAGAGAAGAGCCAGCTTCTTTAAAAACCTGGAGGTTGTTTTAGGTAGCAAGTCTCACATTCCTGAAATTTCCCATGTTGGTGTTGGAACCTGCACAATTTCGCACATCAACAATGCCTTTGAAGGAGTCTTTGTCTTAATTTCAACTAATTTTTTAGGAGCTTCTTCCTCTTCCTAAATTTCTTCTTCCTTTTGTGAATGATGATCATCTTCCTTGTCATGAATCACCTGCATACAAGGCTGCAAATTCTCATCCACGTTAACATTAGTACTTTCAATTATTATTTTGAGTCTTTTGTTAAAGCATTTATATGCTTTGCTATGTGTAGAATAACCCAGAAATATACCTTCATCACATCTAGAATCAAAACTACTCAAATCATCATTATCTTTCTTGATGTAACACTTCCAAAAATTTTAAAGTAACCAACATTAGCTGACTTACCATACCAAAGTACATAAGGAGTATAATTTGAGTTTACCCTTAATTGAACTCTATTTAAAGTATATATAGCTGTATGAATAGCTTCTCTCCAATAGATGTTAGGCAGATTTGCATCATGTAGTAAGGTTCTTTCCATTTCTTTTACAGTCCTATTCTTTCATTCAGCTACTCCATTTTGTTGTGGAGTTCTAGGAGTTGAAAATTGCCTTCTTATCCCATGTTTTTCACAATACTCCTCAAATTCCTTTGAAGTATATTCTCCTCCATTGTCTAACCTTAAACATTTTAGCTTGAAATCAGATTCCTTTTCAACCATCTTTTTGAAGATTTTGAATCTATCAAAAGCCTCTATTTTATGCCTTAAGAATGTTACCCATGTCATCCTTGAAAAATCATCAATGAAAAGCATAAAATATTTTTCACCTCCTAATGCATTAGTCCTTGTAGGACCACACAAATTTGAATACACAAGTTGCAGAGGTTTTGAAGTGAAATACTCCTTAGGTTTGAAACTAACCTTGGTTTTCTTACCCAGATGACAGTCTTTGCATGTAGTATTGCTTGGTTTTGAAATATGAGGCATGTTTCTTACATTGTGATTCCTGCTGATTCTCACAAGATTGTCAAAATTCACATGACCAAGTCTTCTATGCCACAACCAGCTTTCATCAATTTGACCCATGAAACAAATATGGCTATCAACACTTTTAGTTTCAGATTTATGAAGATTGTAGATGTTACCACTAGTCCTTAGACCTACTGCAATAACTTTACCTGATTTCTTTTTAATCTCACATCCATGTGCATCAAAAACAACATTATAGCCATTATCACATATTTGACTAACACTTAACAAGTTATGCTTCAGCCCCTCAACAAAATACACATCATGTAGTGGTGTTTCATCATCAAGAAGAATTGTACCTTTGCCTTTGATCAAGATGCAATTATTATTCCCAAACATAATAGATCCTTCATCAATGTCTTCAAATTTAACAAACTTATCTTTGTCTCCTGTCATGTGGTTAGAACAACCACTATCAATCACCCACTATTCCTTCTTTTTGGCATGAAAAGGAGCTTGTGCAATCATGACATCAAAGCTCTTATTGATCACCTTAGGTTTCCAAACAAGCAAGTTCTTATCAAGACTTAAAGAAGACAATCCTGGAATGGTATTCCTTGTAGTTTTCTGCATTTGCAAAGAAGGTCTACAAAATTTGGCAATATGCCCAAAATGTTTACAATTGTAACACTTCAAACTTCTTAAAAACATGAATGGGTTTCTTGGAAATCAATGCATTCCTCTTCTGACTCCAAATCTGCGTTCACTGGCTTTATGTCCAAACTTGTTGCAACAAAAACAATATCCAGTAAAATGAGCATTATACCTGAAAGTTTCATTCCTTTTGTAGTTTGTTGTCCTTATGATTGATTTATCATTTGCATTAGCCTTTTGAGAACTTTGTCCCTCTTCAAATCCAAGACCTGATTTATCTTTGAATCCTTTTTGTCTATCAAGAAGATCATCAAGTTTATCACTACTTCTACACATATCAAGTCTTCTTCTCAGATCCACAATTTTAGCTTCAAGTGTATGACATTCCTTGTCCTTGTTATTCAACTCTTTACTCTTAACATCAATAATTCTCTTACTTTCTTCACGAGATAGTTTTAGATCAGTAATCTACTTCTCATAATCAGTTAATTTATTATTCATGATTTCATTATCCTTTTGAAACTGACTTCTTTATTCAATGATTTCCTTTTTAAGCTTCTTGACTTGACTTAATGCACACTTCAATTCTCATTCAAAATCAATAACAGCTTCAAAATTATTTGATTGTTCTTCACATTTTTCATTTTGCACTTCATTTAGAATAGCCATAAACAAAGTCTCTGCATCTTCTTCAAGAAAATCATCTGAATCACTTTCAGTCACATTAGCATTTTTAATGAACAAACTTCTTTTCTTTCTGAAATTGTTTTTCCTTCTAGAAACAAACTGTTTCTTTTTTAATTGCTTCTTGTTTTCATCTTCATCACTGTCTAAGTCCTTGTAAGGACACTTAGCTGCATAGTGTCCAATCTTTCCACATTCAAAACATTTGAATGGAAGCTTACCTTTGTACTTACCAACAGATCCCTTTTTTAATTTGCTTGCAAGGGATATTTCTTGATCTTCATCCAAATCTTCTGATTCAAAAATCTCTTTTTCCTTTCTGACTGATTTGAAAGAAGCTTCTTTGCTTGAAGGTATATCATTACTGATTCTCATCTCATAAGCTATGAAAGTTCCATGAAGTTCATCAAAGGTAACTTTGCTTAAATTTCTTTCCTCAACTGTAGACACTTTGGACTCATATTTTGAATTTAAAGTCCTTAAGACTTTTGTAACAACTATCTTTTCTTCCAGTGTATCACCCAATCCTCTTATAGCATTTACAATTTCTTGAACTCTTAGAAGATATTCTGCCACTTTCTCATCATCACTCATCTTGAGATTTTCAAATTTGGCTCTATAGGATTGTAATTTTGCTTCTTTGATTTTATCATCTCCTTGATAAATATTGGACAACTTGTCCCATATTGCCTTAGCTGTCTTACACTCCATGATTTTGACAAGTATATCATTGGTTAGGCCACAACATATTGCATTTTTAGCCTTAGCATTATTTTCATATGCCCTTTTCTCATTAGCTGTAGTAGGAGGATTTGTAGCAGTATATGCAGTTTCAACGACAGCATACACAGCATACCCCAAAGATGACAAATATGACTCCATCCTGAACTTCCAAAATGCATAGTTAGACCCATCAAACATAGGTGCTTTGTAGTTTGAATAAACTTCTTGACTTTCCATGACAAGTACTCCAAATATATGATCTACCCAAGCTGATTAAGCCTTTACAGGGAACCAGGCTCTGATACCAATTGTAGGAGTAAACACACACTAAGAGGGGGGGTGAATCAGTGTATTTAAAATTTTTATCATCTTTCAAACTTTTAATGAACTTTGATTTCACAATTACAAAATTTTCAAACAGATATGAAAATATGTAGAACATCAACACATAAGATTTTGACACAAAATATTCCTGAGTGGAAAACCCTCCAGGGGTATAAAAACCACTCAAACTGCCTCACTGGCTTAAATGAAAAACTTCAGGTTTATAACTGTCTCACTGACATATACAAATTTTTCCTCACTGGCATATTGTCTTTTACCACAAGTCTCACTAACTTTCAATATCAAAAATTCAATGAACAAGACAAATCAGGGGGTTTCCCTGTTTCAATCAATCTCAACACCTTATCTCTCCTATTCAAAATTTTAACAAGTGTACATTTTCTGCAAATTAATAGAATCAAGCTTCAACTGACATCTTCACATTATAAATACTTTGTTTGCAATAAGCATCATCTCCAAAAACATTTAATCAATTTGATCTTCAAAATTATATCATACCTCTGTAACTCAATCCTTAAAAAAACTATTCATTTCATATCTACAGTTTGATATTTCTTCCCTTCAATTTTGATATGCTTCCTCTCTACAATACTAAACTGATATCATCCTTCTCTGAAAAAATATTATCCTTCTCTGAACATCAAACTCTCCATTCTTCATTTCACCATATCACACAAAAAAGAACTTCACAATTCTTATCTTCAAGAAATGATTTTATATCACACAAACCATATATATTTTTTTCTATTTTCAACTCTCGAGCTACATGTATTCACAAATAAAAAACTTATCAACTTTCTATCTTCCACACTTTCTATCTTCAAACCTTTCTAACTTCAAAGACTCTTCAACTTCGGTGTAAAAAATAGAAACATGCATGATTTGTGGCTTTTGTAGCACAGAGCATGTCAAATGATACGACATGGCACGACCATTTCTCACTTTCACCTTTTTAAATCTTATCCATATGATTGAAGCTTCATGCCACCTTCCCTTTTAAACTCTGCCATTCGATACACATTTGCCACTCGATCCACTTTAGTAACCTGCGATGACCTATTGACTAGGTATGAAGGGGCCGGTTCACAAATGACTTGAAACCCTTAAAAAATGACTTAAGTTATCTACAACCTTTTAAACCGGTCAACACCCAAATAGACATAAAGTGTATGACATTTAGTTAAGGGCTCTTAGAATATGTTTTATGATTTTCTATTTGGAGTTTTGTGAGCTCAACTTAACTTATTTGAGCAAGAATATTTTTCCCTCACATAAATTTGTGAAGAATAACTATGCAACTGATAAAAAGAACATATTACAACAAATTTCAAACATAAATCTTCTGCAAAAGTATACTCTCTGCAAGCCTTTCACTATACATCTCATGACATGAAGATTTGTTTTGCACACATATTCAATCCTGTGTCTGAGATTACTACAACAAAGATCATTAATAAAGACCACTATGATTTTCCTGAATAACACAATGATAGCATGAAGCAAGATTCCACTATCATGATGCCAATTAGGTGATACATATTAACCCTTGTCATGTGATACAAGCTCTTAACCATAAAACCAAGAAACTTTGCCCTGATTCAACACTTGATACAATGAAGATCAAATGTCATTGAAGACTATGCCACTGTGATTCACTGAAATGACTAAGCCACTGCAACTTCACTGAAATGACTAAGCCACTGCAACATCACAAAATTGTGTCACTGAAAATGTGAGAGATCACCACCATGTTAACCCATGTCATTGAAAGATCTGAGAGATCACAACCAAGATCATCAACATTTTGACATCAATGAAAAGACAACAATACTCAAGATAGAAGCACTACACATCTTGTGTTGGTCCTTCTTGACCAGATTTCTTAATGTGAGCATCTTTGACTGCTGCATCCTCATTCTTACCCTGAACTTCTTGTTCCAACACATCCTCTTCTTAGGGAACTTCTTACTGAGTCATACAATGCTGGGGACTCTCTTCTTGATGAGCTTCCCTATCCTTTGGGACTTCCCTCTCAAGAACTTATTTCTACTACATATCCTCCTCTTGAGGGATCTCCTATTGTTTAACATTAGGATTCTTATCTTCTTGATGTATCTCCACATTTGGTGCATCTTACATCACTTGTTGCTCTTGTCTATCATCCAGCCCTTCATTGGCATGCTCATTTGTTTGTTTAGCTTCTTCATTCATAGGGATGTCTTGAGCATCTTCTTCCATAGTGGTATCATGTACCTCCTCTTCCTCTTGCTTATCCTATAGAGTAGTATATTTAGCAACTACATCTATATTTGGCCCTACCAGATATGACAAGTCTATCACCTCTAGGCTAGTTATCTTGTCAACTAAATCATCTAGTTTCTCTTGAGCAATTTGCTCTAAAGGTGACCTTGTTCCCTCTATATCAAATTTATCCTATATCTCAAGATCCTTTGCTGGCTTAGGATTCTCTATTTCTTTAATATCCTATTCTTGTTGGCCTTCCACTACTACTTCTTGAAGTAGCTCCTAATGTGAGTGCATTGAAGGTGTAAAAAGTGAACCAACTGGGTATTTAGTGGAAAATTGGATCTTGTTAATCTTTTGTGGTTTAGATGTTAAAATCAGCCTCTCCACTATACATTGAAGGATCTAGGGTCGAATGGAAAGCACTATCATACCCTAGAGTCAGTTTCAGATGTAGGGAAACTTGGATTAGGGAATTAATTATCAACTTTTCCTTCTCCTATATCCAATTGACCATTAAAACCCTAATTATGCAAATACGACAACAAATTAATGATTTACAAAAAAACCTCTTGCTGACAAGAGTAAAATACAGAATTATAGAGTACCTAATTTTGGGGTTCCAAAGCGGAATAGTCAGGGACACTGGAGCAGGCGCCCAAGTCCAAGGTACCTACTTTTTCAGGGAATCTAGACCTCCTTCAGACACTGATCAACCCTGTAACTTCTATTTTTTGAAAATAGTTTGCAGAGGAAATTGGAGTGAGCGCCCTAGTCCCAGAAGTGCTCCTTTGTCTGACTTTTCTTCAGATCCTGAATCCCTAATGTCTTCCCAACCTTCCTGCAACTCCACTTTTTATGGATGTGACACCTGTAACCTACAATCACAAGACTTGGTTTGGGGGTTGTGGTGTTTAGAGGTTTGCCTTAGTCAAACGTCAGAGGACACTTAAGTCTTTGAACACGATTGTCAAATAAAGAGGGTGTGCCCTTGTGAGGCAGAGGCCAAAAACCAAAGGAAACAATAATAAAAACACAATATTATGTCACCTTGTAGTGAATCTTTCATGGAGGAAGATGCCCTTCATGCCATGAAGGAATTGATGCTCAAATCTACAAATATCAACACACAAAACATACAAGTCTACCCTTGCAACACAATAGAAAGCCTTGAATCACCTTAGGATGCCAAAAGTTCACAATAACAATCTCATTGAAATTTGGTTTACAAATGAATGCCTACACATGCTTATATATGCATCTACAAGCACTCCCGCCAAGATATTTGAAATTCAAACTTACTGTGTTGGCGAAGGGACCTAATAACAGTCACTAACTGACACCTGCAAATTGGGACTACCCCAAAATAGGGCAGGACTAGGGCGCGGGCACCCAAGTCTGCCCCCCTATTTTAGGCAGGGTACAGCTCAAGGGGTCCTCCTAGGTCCTATTTGCCATGGGACTTAGGTCTCATTCCATCGGGATGCTAAGATATGAACTAAAATGTCCTAAATGCACTCTAAAGACCCAGGAGCTAAACCTTATGAGGGAAAAGCCCCCAAGGGGACATTTTCTGATGTTATGCTAGGTTATTAGTTACATCCCTTGCAAATTCATCATCTGTCAAGTCAATGACTTCACTTAAAGATAATAGCTACTCTCTAACCCTTGCTTGTTTTGCAGTCTTTGCTTGTTCAACTAATTTGTTCTTCACATGTATAATCTGGGGAACTGGGATGTTGTGTTGCAATTCCTTCACCACTCCTACTATAGGATCAGGGAAATGCTCTATTTGTTGTGCCAGATGTGTCTGAAGGGTGGCAAGTGGTGTTGATGACACTGCTTGACTGATCTTGAGCAAACATTTTCTCCATTCTGGTAGGTACCTCCATAGCTTGCATCTGGACATCCACTAGTTTAGTGGTAGAACATCTCACCAGTGCTATTGGACCTCTTTTCTGTTTAGGGATGTTGATCCCTCCTAATATATTTGTTCCTCTACTTTCTTTTGTGCCCTTATTAGTAATGGGGATAGCTAGTAGAGGTTGTTCCCTTGGAGGTGATGGCCTAGTGGCCATAGTTATGCCCTCTATTGTCAACTCCTCTCCTAATGCAGAGGGTCTTGGTTTAGCAAGATTAGCCTCCATTATCTATCCTTTATAGACTAGGAAATCATCATATTCCAATTCATCTCTTTCTTTCCTCTTCCCTTTCTTATCATACATAAGGGCTACCCCCTTAGACTTTAATTCCCCTAGCTTCTTATCTACCCACTTCTTCGTAGTGGTTATGAATCTTGTTATCACATCTATAGATGTCTCTGTTGAATTAGGTCCAGATAACTGAGAGGGGGGGTGAATCAATTGTCACACAATCTAACAATTTCTTTCTCTTAATCTTCTTTTATAACTTATAATCAAAACATTTCGGCATTAATCAATAACACGAGCAGAAATGAAAGTAGTACACTTGACACCAAGATTTTTGACGTGGAATCCTAGTTAAGGGAAAAACCACGGTGGGGGTTAACCCACAAAGATTATACTCTATTAAAAGTATTACAATGGGGAATGCACATGCATTCAGGCTCACTACCTACAAGAAAGAAGAGTTACAAAATATTTGAACTGATATTTGGCATCTATCAATGTTGGGGTTCAGTTCCAATTAAGCATAGAAAACTAACTTAATACACTTCATCTTTACTCTCCTCCTCTTACTATTCTACTAGCATCTGAACTTTGATCTCTACTTCATTTCACAATTACTCCATAGTCTCAACACACACACACACAAAATCATCCAATTCCATCAAGTATATATATCCGTAGAATGATCTACAATCTTTTTACTAGTCAGCTTCAAGCATATTTATAACTTTGTAGAGTACTTTTCTCTGTCAGCTAGATCCATACATAATATGAGATGTGGATCAAGACTTGCACTTGTAGATCATCAATCATGTTAGTTACCATCACTGATTATCACACATTGCCCAATAAACAACTTCTATACATTTGGAGTTAAGATCATTTGCAAGGTCAGCCTGTTCTTCTTCTGTCTATTTTTTCAAACTGAGACTCGATACTCAGAAGCTAATATCTTTTGAGTGCTTTATCTCTGGAGGACAAAACTATGGATTTAGAGTGTCTTGACAATTCTTGTAACTACCTCAGATCTGCAACAAACCATGCCTTTCCACCGGAGAGATCCGGATCAAGATACCGAACCCTATCATCTTCTCTGTTCCTGATTGCCTAGACTTAGATAGATTTTGATTCTGACTTTCAGTGTGAACAAATTGTGTTATGTGGATAGATGGGATGATCTTAGTTGCCATCAATGACAACACTTATTATGCCTAGCAGTGCCTCTTGCCAACAATATCCCCCTTTGGCATTGATGGCAACACTTAGTGAAAAATGACTAAGTGTTGAAATGGCTCCCCCTTAGCTTGTGCTCCATACTGTTGTTCACACTGCTTTTTGGTGCTCCCCCTTAGCTGGATTCCTCATTTTTCACTTAACTTCACCCCCCCTTTGTCATCAATGGCAAAGGGTGGGGTCCGCAAGCCAAAATTCTCCAAAAATTTGTATATAGGACGACATATGTACATGTAATCATTCTATTCACATAAACTTGAGAATATCTACAAAACTATTTTTCAATTGCATAAGTTTAGAGGTCCAAGTATTCTTTATTCCATCCAAAATAGAGATGTACCCACTTAACAAAAATGCATATGCTTCTACCTTTGTCATATCCAAAGGATTGCTTGTCTGAAGTGTAGTCTGAGCTTTTGATAAGGCATTAAACATAGTTTCTAACTTGGGGGCAATTAATTCCCGAAGCTCACACATTCTCTTCATAATGTTACTTTTCTCTTTATCGAGCCTTTTTATCTCATCTGTCAAGCTAATTACTTGATATTCCTGACTTATAGGTGAAACTGTTAGAGGATCAAAAGTTTGTGAGATATTTGACAATTTCTGTTCTTGTTCCTTTATCTTCTTCTCAATATCCTCACTAATTTGGGGCCATGATAGACAGAATTTGTACATATCTCTTCCATCATTCAAAGCATTTTGAATACTCCTTATGCTAATGCTGAGAATCATCCTATCATTTCCTATTAGATTCTGTACTTCACTAAATTTCTTATCCAGAAACTCTTTCCGGACCTTTGCCTCTGCAGATTTTTCAAAGGATACAAAATGTGTATTTACAAAACTTACAAGATTTTTTAGATGTTCAGATGGGGAATCAGATGGACTCTTCTGGTAGGAGGGCATTAACTTCTCCAAAATCTCAGTTGTAAGCCCCAGTAGTTCATTGTCCTCCATGTGGAACTTTAACATCTTTTCTCTAGCCTTTACTTGGGTGAATGATGCTATTTTCATCAATTGAATTGGACAAAGAGCATCTGGATTGGCTAATTCTTGGAGTAGTTCAGGCTCATCAAGCTCAATCATCTCTTTTTCAAGAAGATTTTCATTGCATCTGCAGTGTCTCTTGTAACAATTTCTGAACCATCCTTTTGTTCATCAGATTTCTCAATATCTGCTTTAGGTGTTTCAACATTTGCACCATCTTCTTTTGCTTTGTCTTTCTTTTCTTTTTCCTCCTCTTTCTCTGCTTTATTTTTCTCTATGTTCTCTATAGAAGAACTCTTTCCTATTTGTTCACAACTTACTACTTGATCCGGAGGGCTCTGTATAGTAGCAATATTCTCTTCTTTTTTAGAATGATCAGGTGGAGGAGCTACTCCTACATCAACTATTTCTATCATATCTATGTTCTCCTGATTGACTTGTTCCTCTTCCTAGACTTCTCCAACATTCAAATTTGATGAATCAAATCTAACCTTAGTATCTTCATAGGTTAACTCTGGAGGTTCTAAATTAACACCTTGGTCATCAATTCTTTTGTTGATCTGTTCTTCTGGACCTTCATGTTCTAGAAATGGAGGATTGACTTCTTCTACTTGTTTCTTTGAAATAATATAATATTTATCTTTGTCTAAAGCCTTTCGCAGAATTTCTTCTGTTTCTTTTGCAATTTCCTCAGTTTCACCAAGCATAAGTTTGTTCATATGGACTTTGCTTCTGAACTTATCTTTAACTTCTCTAAGGATTTTGTCTGCTTCTCTTCTAGTCATCATAGGGCACAAAGTGGAGAGAACATACTCTCTAAGTTCCATGTCTTTATCCTTAGCTGCTTCTTTCCTCATTTCTAGTACTTTCCTTAAGATTTTAGGGAGTTCTTGTAAAATTTCCAACAGGGCTCTATTGAATTTATTCAAATATATGATAATGACATCTTCCAACATTTTCTTATTTGCTTGATCAAAATTATCATAGTAAACTCTGATAGGTTTTAAATTTCCATGACCAGTGATTGTTTTTACAATTTCATCAATAGTCATAGCGACCTTACCAGTTACTTGCTTTTTATTGGCCTTATTGCTTCTGGAAGGTTGGTCTTTACAAGTATTTGAAGTTTTGGCTTTCTTGGATCTTATTTCTTTCACTTCTTCATCTGTCTTTGTCTCCTCATCATCTTTTGTGCTCATGTAGGTTCTTGTGGCCTTGGTTTTCTTTCTTTTCCCTCCATCACTGGATGGAGTGGCTTTTAGCTTCTTAGTGAAAGTGGACTTGAGTTGCTCAGTAAGAGTTGCAGAACTCCTTGTCTTCCTTGAGGAGCTTGGTGGGACTTCTAGAGCGACTGCTGGCTCACTTTCTTCTTTTTCTTCTATAGTCTGCTCAGTGCTTTTCTTCATCTTTTCAATTCTTTCTCTATTTTGATTTACTGCCTCCTTGGTTAGGCCAATGCTCTCAGCATACCTTTCAACTTGTCTCTGCACTTTCCTCTTGGTCTTCGGTTGTTTGAGCTCCACATGCAATTTTAGACCTATTTCCTTGTAGGTTCCAAAGCTTTCCACAGAGGTATCTTTAGGTGTGCTCAGGAGATGTTGAGCATACATATCCAAAACTCTTCCATCCACTTCATAATGCATAGGCATTATCCAAACTATCCTTGGTTCTATAGCTTCCATCAAGCACTAATCTGTGTCAACCATGAAACATATGTCATTTTCATACTTCTCCACAATTGATTTGGGGATTCTCTCCCTTGCTTGTATTAAACTCTGGAAGTTTTTGAAGTAGCCCCAAATGACAGTCTTTGGGCTTGGGTGTCACCAAGGCTAAGAAGGTGATCTCTTATTTGCCATGCTACTGGTCTATTAGTTGTCCAATGCACACCTTGAATTCCAGGCACTTCATTCATAAAATAGAAGAACAAGCATATAATCAAGGAACCATATTTGAAGGTATTTTTCCTATCTTTCTTTATTTTTCTCAGATTCTCAATCAACTGATTCTGTAGTAGCTAGCAAAGATCATAATCAACATTTTCCTTTACCATTTGATAGGCTACATATATTGTAGTTCTGGAGACAGAATTTTCCCTGTTGGAATAGTAAATCTTGTACCCAATCACCATGGACGCAAATTTGACATTAGGTTCTATGATATCATTGATGGTCATTGCCCTTTTGTCAAACTTGGCACCAGTAGCTTCAGTCATTGTCTGGTTTTTCATGGCTTTCAGCATGGGTAATCTGCCAGAAGAATTTAACCCAATTACAGTCTTGATAATATCCTTTGTAATATTAAATGGTTTCAATAGCCACATGAACTCATTGTGTATTTAGCTCAATAAATACCAAACCCATTCATTTTCATCAAATATCGGAAACCTAATGACTTGTAAAAAGTGTTTGCTTTCTAGGGCTTTGTATTCTAGTTTCAATTTATGGCTATCATCAGTTAAGTAGTTGTTGAGCAAATCCAAGAGTTTCAGGTTTCCAAATTCATCCATGTTATAGTGGATGTATGCCCTAATTTCTTCAACATGTAAAATCCCATATGGAACACTCAAAAAGGCACCTAGCAGTTTAACTTCAACAAATTTGTAAGGATGCTTCTTAAATTTAGGATGGGGCCTTTCAGTGACATCAACAACTAAAGGTGTAGCCATTTGTAGAGATTGAGAATTCAAGAGATTTCATAGAAAATAGAAATACCTTGTTCCACAGGTTAGGGTTTTGCTTGAAGATCCTCTTCATGCTTCAATTCTTGGGAATTCTTATCTTAGAGCTTGTTCACTTCTTCACTTCTTGCTTTCTTTTGATGCAAAGTGATTTGACTGGGGAATGAATGACCCTTTTATGCTCTGCATCACTTAATTTGTCTTTGTAATAAATGCTTTGCCCTAGTACATCCGGTTACTCTATTGTTGAATAATTTCTCATGAATTATTCCACAATTTGTCATATCCACCCTTTTTCTTCTAGAAATCCTTTCAAATGATCGGAAACAATCCAAGATCTCTTTTCTCACCAAGCCAGATTTAGGCACTTGCTTACTAGCTAGGTAATTTTGATTTTTATTGCAGTTCCCCCTGAGCTAGAGTTCCTAATTTAATTACCTGAAGAATTATCTGCACCGGATTTCAGTGCAGACCCATCACTATGGTTCACAATTGCTTTCTTCACCCATGTCTCACTTGTTTCATTCTAGATCTCATTCTCTTCAATTTTTCTTTTTCCTTTGTCTTGTCTCTGCTCATCTAGTTTTCTATTTACTGGACCTCTTCCTTCATTGGTCCTACTTCTGTAGAATCTTGCGAAATGACCAGATTAGTTACAATGGTAGCACACAACATTTCTTTGCCCATTTGATTGACTTCCTCTTGATCTGCACTGATTGGCCATATGTCCAAATCTATTGCATGCAAAACATTTGCCATTGAAGGAATTCCTATTTCCTCTATTTGATGAGTCATTCATTATCATACCTCTACATTCATTGGATTTATGACCATACCTCTTACAATTAAAGCATTGTCCGAAGAAGGATGGATTATTTTGATTTACTCTACTTCTGCATTGAGTGGCTTTATGACCAAATTTATTGCACTTGAAACAATTTCCATTGAAAGATGGATACCTTTGAGCATTAGGTTGTCTTATCGGAGGTCTTCTAGGTCTATTTCTCTCATTTCTTGGTTGCAAGTTTCTTTGTCCAGATCTGGAGCTTTCACCTTTCTCATATCCCAGACCATGCTTGTCTTCAGCCCTTTTTTGACCCTCAAGTATTGCTTCAAGTTTAGCTGAGCTTATTTTGAACTTCTCCTTGTATTCATTTGCAACTTCTAGATCATGTCTGAGAATGACAATTTGTCTTTTAGGATCTCTTTCATTGTCTTTCCTTTCTTGTAGATTAGATTTTAGATGAACAACAATATTGTCCAATCTGTAGCATTCATCAGTTCTTTCTCTTAGAGTTTGATTTAAATCTTCTCCAGTCTTCTTCCTTTGCTCAATTTATTTGGTAAACCTTATTGCCCCATATTCAATCTCAAGTTTTAGAACAACTTCTTTTGACAGCTTATCACACTCCTTTGTTTTTTCTTCCAAGGCTTTATTCATGCTATTTTCTTCAGTTAAATTGGATAATTGCAGAAGTAGATCCTTATTTCTTCCCAAAGACTTTTTTAATTTATCTTTGAACATTTCAATGGTATCATCAGCATCCTTGATTTCACCTTTTAGATTAGATATTTCTACTTTGGACTGATCAAAATCTTTTAGAGCCAGCTAAAGTTGATCCTTAAGTGAACCCATTGAAAACTTCTTCCAAGATCTTTCCTTAAGCTGTTAAGCTTCTTTTAAGGAACCTTGCTCTGATACCAATTGTTGAATTAGGCCCAGACAACTGAGAGGGGGGTGTGAATCAATTGTCACACAATCTAACAATTTATTTCTCTTAATCTTCTTTTATAACTTATAATCAAAACATTTTAGCATTAATCAATAACACATGAGCATAAATAAAAATAGTACACTTGACACCAATATTTTTGACGTGGAAACCTGGTTAAGGGAAAAAACATGGTGGGGGTTAACCCACAAAGATTATACTTTGTTAAAAGTATTACAATGGGGAATGCACAAGCATTTAGGCTCACCGTCTAGAGCTCACTACTCAAAAGAAGGCTCACTGCCTACAAGAAAGAAGAATTACAAAATATTTGAACTGATATTTGGCATCTATCAATGCTAGGGTTCAGTTTCTATTAAGCATAGAAAATTGACTTGATACACTTCATCTTTACTCTCCTCCTCTTACTTTTCTGCTAGCATCTGAACTTTGATCTCTGCTTCATTTCACAATTAATCCATAGTAGCAACACACACACACACAAAATCATCCAATTCCATAGGGTATATATATCCACAGAATGATCTACAATCTTTTTACTAGTCGGCTTCAAGAACATTTATAACTTTGTAGAGTACTTTACTCTGTCGGCTAGATCCATACATAATATGAGATGTGGATCAAGACTTGCACTCATAGATCATCAATCATGTCGGCTACCATCACTGATTATCACACATTGCCCAATAAACAACTTCTATACATACGGAGTTAATATCATTTGCAACGTCAGCATGTTCTTCTGTCTGTTTTGTCAAACTGAGACCCGATACTCAAAAGCTAATATCGTTTGAGTCCTTTATCTTCGGAGGACAAAACTATGGATTTAGAGTGTCTTGAAAATTCTTATAACTACCTCAGATCTGCAACAAACCATGCCTTTCCACTAGAGAGATCTAGATCAAGATACCGGACCCTGTCATCTACTCTATTCCTGATTGCCCATACTTAGATTCTGATTTTGACTTCCGGTGTGAACAAATTGTGTTATACAAATAGATGGGATGATCTTAGTTGTCATCAATGACAACAATTACCATGCCTAGCAGTGTCTCTTTCCAATAGTCTCCTTAGGAAGGCTCTAGTTTGGAAGCGATAGAGGTTCTTTATATACCTTCTTTTCTTCATATTCTAGGTCTAACACCTTCCCATCATCTGATTTAACTTGGAGGTACCTCTAGACATCCCAACATCCTAATTTTATTTAGAATTCTTTATATACCTTCTTTTCCTTATGTCCTCCTCATCATCACAATTAGCCCAATAATCCTCCAGGTGGGTTATATGCTGCAATTTCTTGTTTACAAATTTTTCCATTTTATGATAGGGGTCATAGTATCTAGCCAAAGGAAATTATTGTAAATGTAACATATGTAATTCAGCTTCAGATTTCTTGGCATTATTAATTGTTCCACAGACATACCAATTAATTTCCATTGGAAACCAGACTTTCCCCCTCTTATTCTTCTTCATGTAGGCTTCATAAGATGGAATAATTTGTTGATTAACCTCTAGTAGCACTATCCTTTGTGTGGAGTATTGCGGCAACATGAATGGATTCCCTTCAAAGCCCTCCATTCTGATATATGTATAGGTGGGGAATTGGATAAACCATGCCCCATGCGGTTGTATCAACTCTTGGGATTCTTTGGAAAGTCTCTTTGCCCAATCACCCTCCATTAGTCTGACTAGATGCATGATAAAACAATCATTTATAGTCTTATAATGTTGAGTAGACTGCTTCCTTTCTAATTGTGGGTAATGTTTCCACACTATCTAGTCTATAGGTTGAGGCCCTAGCCTTTGAAAGGTATTCAATTCATTGGGCTGTGCTTTGTAAGCGCATGTGTAAACTACATAGGATGTCATATTGAACATTCTCTTTCTATTCTGCCATGCCACCATTCCCTCATGTAGAGAATCATTGCAAATATTAGCCTAGTTGGCTACCACATTCTTATCCTTGACCAAGCAAATCAAATCAAACATCTAAGGCTTGAAGGTCCTGGCATCATGCTTCCTTTCCATTCTGCTAAGTAGAGCAATCATGTATTGCACCTCCAAGCTGAAGTCATACATGTACAAATTATGACACATCTTGGCCATGGATTTAGCCTTATTGTTTGGATCCCTCCAGGATGTGAATATAATCTTTTTGCAATTGGCAAGGTTGTTATTGAACTCTTCTTTTAGTTCAGCTAGGTCTATTACAAAAATATTCTGGCTCTGGGCAATTGAAAGCTTTTGTGATGCCCCTCACAGAGAAATTGGCATACACTCTCCCCTGATTCTCAACTCTTTTGTTTGCCACATTGTACTTGTTGGTACATTAAATGACCAACTCCAACACCTCTATTGCATATGGGAATCCAGTGGCATTGAACATCCTTGTAGAGACCACATTTTGCAATACGGCGTTACTGTCGCCCGCTAAGATCCTTTCCTTGAAGACATCCAAATCTGTATTCTCGCAATGTGTATCATGTCTAAAGCCAAATTTAGCACAAACATCACTAGGAATGAGGAACATATCCATTTTGAACTCCTCGTCCTAGCAGTCTATTCGCTTCTGCATTGTGTCATGTGGAACACAAACATCCATAGTTAGCTCTAGGGATTATGCTCTAAGATGTGTAAGTTCCTTTAATTTCAGTGCATAATTTTGAAATCCCTTGTAATATCCCTAGGGATCTAAATTTACCCTAGAGAATTACCATTGTAACAAGGATTTTACCTTATGGCAATGTAAAAGTATACGGTAACAATAAAATGAAAGGGGAGGGTTTGTTGTATTCATACCTAGAAGCTAGGATATCAACCTTAAGATGGATATATTGTGGATATCATTTAGTTATGTGGTTACCATTTCCATTCTTCATAATTTTGTTCTTGAGTTGCTTATAAGGTTGCTTGTAATTTGCTTGAGCTCTCTTTCAGATCTTTGTAATTTCTCTTAAAATGCTTCGATAATCAACAATACTAGGCAAAATGCACTTTTATCCTTAAGACATTCATTGATTAGGGTCATTAATTACTCACTCTATAGTTTGGTGAGTTTTTTTACCATTTGGACGTGGGAGAGTTTAATAGTTGGAAAAAGGCATGCATTTGAATTTAAAATGCCAACGACGTTAATGTATAACATTTAATGCAAGACTGGATATGGACATTCAGTGCATGGCATGCAGTGCTAGACATCTAATGTGGAATATCCATTTGACTTTGACTAGGGATGAGGTGAATACCATGGTTGGAATTGGGTAGGGTGATGTCACTAATAGGTCATGGTCAATGCTCGTTGACCAAAGGAACATGTAATAAGATCTCACTTGATCTGGAAGATCGATATATACAAAATATCCCTTGCAATGAATATCCATTATGAAAGATCTTGTTGAAAAGTCAACATTTGGACACATGGAATGCAATGCTCGCTTGGGATATGGATTTGGATATTCATGTGGATATGGATATTTTAGCGCAATGTTAAATATCAGGTGTAGGAATATCCAGTTGAAAAGTCAATAGATCGAGCACCTCAAAATATGATTCTTTAAGGTAAGATGTGAATATGGATATGGATATTTAAGAAAATATCTAGTTCCAAATATCCTGTGCAAAATATCCATGTGTTGTGAAGTTTATTTATTGGAATAAATTTGATGGCCCCCATAAAGCACGGGTATGGATATTCATATGGATATGGATATTTAGCAATTGATCATATCTTGTCGTAATATCCTATCCATTCAATGGTTTTCACGATTCTCCATGGTAATTTTGGTGGTTTGGAGTAGACATGGATATGGATATTCATATAGGTGGGTATATCCATCTGGTCGAGATGACCATTGATTCAACCCAATTTAATGATTGTTTCAGGTCTGGACGTACTGTTTGTTCGTTTAAGAGTTGGTATAAAGACTAGATATGACAATAGGACTAAACCAGATATATAAGAGTGGACAGGATATTATACTTGTAATATCCATATCCCTTTGACCAGGATATCCAGTTGACCAGAACTTTGAACACATAACTTGCTCATTTAGATGAATTTCAACATGATGTAAAAGGAAAAGTTTCTTAGAAGTTGATCCTCTATCCATTGATAACTTTTGTAGGGAGAAAACCCTGACTTAAATTTGACTTAGATTTTGAGATGAAATTTTAGCGAACTACTCAAAGGGAAAGCACACAAGCAAAACAAAAACAAAAGTTGGGTCCCTATTTTGCTAAGGTGAAATGGGTTGTGTTGTGAGACCACACAACAACTTGCCACCAAAGAAAATCACTAAATTTTAAATCAATTTAAGAAAGAAGGGCAAATCTAGACATAGAATTTCCAACTTCCACTATATATGTATGTCAGGATTAGATCAGATGAGATCACATTCACCAATGAAGCCAGATCAAGAGAAGGAATGCAAGTGTGTGCATTTGATTCATTTCTTTCATGTTGAAGAGGTTGAAAGTGACAGTAAATAGCATTAAGCTACATAGTTTGATTTGACCTTTTAAGATGATCCTGGATAGAGCCTTGCTTCTAGTCAAGCGTCCATAGCCCTAGCAAGGTTATTGCATATAATTCCCTTAAATAGAGCCCTACTGCCAGTCAGGCATTCATAGTCTGGTAGGGTTATTTAGATGACCTAGAGAGAGTAAATCTCTTGTCTTTTGATTTTCACTATTTTCCTTTTATTGTAAGATATATCATTTTAGCTCATTATTTGCACAGTGATGGAACTTGTTGCTAGGTTGAGAATTATAGTGGTAGCAAAGGAAAACCTTTAGATTTTTCACATAGCATAGATACTAACACTTTCAACCAATCCTAGGAACTTTAGGCGTGTTCATTTGATGATCCATTAGACAACCCTTGTTATGATTTGTGAATGTGAATTCACAGAATAAATCAGTACAACCAAACCTATAGAAGTCACAACCTATGTAATAATTTGGGATTCTTTCCTAAAGTTTAGAAATTCTATTATTTTCTAACGTGGAAAGGTGCTCTTTAACATGCCTGACCAAAATAGGAACTCAGTAAACAAATAGAAAGAACAAAACAGGAAAACGACTGTACAAGCAATTATACATATACATAGACCCAAATTTCTCTTTTGAATCAAGCTAAGAAATAGTGTTTTAGCAATTGTCCATTGACAGGCAATGGAACTGTTGGTGTTTCTCCTGAATCAGCAGAGGGTTTACTAGTTCCAATGCACAGGTAGATTCGGCCAACTAATACAGGAGGTTGTGTGAGCTGCCTCCTCTTCACTTCTGGTTCTGCCGTACTAAGGGGGGTACCCCTATTTGCTAAAGATTTAACCTTGACTCACCCAATGACAGAAAGACTTAGCTTTACAATAGCAGACAGAATACTCTCATGTATGGACCAAGATTTGCATGATAAATCTCAAGGTTGGCATGTTCCTGGACATATCTAATTGGTTGAGGATGAGAGTATGCAGGGGTCCTATTTCTACTCCTACAACTAACAGGTTGAAGCTTTGAAAGGATTTATTTTAATGGTTTGGATGCTAGACAAGGGTTTTGGAAACATAACAGAACATAGGGAGCAAACTGGTGCCTATCTCAGGGCAAGGAGTCAACTAGACATATATGAGTGAATGGTTTGCACTGGCATTCAAGTTTCAAGGGGTTAAGACTGGTGCTTGCCTTACAAGCACCACCCAAGACTGAGTATTTAGCTGCCTCTACATACACATATCCCAACTGACATACATTCTTCTCCATACTTAACCTAAAACAATTTAATCCACTCCTTGAATGGAAGTTAGAGATCAAGCATGCAATACAGCAAGTTTGTATCTTAGAATCTGAGAAACCCTTAGCAACCAGATTCAAAAGAAGCTATGCATACAACAAATGGAGACAAACAACTAAAAACATGCAACAAGCATTTTTCATATAAAACAACAATGAAACTGAAAATATGTACAATGTGCATTCAAAATGCAACTCATAAACTCCAACAGAGATAAACCAGCCCAGAAAGGCTTTGTTCTTCATTATTTTCTCCAAAAAAAAAGCCCAAGTCTTCAAACACCACAAATGAGTGACATAGTTCTGATATATACCAAGAACGTGTACTCAGCAATTCATTACAGGGTCATTTCAAAATTTTGCCAGATACATTGCACCTTGAGAAATGGTGCCCAAAACATTCAATGCAGCCAACATAAGAAGGAAGAGCAAGTGAAATCAGGATCTGCACCACCACCTCAAGATTTTCTCCCTAAATCAGGTAGTTGACCTGTCCATTCAACCCATACCTCTCTGCAATCCTGCCATTAATGACCAACCTACCTGCGGGATGCAGCAATGGTTCACGCTCTAAAGTTTCCCGCTCATACTGATGTAGATACAAAGAAAATCCTTCCTTCCTTAGGCATTCAAAATAGGGCCGTCGATTTCCATCCTATCACCAAGATCTACAGCCACAAATCACACTGAAAAGTCGTCAGCCAATTAAAATGTGCCACATAGATGCATTTCCCTATCGCTGACTTTTCCCCTTATTTTGCCATTTTCGCCTTTTTACCTTTTCTGCCTAATGCACATTCAAATCTTTGTATATGCAAAAGCACATACATACAACAGTACCTAGACATGTGGCAGCCCCTGATTCATCCTTCGTCGCTAAAAATGCATCTCTAAGTTATCAGAACCATTGCATCTTCTTGTGCATCTGTGGTTGTACATGTGAGATTGTATATACATATAATCACCACATACAAGGTGGACCCCAAATACTTATAAAACAAGCTGAAATAACCATCAGGTCTGGCTTGCATCTTCATTCTTTGTATCTTACCTTATACATTGCACATACATGCATACAACACGGATTCTAGCATAGTTGTCAATCGGATTGAAACTACCTTTGAAATCTGGCATGTATCTTCCCTTTGCATCTCGCATTGTATGTCGCATATATAATGTGCCATATACAACCCATGGACCCCAAACTAAAATCCACCAAAGTATATTCTCCTTCACATCCGGATTGCACCTCTTCTCCCTTGTATCTTTGCATTGTATATCGCAAACATACAATGCAGATATACAAAACAAAACATACAATCTGGACCTTTGCCTTTATCAACCAAAATGCATACCTTTTCGGGTCCAGGCCTTGCATGTAGCTTGATATGTATCTTTTCTTTGTATGTACCTTTTGTATCTTTCCAATGTATATCGGACATACATTCACCTTTGTATGTGCATCGGTTGTCAGGGAGACTGTTGCATGAGTTGCTAATATACAATGCTTTGCTGATGACCTTTAGTATATTTTCAATTGTATGTCGGCCTTGTATATTGCGAATGTATATTTGAACATACAAACAAAACATGTATGGGCCTAACTGGTGTTGTCGTTGATGTCAACATACTCCTGTTTCATTAATGATAAGGTTTGGATGAGCTGTGAGTTGAGGATATTGAGAAAATTAGTCTTAATCAGGAATAGTGAAGAACAGTGATAACAGTAAGGCAGAAGTCCAAGATAGGATGAGCATTAGAGGATGCAGATTAAATGGTTTTTTAGATATGTGTCTTAAGGTGGTCCAGTAGAGATTTTAGAGGTCCGCATGAATATATGAAGAAGTTGTGGCCGCTCAAATAAAACCAGTTTTGGTAGGTGTTCAAAGGTAATAGAGTGACACAGACAGGTCCGGTGAGATTTGGAAGTACAGTTTCATATTTTGTAGATTTGAGGGAGTGTTAAGGAAGTCCTTGTGACGTGTCAACTCAATTGGTTCATAGCTTGAAGGTCCGGAAGTATCCATTCTTTGGTGACAGTGGTGACAGACTATGTTCTGGATGAAAGAGAGAAGGATTTTAGTATGTAGATGAAGTGCAGATGTTCTTGGTGATTTAGGAAACCCTGTGAAGGTCTTTGGATTGTGTCCAACACGTGTTAGTGGTCCGCATTGGAGTTGGAGCTTGCTATTGAAGAATAACCTCCGGATGGTGGTGTTCTTCCTGAGACTGGCCGACCGGATAAGTTACACATCTTGTGGATGTTCTTGTAGATGTTTGCTGACTTAGATGATTATTCCTAAGTTGATGTCTTGTATAAATAAGGGGTTGCAAAGTCATTTCAAATTTGTCCTTGTGTAAATGAGAGTGTCGTGGTAAGGAGGATAGCGAAAGGCAGAGTAGAAGTATTGAGCTTAAATGGAACTGCTTCAAGCATGGTGAAGATGCTATTTTTCAGTTCAAGTAGGTGATACTTATCTCTTTGTAGACAGTGTGTCTCTTGTAGGCAGTGAGCCTCTTGTGAGTAGTGAGCTCAGGCAGTGAGCCCTAATTGGCATGTGCCATTATGTTCTTTCTATTCTTCTAACAAAGAATACAATCTTGGGTTAATCACCCCGTGGTTTTTCCCTTCACTGGGTTTTCCACGTCAAAATCTTGGTGTCTTATGTGTTGATGTGTTTCTGCTTTTAATTTGAATGCATTATGTTTCATGATTGATATACTGCTAATCACTAAGAGGATTTAAGTGTGTAATTTGGAGAAAGTTTTGCACAACTGATTCACCCCCCTCTCAGTTGTGTGCCCTAAGTCTAACAATTGGTATTAGAGCCAAGTTCCTCTAAAAAGAGCTTAATTGCTTGAGGAGATCCAGGATGTCGTCTTACAAGAAGGATAGTCCGAAGTTTGATGGAACCAATTTTAATCTCTAGAAAGGATGCATGAAATGTCACTTGAGATGTATGGGAATGGCATACTGGACCATGGCTACAACACAGTATGTACCTCCACAGGGTGGTCTGAAAACCCAAAATGAAATCACAGACGCTGAAAACAATCTATGGACTATAGAGGCTCTTCTAAGCACTGTATCTGATTCAGAGCTCTCAAATGTTATTGACCTACCAACTACTTTTGAGATTTGACAAAAACTAGAACTTCTGCATGGAGACAAGTATGTCAAAAGTGCAAGGTTACAAAGTCTGAAAGGAAAATTTGAAAATCTGAAGATGAGAGAAGATGAAAACATCACTACTTTTGTGCCAAGCGTAAATGAGCTTGTTTGTGGAATTAGAAATGCTGGTGGAGTCTTGGATGAAGATGAGATTGTTGGCAAAATTCTCAGATCCCTTCCTGCTTCTTACAAAATCAAGGTTGCTGCCATTGAAGAATTCAGAGCCCATACAACTGTCACAAGAGATCAATTGGTTGGAAAATTGGCATCATTTGAAATGACAAAGTTTGGAGATGACCCCCCCAAGACTGAATCTGCATTCAAAGCCATTGCCTCTATTAAAGGTAAACAAAGGTTTGATTTGGGAGAGAATTCATCAAGGAAGCTGTCATGGTATGAAAAAGCAAGAAAAGATCTAGAGGAAGAAGAAGTAGAAACTGCTCAACTTGAAGCCCTTATTGCAAAGAGGTTGCCAAGAGGATCCAGTAAGTATGAAGGAAAATTACCTTTTAAGTGTTTTAACTGCAATAAGATTGGTCATTTTGCCTCAAGGTGTCCAGAAAGGTTTTCAAGGCAAAATCCTACCAAGCCAAGGTTCCAAAAGAACTGTTACTATGTACACAAAGATGATGATAATGCAGGAGTAATAGATGATGAATCAGAGATAGGAAACAAATCCGGAAATGAATGGGTGTTCATTGCCATCAAGGAAGAAGATCCAATGTCCTCTATATCTGTCAATCATAAGACTATGGAAAGAGCTCTGGCTGCCCAAGTTGAAGAGAAGGATGATTGGGTCATTGATAGTGGATGCTCTCACCATATGATAGGTGAAAAAAATAAGTTCATAGATTTAGAGAGGTATGAAGGAGGAGTGGTGAAGTTTGGTGATAATTCTACTGGTAGAATCAGAGGAAGAGGAACTATTTCTTTTGATGGAAGGAATAAAACTGGTTATGTACTATATGTTGAAGGTTTGAAGCACAATCTTCTCAGTGTTGGACATTTGGTGGACAAAGGCTATGATCTCTGATTCAAGAATGGAAAATGCAAAATCTTTGAAAGTTTCGGAATAGAAATTGCATCTAGTACTCAAACTAAAGGTAATACCTTCCACTTGGTTGGTACTGGTAAAAGTTGCTTATTTGTTCAAGTTGCTCAGAGTTGGTTATGGCATAGAAGGATGTGTCATGTGAATTTTGATAATATCATCAAGATAAGCAATACTCAGGCTATAAGAGATCTTCCAAAATTGGTGAAACCTACTAACAGCTTGTGTAAGGAATGTCAGTTGGGTAAGCTGAGTAGAGTCACATTCAAAAGTAAGGAACTGTCTGTTGCAAGTATGAGGTAAACCAGTGTTGTCATTGATGTCAACATACTCATATTGCTTTGACAAGAAGGATTCAATGAGCAGTGTGCTGAGGATATTGAGAAAATTAGCCTTAGTCAGGAACAGTAAAGAACAGTGATGAGAAGAAGGCAAATGTACTATATAGGATGCAAACTGGAGGATGCGGATTAAAGGGTTTGTAGATATGAGTCTTGAGATGCTTCAGTTAAGATTTCAGAGGTCTGCATGAAGATCTGAAGGAGTTGTGGCTGTCGGTGTAGAACCGGTTCCGGCAAGTATTCAGAGGTGACAGAGGATCACAAAAAGGTCCGGTGAGGTCCGGAACTGTATAATCCTAATCTGCGGATTGGAAGGAGTCTTTGGGATGTCCTTGTGATGTGCCATCTCGAGTTGTGTATAATTTGGAGGTCCGGAAGTACCTCCTGCATTATGACAGTGGCGACAGACAGTGTTCTTGAAGTTCCGGATAAGGAGGATAAGAGATTTCAGTAAGTAAAGGAAATGCGGACATACCTGGTCATTCAGGCAGGCTTGTGAAGGTTCTTGGATCATGTTGAGGTTGTGTTGTTGGTCCGCATTGATAGTAGAGCCCGGAATTGAAGATATTCTTCCGGATGAAGTTCTTGCTCTGTTTAGCCGACCGGATGAGTTGTTCATCCTGCGAATGTTCTTGTGGTGGCCGACCGGATGTGTTATTCATCTTGCAGATACTCTTATGGTTGTTTGCCGACTTAGATGTTTGTTCCTAAGTCGATGTCTTGTATAAATAATGGTTTGTGAGTTCATTTCGAAGTGTGGATTGTGTGGATGAGTGTGGCATAGCGAAGAGAAGTGCGAAAGGCAGAGCAGAGGTTTTTGGGCTTAAATGGAACTGATCCAGACATGGTAGAGATGTCATTCTCCAGTTCAAGATTGTGATTCTTATCACTTTGTAGACAGTGTGTCTCCTTGTAGGCAGTGGGCCTCTTTGTGAGCAGTGTGCTCGGGCAGTGAGCCCTAATTGGCAAGTGCCATTCTTTTTCTTATTCTTCTAACAGAGAATAATCCTTGGGTTAATCACCCCGTGGTTTTTCCCTTAACCGGGTTTTCCACGTCAAAATCTTGGTGTTCAATGTGTTGATGTTTTTCTGCTCTTGTGTTTATGTATTATGCTTTCATGGATGATTAATTGATATGCTGTTAACTAACAACGAAGAATCAAGTGTTTGAAAGAACAAGAAGTTTTATACAACTAATTCACCCCCCCCTCTCAGTTGTATGCCTTAAATCCAACAATTGGTCTTAAATCCAACAATTGGTATCAGAGCCAAGTTCCTCTGAAAGAAGCTTAACCGCTTGAGGAGATCTAGGATGTCGTCATACAAAAAGGATAGTCTGAAGTTCGATGGAACCAATTTTACTCTCTGGAAGGGTCGCATGAAATGTCACCTGGAATGTATGGGAAAAGCATACTTGGCCATGGTTTCAAAACCATATGTACCTCCACAAGGTGGTCCGACAACTCTGAATGAAATCACAGAAGTTGAAAACAATCTGCGGACCAAGGAAGCTCTTCTAAGCGCATTGAATGACTCAGATCTCTCAAATGTTATTGACCTACCAACTACATATGAGATCCTGACTAAACTGGAACTTATGTATGAAGGAGATGAGTTTGTCAAAAGTGCAAGGTTGCAAAGTCTGAAAGGGAAATTCGAAAGATTGAAGATGAGGGATGATGAAAACATCACTACTTTTATGCCAAGAGTGAATGAACTAGTGTGTGGAATTAGAAATGCTGGTGGAACTCTGGATGAAAATGAGATCGTTTGCAAAATCCTTAGATCCCTTCCTGCTGCCTACAAAATCAAGGTTGCTGCAATTGATGAATTCAGAGCCCACACAACTATCACAAGAGAACAACTGGCTGGCAAACTAGCTGCATTTGAAATGACCGAGTTTGGAGATGATCCTCCCAAGACTGAATCTGCTTTCAAAGCCAGTACCTATGTGAAAGGCAAACAGAGATTTGATCCGGGAGAAAACTCATCAAGGAAGATGTCATGGTATGATCAAGCAAGAAGAGACATGGAAGAAGAAGAAGCAGAAACAGCTCAACTTGAAGCCCTCATTGCAAAGAGACTGCCAAGAGGATCCGGTAAGTATGAAGGAAAACTACCCTTTAAGTGTTTCAACTGCAATAAGATTGGTCATTTTGCTTCAAGATGTCTGGAAAGATCTGCAAGGTCTAATACTAACAGACAAAGGTTTTAAAAGAACTGCTATTATGTTCATGAAGAAGATGACAATGAAGGAGTAACAGATGATGAATCTGAACTAGGAAGCAAATCCAGAAATGAATGGGTGTTTATTGCCATCAAGGAAGAAGACTCAATATCCTCTGAATCTGTCAATCACAAGGTTGTGGAAAGAGCTTTGGCTGCTCAAGTGGAAGAAAAGGATGATTGGGTTATTGATAGTGGGTGTTCTCACCATATGACTGGTGACAAGAATAAGTTCTTAGATTTGGAAAGGTATGAAGGAGGAATGGTAAAGTTTGGTGACAATTCTGCTGGCAGAATCAGAGGTAGGGGAACTATTTCCTTTGATGGAAAGAGAAAAATAGGTAATGTACTATATGTTGAAGGATTGAAGCACAATCTTCTCAGTGTTGGTCAGTTAGTGGACAAAGGCTATGATCTCCGGTTCAAGAATAGAAAATGCAGAATCTTTACAAGCTTCGGAACTGAAATTGCATCTGGTGCTCAAACAAAAGGTAATATCTTTCATCTGGTTGGTTCAAACAAAAGTTGTCTGTTTGCTCAAGTTGATCAGAGTTGGTTATGGCATAGAAGAATGTGTCATGTGAATTTTGATAACATCATCAAGATAAGAAATATTCAGGCTGTAAGAGACCTTCCAAAATTGGTGAAACCTACAAATAGTTTGTGCAAAGAATGTCAGCTAGGTAAACAGAGCAGAGTCTCTTTCAAAAGCAAAGATCAGTCCTCTACCAGATTGTTGGAATTAGTACATACTGATCTCTGTGGTCTGACAAGAATCAAGAGTCTGCAAGGTGATAGATATTTCATGTTGTTAATTGATGACCATTCCCAGATGATATGGGTTACCTTCCTAAAAGAGAAATTAGAAGCCCTTGAAAAGTTCAAAATCTTCAAAGCTATGGTAGAGAATCAAACCGGATTGAAACTTAAATGTCTAAGGTCTGATAGAGGTGGTGAATTTACATCTGGTGAGTTCATTGACTTTTGTGAGAAGCAGGGTATAAGGAGACAATTGTCTGCTCCTAGGACTCCACAGCAGAATGGAGTAGTTGAAAGAAAGACCCGGACCATCCAGGAAGCTGCCAGGACAATGATGTTGGAAGCAAATGTTCCTTAGATGTTCTGGAAAGAAGCTATCAGCACTGCAGTCTACACTCTAAATCAAGTTCAAATTAGAAACAATACTGGTAAGACCCCCTACGAACTCTGGTTTGGCATCACTCCTACTGTGAAATATTTCAGAGTATTTGGTAGCAAGTGTTATATCAAAAGAGATGAAGATCTAGGAAAGTTTGATGCTAGAAGTGATGAAGGAATTTTCTTGGGTTACTCCACTCAAAGCAAAGCATACCGGTGTTACAATAAGAGACTGAGGAAGATGATAGAAAGCACTAATGTGAAAGTTGATGAAAGAATTGAGAAGCCCTCAAGATTTTATGAATTTGATGAAGGTGACCAAGACGGTGTTCAGATTCAAGGAATTCAATCCTCTCCGGTAAGACAGAGTCAGCCTGATCCGGTAAATCAGGAAGAAGAGATAGGTTTGAATGAGCCTGATCAAGAAGCAGCAGTGCAGGATACTCCCAAAATTCCTAGGTATGTAACACTAAACCACTCTCAAGATCAGATCATAGGTGACAGAAGCAAAGGTGTGCAAACTAGAAGGAATGTTGCTCAAAATCAGGATGAATGTTGTCTGATTTCAAAGATTGAACCTAAAACAGTAAATGAAGCCTGCAATGATGAAAAATGGACTAAAGCAATGAAAGATGAATTAATGCAAATTGAGAAAAATCATACTTGGGATCTTGTTCCCAGACCTAGAGACAGGAATGTGATTGGAACCAAATGGGTCTTCCGGAACAAACTGAATGAAGTTGGTGAAGTTATCAGAAACAAAGCTAGATTGGTCTGCAAAGGCTACTCTCAAATAGAAGGAATTGATTTTGAAGAGACCTTTGCTCCGGTGGCAAGAATTGAAGCAGTCAGATTATTTCTTGCATTTGCTGCCTTCAAAGACTTCAAGGTATATCAGATGGATGTCAAGTCTGCTTTCCTAAATGGTGATCTGGAAGAAGAAGTTTACATTGAACAACCGGATGGATTTCAATTGTCTGATAATGATGATATGGTCTGCAAGTTGAAGAAAGCATTGTATGGACTAAAGCAAGCCCCAAGAGCATGGTATGAAAGGTTGGATAAGCATCTTGTGCAGATTGGATTCAACAAAGGTACTGCTGACAGTAACTTATATTTCAAAATTGTTCATGAAAACATTTTGATTGTTGAAGTGTTTGTGGATGATATCATTTTTGGAGGAAGAAATAGTATGTGCAAAACTTTTGCAAATCAGATGAAAAGTGAGTTTGAAATGTCCATGCTTGGTGAAATGAATTTCTTCTTGGGTCTGCAAATTACTCAAACAAAGAAAGGAATCTTCATCTCTCAGACCAAATATGTGAAAGAATTGTTGAGGAAATTTGGTATGGAAGATGCAAAGCCAATGAACACTCCCATGGCAACCGGATGTAAGTTGAGCAAAGATGATGACTCCCCAAAGGCAGATCAGACAAAGTATAGATCAATGATTGGTGGATTGTTGTATCTCACTCAGACTAGACTAGATATAATGCAGGTTGTTGGTCTTGTGGCAAGATTCCAGGCTGATCCTAGAGAATCTCATGTTATGGCAATCAAAAGAATTTTTAGGTACTTGAAAGGAACAGTTGAGTATGATCTATGGTACCCTAGAGATCCGGATTTCTCTCTTCATGCTTACACAGATGTAGATTGGGCAGGAGATGTGGATGACCGGAAGAGCACTAGTGGTGGAGCATTCTTTTTGGGGAAGAGATTGGTTTCTTGGCTAAGCAAGAAACAGGATGCAATATCTCTGTCTACAATTGAAGCAGAATACATTGCAGCAGCAGGTAGTTGCACTCAAATCTTATGGATGAAGCAGATGCTAAGAGACATTAAAGTTGAATATGAGGAGCCTATCACAATTTTCTGTGATAATTCAAGTGCAATTAATATTTCTAAGAATCTGGTATTGCATTCTAAGACTAAGCACATATCTATCAAGTTTCACTTTTTGAGAGAACAAGTGAACAAGGAAGAAGTCAGATTGGAGTATGTTCCCTCAAAGGATCAGATTGCAGATATCTTTACTAAACCTCTTCCCAAGGACTCTTTTGAATATCTCCGGGAGAAGTTAGGGGTCATGGCCCCTCCGGTGATGAACTAGGATGCACTGATGTGCATCAGTCCGGTGGATATCACAGTCATATCTTGTGATCCAGATTGATGATGGGGAGCTGCTACTAAGGGGGAGCAGCTGGTATGATTCTGATGTGTTAAAATTGCAAGTATGAGCCCTTTGCCATTGATGTCAAAGGGGGAGAGAAGACATGTGAAAAACAAGTAGCTGATGATCAAAAGGGGAGCAGTAAATGAGGAGAAGACATGTTGCTGATAGGGGGAGAAGTGACAGAAAGGAGAAGTTTCTTGTCTTGATGGTTTTTCACATCATATGTTGCCATCAATGACAAAGGGGGAGATTGTTGCAAGTATGAGGTAAACCAGTGTTGTCATTGATGTCAACATACTCATATTGCTTTGACAAGAAGGATTCAATGAGCAGTGTGCTGAGGATATTGAGAAAATTAGCCTCAGTCAGGAACAGTAAAGAACAGTGATGAGAAGAAGGCAAATGTACTGTATAGGATGCGAACCGGAGGATGCAGATTAAAGGGTTTGTAGATATGAGTCTTGAGATGCTTCAGTTAAGATTTCAGAGGTCCGCATGAAGATCTGAAGGAGTTGTGGCTGTCGGTGTAGAACCGGTTCCGGCAAGTATTCAGAGGTGATAGAGGATCACAAAAAGGTCCGGTGAGGTCCGGAACTGTATAATCCTAATCTGCGGATTGGAAGGAGTCTTTGGGATGTCCTTGTGATGTGCCATCTCGAGTTGTGTATAATTTGGAGGTCCGGAAGTACCTCCTGCATTATGACAGTGGCGACAGACAGTGTTCTTGAAGTTCCGGATAAGGAGGATAAGAGATTTCAGTAAGTAAAGGAAATGCGGACGTACCTGGTCATTCAGGCAGGCTTGTGAAGGTTCTTGGATCATGTTGAGGTTGTGTTGTTGGTCCACATTGATAGTAGAGCCCAGAATTGAAGATATTCTTCTGGATGAAGTTCTTGCTCTGTTTAGCCGACCGGATGAGTTGTTCATCCTGCGAATGTTCTTGTGGTGGCCAACCGGATGTGTTATTCATCTTGCGGATACTCTTATGGTTGTTTGCCGACTTAGATGTTTGTTCCTAAGTCGATGTCTTGTATAAATAACAGTTTGTGAGTTCATTTCAAAGTGTGGATTGTGTGGATGAGTGTGGCATAGCGAAGAGAAGTGCGAAAGGCAGAGCAGAGGTTTTTGGGCTTAAATGGAACTGATCCGGACATGGTAGAGATGTCATTCTCCAGTTCAAGATTGTGATTCTTATCACTTTGTAGACAGTGTGTCTCCTTGTAGGCAGTGGGCCTCTTTGTGAGCAGTGTGCTCGGGCAGTGAGCCCTAATTGGCAAGTGCCATTCTTTTTCTTATTCTTCTAACAGAGAATAATCCTTGGGTTAATCACCCCGTGGTTTTTCCCTTAACCGGGTTTTCCACGTCAAAATCTTGGTGTTCAATGTGTTGATGTTTATCTGCTCTTGTGTTTATGTATTATGCTTTCATGGATGATTAATTGATATGCTGTTAACTAACAACGAAGAATCAAGTGTTTGAAAGAACAAGAAGTTTTATACAACTGATTCACCCCCCCTCTCAGTTGTATGCCTTAAATCCAACACTGTCTTCTACCAGATTATTGGACTTAGTTCATACTAATCTTTGTGGTCTGGCAAGAATCAGGAGTATTCAAGGTGATAGATACTTCATGCTACTAATTGATGACTATTCCCAGATGATGTGGGTAACCTTTCTAAAAGAGAAATCAGAAGCTCTTGAGAAATTCAAAATATTCAAGGCTATGGTAGAGAATGAAACCGGATTAAAATTGAAGTGTCTGAGGTCTGATAGAGGTGGAGAATTCACATCCGGTGAGTTCATAGAGTTATGTGAGAAACATGGAATCAAGAGACAGTTGTCTACTCCTAGGACCCCACAGTAGAATGGAGTAGTTGAGAGAAAGAACCAGACCATCCAGGAAGCATCTAGGACAATGATGATGGAAGCAAATGTTCATCAGATCTATTGGAGAGAAGTCATCATCACTGCAGTCTATACTCTCAATCGAGTTCAAATCAGAAACAATACCGGTAAGACTCCTTATGAACTTTGGTTTGGCATTAGTCCTACTGTGAGGTATTTTAGAGTCTTTGGTAGCAAATTTTACATCAAAAGAGATGAAGATCTAGGAAAGTTTGATGCTAGAAGTGATGAAGGAATATTCCTGGGTTACTCTACTCAAAGCAAAGCACACTGGTGTTATAACAAGAGACTGAGAAAGATGATAGAAAGTACAAATGTGAAGGTTGATGAGGGAATTAAAAAACCCTCAAGGTTTTATGAATGTGATGAAGATGATCAGAATGATGTTCTGATTCAAGGAGCCCAAGCCTCCACTGCAAGTCAGATTCAATCTAATCTGGTAAATCAGGAAGAAGAAATGAGTTTCAATGAGCTTGATCAAGAATTAGAGGTACAAGAAATTCCCAAAGTACCCAGGTATGTAAGACTGAACCACTCTGAATATCAGATCATAGGTGACAAAAATAAAGGAGTACAAACAAGAAGGAGAATTGCTCAAAAATCAGAACAGTATTGTTTGATTTCAAAGATTGAACCTAAGATAGTGAATGAAGCTTGCAATGATGAAAATTGGACTAAAGCAATGAAGGATGAGTTGATGCAAATTAAGAAAAATCACACTAGGGATCTTGTTCCTAGACCTAGAAACAAGAATGTGATTGGAACCAAATGGGTCTTCTAGAACAAACTGAATGAAGTTGGTGAAGTAATCAGAAATAAAGCTAGATTGGTCTGCAAGGGTTACTCTCAAATAGAAGGAGTTGATTTTGAAGAAACTTTTGCTCCAGTGGCAAGAATTGAAGTAGTTAGATTATTTCTTGCATTTGCTGCCTTCAAGGATTTCAAGGTGTATCAGATGGATGTCAAGTTTGCTTTCCTGAATGGTGACTTGGAAGAAGAAGTGTACATTGAGCAACCTGATGGATTTCAATTGTCTGATCATAGTGATATGGTCTGCAAGTTGAAGAAGGCATTGTATGGACTAAAGCAAGCCCCAAGAGCCTAGTATGAAATATTGGACAAATATCTTTTGAAGATTGGTTTCAACAAAGGTACTGCTGACAGTAATTTGTATTTCGAAATTGATCATGAAAAAATCTTGATTGTTGAAGTGTTTGTTGATGATATCATTTTTGGAGGAAGAGATAGTTTGTGTAAAACTTTTGCAAATCAAATGAAAAGTGAGTTTGAGATGTCCATGCTTGGTGAAATGAATTTCTTCTTGGGTCTGCAAATCATTCAAACAAAGAAAGGAATCTTCATTTCTCAGACAAAATATGTGAAAGAATTGTTGAAGAAATTTGGGATGGAAGACTCTAAACCAATGAATACTCCCATGGCAACCATGTAAGTTGAGCAAAGATGATGACTCTCCTAAGGTTGATCAGACAAAGTATAGGTTAATGATTGGAGGACTGTTGTATCTCACTCAAACTAGACCTGACATTATGCAAGCTATTGGTCTTGTTGCTAGATTCCAGGCTAATCCGAGAGAATCTCATGTCATGGCAATCAAGAGGATTTTTAGATAGCTAAAAGGGATAGTTGAGTATGGTTTGTGGTATCCTAGAGATCACGATTTCTCTCTTCATGCATATACATATGTGGATTGGGAAGGAGATGTAGATGACCGGAAAAGTACCAGTGGTGGACCATTCTTTTTAGGGAAGAGATTGGTTTCTTGGCTAAGCAAGAAACAAGAGGCAATATCTCTATCCACAACTGAAGCAGAATATATTGCAGCAGCAGGTAGTTGCAATCAAGTCTTGTGGATGAAGCAAATGCTAAGAGACATCAGAGTGGAGTATGAGGAGCCTATCATAATTTTCTATGATAATTCAAGTGCAATAAATATATCTAATAATTCGGTGTTGCAATCAAAGACTAAGCATATATCTATCAAGTTTCACTTTCTGAGAGAACAAGTGAACAAGAATGAAGTTAGATTGGAGTTTGTGCCCTCCAAGGATCAGATTGCAGATATCTTTACTAAACCTCTACCTAAGGACTCCTTTGAATTTCTCAGGGAGAAGTTAGGGGTTATTGCCCCTCCGGTGATGAACTAAGGTGCACTGATGTGCATCAGTTTGGTGGATATCATAGTCACATCTTGTGGTCCGAATTGATGATGGGGAGTTGCTACTCAGGGGGAGCAGCAGTTATGATTCTGAAGCGGTGGAATTGCAAGTATGTGCCCTTTGCCATTGATGTCAAAGGGGGAGAGAAGACATGTGAAAAACAAGTGGTTGCTAATCAAAGGGGGAGTAGTAAAGGGAGAGAAGACATGTGAATGGTTGTTGCTGATAGGGGGAGCTGTGACAGTAAGAAGAAGTTCTTGTCTTGATGGTTAAAACAAATTTTCACATCATATTTTGCCATCAATGACAAAGGGGGAGATTGTTGTAAGTATGGGCCTAACTGGTGTTGTCATTGATGTCAACATACTCCTGTTGCATTAATGATAAGGTTTGGATGAGCTGTGAGCTGAGGATATTGAGAAAATTAGTCTCAATCAGGAACAGTGAAGAATAGTGATAACAGTAAGGTAGAAGTCTAAGATAGGATGAGCATTAGAGGATGTGGATTAAAGGGTTTGTAGATATGTGTCTTAATGTGGTCTAGTAGAGATTTCAGAGGTCCACATGAAGATATGAAGAATTTGTGGCCGCTCAAGTAAAACTGGTTCCGGTAGGTGCTCAAAGGTAATAGAGTGACACAGACAGGTCCAGTGAGATCCAAAAGTACAGTTTCATGTTCTATAGATTTGAGGGAGTGTTAAGGAAGTCCTTGTGATGTGTCAACTCAATTGGTTCATATCTTGAAGGTCCGAAAGTATCCATTGTTTGGTGACAGTGGTGACAGACTGTGTTCTTGAGGTTCCGGATGAAAGAGAGAAGGATTTCAGTATGCAGATGAAGTGCGGATGTTCTTGGTGATTCAGGAAACCCTATGAAGGTCTTTGGATTGTGTCCAGTGCATGTTAGTGGTCCGCATTGGAGTTAGAGCTTGCTATTGAAGAATAACCTCTGGATGGTGGTGTTCTTCCTGAGACTGGCCGACCAGATAAGTTACACATCTTGTGGATGTTCTTGTAGATGTTTGCCGACTTAGATGATTATTCCTAAGTTGATGTCTTGTATAAATAAGGGGTTGCAAATTCATTTCAAAGTTGTCCTTGTGGAAATGAGAGTGTGGTGGTAAGGAGGAGAGCGAAAGGCAGAGCAGAAGTATTGAGCTTAAATAGAACTACTTCAAGCATGGTGAAGATGTTATTTTCCAGTTCAAGTAGGTGATACTTATTTCTTTGTAGACAGTGTGTCTCTTGTAGGCAGTAAGCCTCTTGTGAGCAGTGAGCTCGGGAAGTGAACCCTAATTGGCATGTGCCATTATGTTCTTTCTATTCTTCTAACAGAGAATACAATCTTGGGTTAATCACCCCGTGGTTTTTCCCTTAACCGGGTTTTCCACGTCAAAATCTTGGTGTCTTATGTGTTGATGTGTTTCTGCTTTTAATTTGAATGCATTATGTTTCATGATTGATATACTGCTAATCACTAAGAGGATTTAAGTGTGTAATTTGGAGAAAGTTTTGCACAACTGATTCACCCCCCCTCTTAGTTGTGTGCCCTAAGTCTAGCAAAACATACATGCAATCCTTCACATACAAGTAGGGATTATTCCATGAATCTGCGATATACATTCTCTTTTGCATGCCCGAAAATGCATATACAAGCCTGATATGCATACAACTAATTTTTTGCACTTTCAAAGGCCGATTGAACATTATTTTTGGGTTCACCAATGTATATCCACGCTTGCACCTTCAAATGTACATACAAACACCAATGCATATACAAAGATACATGCATGAAAAAGGAGGCCAAGGGACTTAGAATTTTTTGAGGGTCTAAAAAATAAGACAAATAGATTTTCAAGGTCAAAACCCTAACCCTAGGTGTAGGCACCAACATTGGCTCTGTCTGGGGACGCATGCCTCTTACATGCATGGTGAGAACTGTAGATCTCCGGGATGCAGACCAGTCGTTATCCATTGGGCAATAGATTCAAACACTACACCAACCTGCATCACAAATCACACTTTTGAAACATACTTGGTGGCCCAGGGCCACCAAAAAGGAAGAACTAGTATTTCCCTTTGTCAAATATCCTATTTTCTTTTGATTTCTTCAAATGAAGCTAAAAAACACTTGGCTGTCTGTAGCACCCTACTTTGCAATTATTTGTGCTGCTGCCCATTTCTTTTTCTTTAACAAATCTACAACTAGCTTCATCAGCATACATTATCATCAGTTGTAGAATGTCATCATCATGAGTCACTGATGTTGTTTGGAAAAATAACAGACTCACATGAAACAAATGAATCCACATCAGAATTTTGCCTTTCATCAAAAAATAAAAGCTCCTCTAAACTGAACAAGCAGTATTCAGGCACAAGCAACATCTCATAATCATATTCATTTTTATAAACACTCAAATATCGATCATCATTGTGCTCAGCAATTTTATCATTAAGTTCCACCTAGAATGCCTCAAGAGAAGGCATAAAAAACTCAGAGTGCATCCCTTCATCAAAAGCTTCATAGTCACCCCTGCAACCAACACTATCCCCAACTATATGAGCACACACATCTGCAGCTTGTCCATTCACATCTGAATAGTGACCCTAATTTTTCTCTTCACCAATGCAGTGATAATAAAAAGATTTTTTTTAACCTCTACACTGTGAAGGTGGTCACAATCTTCAAGGAAGCACTCATATTCAGCATCCATATATATTTCATCATCTGAGAGGCTCACATATGCATCTGAATGCTGATAGTCACTAACATATTCCCTGGCATCCCTTGAATCTGCATCTTCTATATTCAGAGTGAAATTCTGCATATCCACCTCATATAAATATTCAGGAATAATTGGGATATGCCTATTACTGCAAGACACAACTTCATGTATATCTTTCATTTCATCATTTGAAATGCATTTTACATCTACAGGCTTCTTTTCTAGAGGTTGATAACAATCTTTGTCTTCACCATTATACGATGTGCCCACATTTTCTACATCTTCTTTATGTTTATGCATCACATCATGACCGCACCCATTATTCTGAAATATATTTCCTTCTACAGAATCATCTCTCAATGAGCACACTGGAACAAAAAAAATATATTCATTTTGAAAACTATTTTGAAAGCTTGCAGTCATGAAACCTACTGGCATTCCATATTTCTGATTATTTTCAATATCCATAGCAAATCTGTAAGCTTGGTGAAGCGTAGCTAGATCTTTATGTCTCAATAAATAACTCATTTCTTCATCAAATGCAGCCATATAAATTGCCAACCATAATGCATCATTTGGTCTCATATATTCAGGAATCTGCTTGAGCAACTTAATGAATCTAAGATTAAAGGCTGGAACTAGTTCCTCATCTTCCTTTTGGATATTCATGAAATGTATGATCAATGAGGCCAAATCAAATCTTTCACCAAACTGCTCTAGGAATGCAACTTCTAAATCTACCCATGAAGAAATTAAACACACAAGCAGGTTTGAAAACTAGACCCTAGCATCATCCTCTAATGACTAAATAGAAAGTCTCATTACTACATCTTCAGCCTCTACTTCAAAGTCATCTATCAAATTATAAAAAATTTGCAGATGTTTGTTTGCAGACTCAGAATTTGATCCACTATATTTCGGCAAACACTTTCTAATCTTATTGGGAATAACATTTGGGCAACCATTTATTCCTTTGAAATTCAAAGCTTTATACCTTTCAATAAAAAAATGGTCTTCTTTGAGAGCACAACCAGGTTTGCTTCTCTAAACTCATCATTTTGAATGAAAAGATGGAATACCTAGAATTATGTTGCAGCTTTGGATAGGTTTAATCAACAGAGTCACCACCTCTCATAGAGAGGACAGAACATCAACAAGGCACTTTCATTTTCTAGATTCATCACACTAGTAGAGCACTACATGGTCATTCCTTGGTATTGCTACAACAACTTCACTGGAAACTAGATTTTCTAGCCTTCAAATCACTTGACTCCTCCCCAGCAGAATTGCCATTTTGTTGGTGACTCGGATGGGAAAAAAGATAACACTTTCTAATCAACTCCTCAGCGGAGTCGCCATCTTGTTGGTGTTTCTCCCAAATCAGTAGAGCATTCGCTAGTTCTAATGCATAGGCAGATTCGGCCAACTAATACAGGAGGTTGCGTGAGCTACTTCCTCTTCACTTCTGGTTCTGCCGCACCAAGGGGGGTACCCCTATTTGCTAAAGATTTAACCTTGACTCACCCAATGACAGAAAGACTTAGCTTTACAATAGCAGGCAGAATACTCTCATGTATGGACCAAGATTTGCATGATAAATCTCAAGGTTGGTAGTGTTCTTGGACATATCTAACTGGTTGAGGATGAGTCTGCAGGGGTCCTATTTCTACTCCTACAACTAACAGGTTGAAGCTTTGAAAGGATTTGTTTTAATGGTTTGGATGCAAGACAAGGGTTTTGGAAACATAACAGAACACAGGGAGCAGACTGATGCCTATCTCAGGGCAAGGAGTCAACTAGACATATACAAGTGAATGGTTTGCACTGGCATTCAAGTTTTAAGGGATTAAGACTGGTGCTTGCCTTACAAGCACCACCCAAGACTGAGTATTTAGCTGCCTCTACTTACACATATCCCAACTGACATACATTCTTCTCCATACTTAACCTAAAATAATTTAATCCACTCCTTGAATGGAAGTTAGAGATTAAGCATGCAATACAGCAAGTCTGTATCCTAGAATCTGAGAAACCCTTAGCAACCAGATTCAAAAGAAGCTATGCATACAGCGAATGGAGACAGACAACTAAAAACATGCAACAAGCATTTTTCATATAAAACAACAATGAAACTGAAAATATGTACAATGTGCATTCAAAAAGAAACTCATAAACTCCAATAGAGATAAAACAGTCTAGAAAGGCTTTGTTCTTTGTTATTTTCTCCAAAAAAATGCCCAAGTCTTCAACCACCACAAATGAGTGACACAGTTCTGATATATACCAAGAACATGTACTCAGCAATTCATTACAGGGTCATTTCAAAATTTTGCCTGATACATTGCACCGTGAGAAAGGGCACCCAAAACATTCAATGTAGCCAACTAAAGAAGAAGGAAGAGCGGGTGAAATCGGGATCTGCACCACCGCCTCAAGATTTTCTCCCTAAATTAGGTAGTTGACCTGTCCATTCAACCCATACCTCTCTACAATCTTGCCATTAATGGCCAACCTACCTGCAGGATGCAGTAATGGTTTGCGCTCTGAAGTTTCCCACTCATACTGATGTAGATACAAAGAAAATCCTTCCTTCCTCTAGCATTCAAAACAAGGCCGTCGATTTCCATCCTATCGCTAAGATCTGCAGCCATAAATCACACTCAAAAGTTGTCGGCCAATTAAAACGTGCCACGTAGGTGATTTCCCTATCGTTGACTTTTCCCCTTATTTTGCCATTTTTGCCTTTTTACCTTTTCTACCTAATGCAAATTCAAATCTTTGTATATGCAAAAGCACATACATACAACAGTGCCTGGACACATGGCAGCCCCTGATTGGTCCTCCGTCACTGAAAAATGCATCTCTGAGTTATTGGGACCATTGCATCATCTTGTGCATCCGTGGTTGTATATGTGAGATTGTATATACATACAATCGCCACATACAAGGTGGACCCCAAATCCTTATAAAACAAACTGAAATAACCATCAGGTTTGGCTTGCATCTTCATTCTTTGTATCTTACCTTGTACATTGCACATACATGCATACAACAAGGATTCCAGCATAGTTGTCAATCGGATTGAAACTACCTTTGAAATCTGGCATGTATCTTCCCTTTGCATCTCGCGTTGTATATCGCATATACAATATGCCATATACAACCCGCGGACCCCAAACTGAAATCTACCAAAGTATATTCTCCTTCACGTCTGGATTGTACCTCTTCTCCCTTGTATCTTTGCCTTGTATATCGCAAACATACAACGCGGATATACAAAACAAAACATACAATCCAGACCTCTGCCTTTATCAACCAGAATGCATACCTTTTCGGGTCCGGGCCTTGCATGTAGCTTGACATGTATCTTTTCTTTGTATGTGCCTTTTGTATCTTTCCAATGTATATTGGACATACATTCACCTTTGTATGTGCATCGACCATCATGGAGACTGTTGCATGAGTCGCCGATATACAATGATTTGCCGATGACCTTTTGTATATTTTCCATTGTATGTCGGCCTTGTATATTGCGAATGTATATTCGAACATACAAATAAAACATACATGCAATCCTTCACATAGAAGTAGGGAATATTCCATGAATCTACAATATACATTCTCTTTTGCATGCCCGAAAATGCATATACAAGCCCAATATGCATACAACTGATTTTTTGCACTTTCAAAGGCCGATTGAACATTATTTTTGGGCTCGCCAATGTATATCCATGCTTGCACCTTCAAATGTACATACAAACACCAATGCATATACAAAGATACATGCATGAAAAAGGAGGCCGAGGTACTTAGAATTTTTTGAGGGTTTAAATAATAAGACAAATAGATTTTCAAGCTCAAAACCTAACCTTAGGTGCAAGCACCAACAGGAACATCCTCTCCAGTTAAGGTTTTTAACTGGTATGTACTATCTCCTAATATTTAATATATTTGAAAGGGACCTATCCATAGTTTGTCAAACTTTCCATGGTCTCCTTTCTTTTCATGGTCTTTATCCTAAGATAGCACAAGGTCAAATATTTAGAAAGCCTTAACTTTGGCCCTTTTATCAAACCAATGTTTGACAATGGCTTGGTGTTTGGAGAAATGATCGATTGCACGATCTCTCTTCTCCTCTAGGTGCAAAAGTTGCAGTAGCCTAACCTCTAATTTATTTTCCAGGCCTAGATATTCTTGAGCAAATTGCAGGGTAGGGATTTTCAAGTTGATAGGAAGGATAAGATTTACTCCATAGACCAATTGATATGGAGAGTTACCTAGGGTTATCTTGACTCTGGTCCTATCAACCCATAAGGCATACTTCAGCAGAGTGTTCCATTCCCTAGGGTTCTTCTCTACTAGTTTCTTGATAATATCAAGCAAGTTCTTGTTAGTAGACTTGGTGAGTCCATTTCCTTGAGGGTAATAGTTAGAGGAGAACTTTAGCGTTACACCATATTCAAATTCCCAATTTGAGAACTTTAATGAACCAAAGGCGGGTCCATTGTCACATATTAGTGCATATGGAACGCCAAACTTGGTAATGATGTTGTCCTCTAGGAACTTGATCACATCCTCCAATGTGCATGTCTTGCTGCTCATAGCCTCGATCCACCTGGTACAATAATCAGTAATAGTTAGGACATGCTTGTGTCCTACGGATGATGGAGGATTGAAAGCTTTGATGAAGTACATGCCCCATCGTGCGAATGGGTGCATCTTCATCATGGGTTGTAGTGGCTGAGCGGCATATCTTTATCTATTGGTAGCCACTTGACATGTATGGCAATGCCTGATATGGTTAGCTGTGTCTTTAAAGATTGTAGGCCAATAATATCTAGCTCTAAGGATTTTATGCATTGTGGCTAGATGAGATCCATGAGTTGTTCCAAATTTATCATGCAATTCCTGCAAGACTTTGGTTACTTCTTGTCTGTTGAGGCATCTAAGATATATTCCTTTGTGATTTATTTTGAAAAGGATTCCTCCCTTAATCATATAACTTTGAGATTTGATCCTTAGAGCTCTTCTTTGGGATGCTTTCAAGTTAGATGGACATCTTCTTGTAACTAGAATATGTTTGATGTTTGAATACCAATCTTCCTGTATACCGGAATCAACTACATATTGTTGGATAATCTAGATAGGATCTATCTCAACAATCATCTATATCAGAGCATGTCCTCTAACTAGTTTCATTGGAGTGATAGCTATATCATACTCCTGTAGAATAGTTATCAATTTGGCTCATTTTTCTCCTGGCTCACTCTGCATTAGCAAAATTTTGACAGTCAAGTCTAGCACAAAAATGATTACTTTGCTCCTCAGGATATAGTGCCAAAACTTCTTGATTTCCTGAACTAAGGCCAAAGCATGTCATTCAACATCTAGATACTTCAATTATGCATCCTTGAATGGACTATTCATGAAAGCAATGGGCTTCTCATCCTTTATATCATATTTTTGTGTTAGCACAACAACACATGTATGATTTGAGGCAAATGAGTATATGTAGAATGCCTTTGTGTAATTAAGGTTGTTTAGCATTAGAGCATCAAAAATTACTTTCTTTATATCTTCAAATGTTTCTTTAGCTTCTGATGTCCATTCTATCTTGCATCTTTCTTCAGCATGACTTTAAGTGGCCTCAGTATTTCGGCAAAACCTGTTATGAATTTTTGGATGAAATTGATCTTGTCAAAGTAGGATTTCAACTCCTTCTTACTCCCTAGAAACTAGAGCTTCATGATGAAATTAACCCAATTAGGGTCAATGGATATCCCATTTTAAGACACCAGATGTCCTAAAACTTTCCTAGTAGTGATGCTGAAAATGCACTTCTTAGGATTAAGTGAGATGTCATATTGTTCACATCTTTGTAATACCTTTCGCAAATCACCAATGTGATATGCCCTGACTTTGGAAAATAACGTCAAGTCATCCATGTATATGATGATACATTGGCCAACCAAACCTCAAAAGGCTATGTCCATAGCACGTTGGAAAGTTGCACTAGCATTGATCAGGCCGAATGGCATCCTCCTATAGGTGAAGATTCCCCATTTGGTTGTGAAGGCAGTCTTTAGCCAGTAGATCTTGTCTACCATGACTTGATTATATCCAGAAAAACCATCCAGAAAGGACATCATTTGAGATCCATTGGTCATCTAAAGTACTTCATTTAGAGAAGGCGGGGGATAATTATCCTTTTCTGATACCTTATTGAGATTCTAGAAATCCACACATAATCAGATATATCCATTTTTCTTTCTCACCAGGACTAAGTTGGTGACCCATGTAGAGTGTCTGATAGGGAAGATAATCCTTGTAGCTAAAAACTCACACACAGTTAATTCCTAAAATATGTAATTACAATCATCATGGACTGTGGAAATCTGATGTCTCTTAGCTAATATCTTATTAACTTCTTCACATATCAAAGGCTCTAATAAGGCATTTACTGGACTTTTCTTTTTCCTGAATGGTTTTGTATCTAGCTTTAGTGGGATAGTGTGTATAATAATTGAAGTGTCATATGTTTTGAGTTCATCATATGTCCATGTGTTCACATGGATATAATCCTTTAGATCCTGAATGATCCCATCTCATTTCAAACGAGTGAAAACTTTGCCAATCAGGACCTTCTTGGCCTCTACATTTTCACTTAGATTGATAGAATCATAATCCCTTATGTCTGCTTTGGGCAGATCCTTTTGCTTCATGATGACATCTAGATCAAACAATATTTCCATCTTAATCATCCCCTTAGGGATCTTGTTATCCTATAGATTGATAATGGACCCCTTGTCCCATGCTTGATCATCTTAGTTCTGCTCATCTATTACTTGAGCTTTGAAGACATCCCTATTGGCAATGAAGTCCAAGATATGCTGATCATCTTTGAAAACCTAAAAATTAGTGAAATTATCTAGAACTAATGGGCTTAAAACCAACTCAACCAAGAATCTTTTCATCCTGGACATTGTCAAAGGCTTCAATCTACTGGCCACTGTGGCCAAAGCATCAGCTAATTGATTGAGCTTTCTTGGTACGTGGGTGATGTTGAAGGCATCAAATCCTTCTATTAGGTCCCAGATTCGATGTATATAGTTGAATAGATGTTTGTAATTGTAAGAAACTTCTTCCTTACTTGCTTAACTACTAGCTCAAAATATCTAAAGACATGAAGGATTTTAACCTTCTTCTTTAGTGCAAACAATAGACCATGGATCAAGGCTTCATATTTTGCAATGTTACTAGTATAGTGAAATTGTAGCCTATATGCTGCCAGGAATGACTTTCCTTATGCACTAATGAGATTAATTCCAACTTTGGCACCTTGCTTGGACTTAGATCCATCGAATTTCAATATCCAAGGCTCGTCATCAGGGAAGTTTTTGTCTGGACCTTTCTTTCTCTTATCCATGAAGGTGCTTCCTTTAGCAATCCACTTTAATCTTTGCAGTTCTTATTGATTTGATGTCCTCTACTCTAAAAGAGTAGGGGCATTTGGATCTTCAGGTGCCTGGATGTTATGTGATTGGACATGTGCATCAAGGTTATTCTTGGTGATTTTGATATTGTCTAACACCTTGGCTTGTAACATTGGGACATCATCTGGACCAAACTGAACCATTTCTAATTCTTCTTTCGGCACCTCTAAGACTTGATCTTGTGATGGATAAATTCTTTCACCTTCCCCTAATGTTAGTCTTTCAGATGCTTCATTTGGCATATCGAGCTTACTCCTTGAATACAAACATTCTTTTCTACCAATTAGGTCTAGGCACAATGCACGTGGTTTCAAAATGTGATGTCCTATGCAACCTACACCATTCCTCTAGTAACGTATGTCTGAGCGGAATTCCTTGCAGTCCATACCTTTGGATCTCTTTGGATAAGTATCTTTCAAACTCATTCAAGCTACTTCATCTTCATCTAAGGTTTTATGATCAAATTCCACCAAGATATTAGTTCCTGGGGTGATTTGGTTCACTTCACTGCTTTCGTGTGTATAATTACACATCAATACTTCTTTCACTATGATATTTGAAAGCTCAACTCAGTATACCCCTTGTACTACACTTGTATACAACACTTCATTATTTTGGTGATACTCAATAATCATGTGCTTCATCCGCAACTCAGCCTCTATATGGATCTAGTTAGGGATACCACTCCATGGTAACCACATACGTGAAAAGTATGTTACCATGTATCCATTTAGGGTCTTGGACCATTCCCTACTCAGTAACATACCATATGTATCAGGGATGTCAACTACCTATATGTCGATAAAGTGTTGGACTCTAGGATCAGAAGCTAACTGCATCTGGATTTGAATCAATTCACCTATGACATTTGTAGAGCCAAACTCTACACTTTGTTTCATTTTTAGTTGTTGCTCAGTTTCCTCAGGTTCTGTTGGTGTTCATGTCATAGTATGTCACAGCAAAGAAATGCTTTAAGTACATGGAATGGAGTTTTAGAGAAATTGTAATAATTTCTAAGTGTCACAAATGGTGCCACATATTTTCTTTATGCCTTCCAATTTCTAGATGCGCGAGGGAGGTGCCACGTATCTAGCTTTATATTTCTCTTTGAAGTTGTTTCCTAAACGTGGAGTGCACCACGTGTCACTGTCGTAGGCCTTGGTAATAGTTTCTTTTGATATAGCTTGCTGTCGGAAGTTGCCAGGTGTCTTTTTGTTATAGAAGCGGATGCTGTCACGTGTATCTTTTTGGTTAAGATGCGGGTACCAAGAAAACATATGGTGGGCCCGAGGGGTGTTATGACATAGTTTTTAGGTTGCAGTTGGAGGATGCTATGTATTGTATGTGGGAGATAGAATAAAAGAAACTATTGATGTTGCGGAGCATGCCACGTATAAATTTCTTATAAGTTTCAGTTGTTGTGGAGAGTGACAAGTGTCATCTTTTTGGGGCTTTGAGAGACTCTTTTTATTAAGCTATAGGCACCACGAAGGGTGCCAAATTCCTATTGTTGCTTCAAGTGGAAGGTGCAATGTGTCACCATATTATTTCTCTATTTTAGGAAGTAAAGAAATATATGGTGGGTCCCGCAAATAAAGTTATAATTGCTAAATGATACTGGAAGGGACATGTGTCATTACCGCGGGTGCTCAAGACATAAAGTAAATAAGTTTTAGATTGGTTGGAGAGCACCATGTGTCATAGTTTTGCTTCTTGAAGGCTACCACGTATCAAGTTTCAAGTGTGGCGGATGTCGAAAAGTGGCAATATTCTGTGTGTCCCTTTTGGATGGAAGGAAAGTTATGCATTGAACAAAAGCTGCCATGTGGTATATTTTGGAGCCATTGGAGAGCTCGCGGGTGGTGCCATGTGTCAAAACAGAATTACAGTTATAGTGCCACATATTTTATCACTCAACCAATGAGCGTGCAGGGAAAGACGGTCATAGATTCAGGGAGATTTCTAGTGCCAGTCGAAGTCCTAGTTGAACTCCAGTTTTGTTGATGCCATAAGGATCCTAGGCGGTTGAGGGAGATCTTGAGTCAAATTTTATGGCTATAAATATGATAAGATTTTGTAATATATATACATTGTTGATTAAGAATTTAAAGATTTTGTGGTGATCAGATTATATCATTTTGCCTTAGTTTAGCTATTTCTGAGAAGGAAGTTGCTATATCTGTGCATGTTTTTGTTCCTTTTGTATTTGCCAAATTGTTAATGAAAGAAGCTATGTTCTGTGCTAGTGGTGATATTTTTTGTGTCTTTGTATAAATCTTCTGAGTTTGGCCTTTGATTTTAAATTCATTTACTATCTGTCTATATTGATCATGCAGTATTTGCTCTTTGATATAGTTAAATCTTGAGAATTTAATCACTATGCTAAGTTACTGAAACACATTTAAATTAGGTGCATCACCATAGGATTAGAAGTTTAGTTTATTGTATCTATAATCTTGTTTCTTTCTTCCCTTTACCCAAACCCCAATTGAAATAGGAAGAGTCAGCTTCTATAAAATCTGGAGGTTATTTCAAGTGTTAAGTCCCATATTCTTGAAACTTCCCATTTTGGTGCTGGAATCTGTGCAATTTTATACATCAACAATTTTTGGCATGCCCGGTGGGACCTTCCTTGAATTTTGATTAAGATCATATGAATTAGAGAGCATCAAGGAGTTAGAGCCATGGACCAACAACAAGAGCTCAATCAGCTGCTAATCTGGGGATCTTATTGCCACCATTAGTTGCCACTCCAAGAAGAAGAATAAATCAAGTAGCAATAGCATCAGTAGCAAACATGGGAGCACCTGTACCTTCAAGGAACTATGCAAATTGGAACAATAGTAGTCCTCTCATTCTTCTGACACCACCAGATACTTGGGATCCAATTCCAACTAATGATTTGAAAGATTTACCCAAATTTAGTGGAGAAGATTCTAAGACACCAGGGGAGCATCTCCAAGATGTATCAAATGTGTGTCCAGTACATGCTATTACCAAACAGAATGTAGCTATTAGGTTGTTGGTGGCTTCTTTCAAAGGGAAGGGTCTAGATTGGTATAGATCTTTGACCCCAAATTCAATATCCACTTGGGACCGGCTTGGAGACGTATTCTTTGCAAGATTAGGTGAAACGGGTGATAAATCCTCCCTGCTACATCAATTGATCACTATAAAGAGGGCACCACAAGAAGCTATAACTGACTTCAATACTAGGTTTCAAAAGACCTGGGATAGGATCCCTGCTATAGCTAGAGCACTATTAGGTATGGCTATTGTATTTTACCTCAAAGCTTTCAATTCTGATATGTCTGTGATGATTCAGTCTTTAGGAGGGCAGACCCTACCAGATGCATATGAATTGGCTGTAAGAGCTGAGAATAATCTAATAGATGCTAGAAAGTTGCCTCCAAGGCCTCCTATGCCTATATTCCCAGAAAATTCCATCCCCTTTCCTCAAGAAGTCCCTAATCCCCCATCTGTGCCTGTATCCATGTACACCTTCCCAACATCTCAACAACCCACTGTGTCAGCACCTTCTACTCCTCCATCTAAAATGGATGATGTCAAGAACATCCTCAGGACCTTTTCAAATGAGATTATTAATCTTAAGAGGCAACAGACTTGTTACCCAAAACCTCCTTACCATGGATTTGAAGGAAATAGACTGCCATATCAGCCAAATCAGTACCAATGTGTCCAAAGACCAAATAATCCTCAACCTTCAAATCAATTGGTCACTGTTCCCACACCTTTACAAGATGTCCCCCCTTACCTAGGTAAAGAAATGGTTCCTGGACAAAATAATCTAGCAAAAGATGCCAATGCTTGGTGTTTTCCTTTTAACAATGCTCATATGCCAAGAGATTATCCTAGAGGTAATTTATAGCAAAAGATAGCAGAGAAAAGAAGGATGAAAAATCAAGATATGGTGTCTAATGCTCCTCCATATCAGTCACCTGGTGTTCAGAATGCTGTAATGGTGGCTCAGATGCAAGGTATGTCTATTCAACAAGAGGAAGGGATCACCCCAGAACATGCTTTGTTTTCATAGATTGAAGATGAAGATTTAGTATTCTTGAATGAAGCATCTAACTCCAAGAAACCCTTAGTACAATTTGATTACTACACCAGATCAAAAAAGGATGGTAGAATAGCCTGAAACTATAAATAATGAAGTAGCTGGGGTCCCTCCCTTCTAGGCTCACTATAATCCAGCTTCAAAACAAGAAGTACCTTAGCTGACCCAAAATCAAGCAGTCTCTAACCCAGTACTGGAAAGAGTAAAGTATCTGTACTACCCAAAGACATAGACATTGGGACCCATGAATGTGGTAGAACAACTAAAGAAGACCCCTTCTAATGTATTAATATGGGATATGCTAGCCATTCCTAAACAAAAGACACTGTTGCAAGAAGCACTGCAGATCCAGGTTGATCCCAAACCTGTCAATACAAAAGAAGGGAGTACTAGCAAAGGAAAGGCTCAAAGAAAAGATACTCAACCTTTGTAGGTAGCAACCTTGCTAAATGCTACAATAGAGGTAAGCAAATATAGACTTGAGCCATTTTACTTAACCTTAATAGTGGGTAAGAAACTATTGCATAATTCAATGATAAACTCAGGGGCTAGTACTACAGTCATGCCAAAGCAAATAGCTAATGCTTTAAAAATAGAATATGAGCTGCTGGCTAACGGCGTCATGCAGTTAGATGGGAAATCTGTTCAAACCATAGGAAGGATCAAACAACTCCCCTTGCAATTATATACTTGCCCAAATATAACTGTCAAGCAGGATGTGATGGTTATTGATATTCCCCCTATCTTTGGTCTATGTCTATCTAGAGATTTTATAGCTAAAATAGGAGGGTATATGTCACTTGATTGGTCACATTTGATTTTGAGAACTAAATATGGAACAAAGATGAAGGTGATGTCTAAGCCCTTATCTAAAGATCATATTACTGAAGAACCAACTCCAAAAGTTGGAGCATCTCATGCTATGATGAATAGGGAGGAGATAATTTTTGTGGAAGAAGTGGGGGAATGGACTGAATATGACCAACAAGAAGAAGAAAATAGTTATTTGATGACCATTATCTAGAGTGACCCTTATGGAAATTATGACTCCACTGGTTTGGGCACTTATGTAATCTTTGAAGAAGGGCAAGAAATGCCAAATGTGATGAGGCTAGAGATGCCTAAGGAAAAGGATAGGAATAAAGAGTCTGTGATTTGGATCTTGAACTTTGACGGGACCAGAAGTAAAAATGGTACTAGAGCAGGTATATGTCTCACTTCTCTAAATGGTGAGAAAATTTTTAGAGCCGTATGCTTCCAATTTGCTTGCACAAATAATGATGCTTATGAGTCTTGGCTTCATGGTCTTATGCTGGCCAAGAAGAAAGGGATAAAGAATTTAGTATTCAAGGGAGATTCAGAACTAGTTGTGAAACAAATCAAAGAGAAAGTTGTGGAAAAGAATGTAAGAATGAGATCTTATTGTCACAGAATCTAGGATCTAATAGATAGTTTTGATGCTTTTAACATAGAAGTGGTCCCTAGAACCTAAAAGACTGAAGTAGACAGGATGGCACAAATTGGTTCACAATTTGACCCAGCAAGTGATCTGCTCATTAATAGTGAAGTAGTAAAGGTGATAGTGAGACCAGCAATCCCAAATAACATTTAGAATTGGCAAGTCTTTGATAATGATCTCCAGATACTTTTATTTCTGTAGCAATCAAGAGAATTTGCTGATCAATTACAACCCAAGATTGAAGAATCATATGGTGACCAAATTATCCAATTAAAGTCTAATAAACTCCCAAAGGGTTTGATCACACTAAAAAATCTATTTGACCCAGATGATGTAAGCCTGGACAAGAGGAAGTTTAAGGGAAGCAAAGATGATTATTCTAAGATTCAAGTTAGTAAAGGAAGAAAATTGAAGGTAAGCAATGCTACTACCCAAGAAGAAAAGGGTAAGTTGATTTCTTTGTGTAATAAGTATGATAGAGTAATTGCATGGACCTATGATGACCTTCATGGTTATAATAGAGACATCATTCAACATACTATAGAACTTGCTAAGGGGTCGAAACCAGTCCGTCAGAAACAAAGACTAGTGAATCCTAAAATTGAGCCTTTAATGGTGGATGAATTGCAAAAGCTTCTAGAGTCCAAAATTATCTTTCCAATAAAGCATTCAACTTGGGTATCTAACTTGGTCCCAGTAAGGAAAAAGAATGGGGACATAAGGCTTTGTGTAGATTTCAGGGAGCTAAATAAAGCATCATTGAAGGATCATTACCCCCTGCCATCCATGGAACAAATTTTGCAAATAGTTGCTAGATCAGAGAGATTTTCTTTACCTGATGGTTTCTTAGGCTACAATCAGATATGGGTGGCTGATGAAGACCAACATAAGACAACATTCACTACAAAATGGGGAACCTTCACATATGCCAAAATCCCATTCAGTCTTTCAAATGTTGGAGCCACTTTTCAGCGCCATGGACATAGAATTTGGAGACCTTATAAATAAGATCATTTTGATCTATTTGGATGACCTTACAATATTTACCAAAGATGCCAAAGATCACTTTGAGCACCTAGAATCTATTTTTCAAAAGTGTCAGGAGTTTGGGATCTCCCTAAATCCTAAGAAGTGTATTTTTGTTGTATCCCAAGGGAAACTTCTGGGACACATTGTTTCAAAAGATGGAATTTTCATTGATCCAGAGTGAGTCATAGCCATACTAAACCTATCATTGCTAGTAAAAAAAAAGGTAGTTCAGTCTTTCTTGGGTAAGATAAATTTTGTTAGTCGATTTATATCTGATTTTGCAAGGCTAGTTAGGCCAATCACTCTGCTACTAAAAAAGGACCTAGTTTTCAAATGGACTATTAAGGGGAGACAAGCTTTTGAGGAAATTAAGAAATCCATTTCTATTGCACTAGTGCTAAGAAATCTAGATTTCTCTAAACCCTTCATAATGTATGTATATGGAGGAGAACACAGTGTTGCAGCTGTTCTGACCCAGAAAGATGACAAAGAAGAAGGAGAACATCCAATTGCATTCTTTTCTAGGACCTTAAGGGAGTATGAATCCAGGTATAATTTCGTTGAAAAACAAGCTTATGCTATGGTAAAAGCTCTTAATAAATTTAGGCATTTAGTGACAGGGAATAAGATTCTAATATTAGTAGCTCACCCTAGTGTAAGGGAGTATATCATGGAAGGTGAGATCACTAAAAAAAGAGTCAATTAGATAACTAAAATCTTAGAATATGATGTAGAGATAAGACCCACCAAATTGGTTAAAGTCAGGGGACTCTGCCAATATATTACTCAAGACATAGAAGAGTCAATGCCTGAAAAAGAAGAAGTTGAAATAGTGCTAAAACTCCAAGAAGTTGAACAAGATTCTTGGGTAAGTGAGAATACAATTCATGAGAACTGGTGTTTTCCCTAATGAACTCTCCCTTGATAAGAAAAGATACTATAGACAATAGGGAGTCCATTTTGTATTGATTAATCACGTTTTGTTTAGAAAGAATATTGATGGAATATTGTTGAGATGTGTTGAAAAAGATGAAGCCCAAAAGATACTGCATGAGTTTCATCATGGAACCTCAGGGGGACATTTTTTAGCAAGAACTGCAATTAAAGTTACACAAGCTGGCTACTATTGGCCAACACTATTTGTAGATTGTTATCAGGTGGTGAAGGAGTGCCAGGCTTGTCAATTTTATACAGGAAGAAGAAGAAATACTGCATTGCCTGGAGGAACCCTTTGTTCTATGGGGTTTAGATTTCATTGGGATGATATATCAAGTGTCAAATATGGGATAAAAGTGGATCCTTACTACAACAGATTACTTTACAAGGTGGAGTGAAGTAGTGACACTCAAAGAAGCTACTGAAAAGGTAATCTTAGAGTTTCTTGAGAGTATACTACCCATTTTGGCCCTCCTCGCACCATCATATCAGATAATGCAAATGCATTCTTAGGGACTAGACTATCAGAGTTTGTGTTAAAGAATGGGATATATCTGAAGACATCATCCAACTACTATCCACAAGGCAATGGCTTGGTAGAATCTACAAACAAGAACTTGATTAGGCTTATTAAGAGAATGGGGATTGATCATCAGAGAGATTGGCATAAGTTCCTCAATTCAGCCCTGTGGGCAGATAGAATCACACTAAAGCAAGTGACCAAGATATCTCCATATGAGTTAGTCTATGGCAAGCATGTAGTGATGCCACTAAGTATATAAGTTCCTACCTTATAGTTGCTTAAACAGTTGGAGATAGAAGAAAATGGCTCAATGCATGTGAGGCTTGCCGAGTTATTGGAGGTTCAAGAGAAGAAAGAAAGAGCACATGAGTCATTGATGAAGCATCAATAGATTGTAAAGAATTGGTTTGATAGAAAGACTTCCAATCCAAATTTTGAAGTTGGGTCTTTGGTGCTGAAATGGGATGAGAGAGATGCTAAGCCAGGCTGGCACGGTAAGTTTGACTCATTATGGACATGTCTTTTTAAGGTTCGTTCCTGTAAGCAACAAAATACATTCAAGCTTTAGAATTTGGAAGGGGAGCTTGAAGAGATTCCTGTCAATGTGATCTTCTTGAAGCATTTTATATAGCCTTGAGACCCACCATGTATCATAGTTAATTAGGTGTCTTTATTTCCTTTCCCACTTTTGTCTTGCTTTCCCGCTTTTCCCTTTTGAATAAGTGTTCTATGAACACGTGTCTATAGCACAGTAGCCTCTTTTGTTAGCAGTTGCATTTACTAAGGTTGTTGGGCGGTTCCTTAAACTTTAAGAAAGTACCTGATCATTTTAGAAAAATGCCACTTTTAATACTGACCTGACACGTTGTCCTATACGGATTTGCAAGGATACACTAACTATCTTTTTGGAATTAATGCCATTAATAAGATGTGATGGGTCATTAATGTTTCATTATGCCTCAAACCAATTTATAAGCTTCTCTGATTGTTGCATTTGCTTTTTCCTTATTCTGCATTCTCTAATTTGATGTATATGTCGAAAGTTTTGTTCCTCACTTGCAATTCTAGCTAAGTTTGAGTCATTTTTAAGTTTCTTCCTTACCTACTACGTCAAGAGTTACTAAAGTTTCTAAAGAGCTACAAAAATGTCAGAGCCATAGTCACCACAAGAAGGGCTAGGGCTCTTTGAGCAGTTTGATAAATTGAAAGGCAGTAAGTCTTATGTGTCTGCACTAGCGCAACCAAAAGCTAGTTATCCAAGGACAAGGGTCCCGGATACAAGGGTAAGTGCAGACTCTACACAAGTAACTGACTACACAAATGGTGTTTTTGACACACATGCAAAAGAACCCAAAATGTCTTCGAGAAGGAGCTCATCAAAGGTGCCTCATCTGAGCTCCAAAAGGGCAGTTAGAAACTTTAGGAAAGAGTGTTTGGACATCTCAATTGGCACAGTTTGTAGTTCTTTCTGTTCACCCATATCCGGAATTGATTGACCTATGTGCAAAATTGTTTCATCCTCCGACTACCTCTATTCAACGTGGCCCCTTCATGGTCCAAATAACTCCTAAAGCGATTCAGGATATGCTAGGTTTGCAACATGATAGAATGGCCACATTTCCTACGATTCCCAAGTTGCAAGCTACATGGGGAAATCTTCATAGTAGGGTAAAGTTTTTAAATGCTGAAATGCGTTTAGGTGATGAAAATACCCAGTTGCCCCCATTGCCTATAGGCCAAGCTCAGTTTAATCCTGACGTTCAAGATGCTCTTGCCATGTTGTCTTTTATCTTTAGCTAGTATGATGATTTGAAGGTACATGATTGGTAACTTACAGTAATCTTCAGACTCAAGACTGTGGACAAGTCTCAAGAGTACCATCTCAACTTTGCAGAACAAATTTCTGCTGCCATGGTGGACCAACTTGCAAACTTTTCACAAAATCATGTTTTCAGGTACTCAGCCTACCTATTTCACTTAATACTATAACAAAATTTTGGTCTCTTTCAGCAATATATGTCTTTAAGTATGTATGACCCTGAGTCTAATAGTAATAGAACAATCCTAGTGTCCACTTGGACCCATGTTCTGTCAGACACCTCAGATCCCTATGAGTTTACATAATGTTTTGTTGCACCAGTTTTTAACCAATTAAGCTCTGAGCTTGTAGAAAATAGAATGAGAGAGAGCCTCAGGGGTTTCTTAGTGAATTTCAAAATTGCTTGTGATTATTTCTTTGGAGCCCATACAACTATTATTAGACTTCATGGCTTTGTTGGGGAGCATGTTCTACTCCCAAAGGTTTTGACTCCTAGGGTTACATTTTTAGAAGTGGCTTCGAAAATATCTATCATTGATAAAAATTTTGGTCATAAAAAGAGGTAGAAGAAAATATATGATGTTCCTTGGACCAGAGAGAAAATAACAATTGAGAGGAGAGAAACTGAAAACCTCCTATTGAGAAAATTAGCAGCTTATGGATTTTTAATAGTTGAAGATAAGTGGAAGTATGATCCTGATAGTTTCTTAGCTTCTTGGATTGTCAATAATAAAGTTTCTACAAAATTTATTCATGAGAAATGCCCCTTTTGGGAGAAGAGAAGATCACCAAAGAAGGATGATCTTGCAGTTTATGTTGAATTGACAGACCTGCTAGATGAATGTCCCAGGCCATGGGAGACTTTTATAGGAAGATACAAGATTTTGACCCTAAGAAGCCAATGACTTCAAGCCTCAGAGCTACCTTGAAGAAGAAAGACTGGAATGCAGAAAAAATTGTTGTTTACTAGAAATATAGGTAGGATATATCTGAACTTACCCATGCTTTTGGAGATGTTGAGACTGATGAAGAATGGGAAATGGTTTGGGATGAATTTCATATGTCTCCAGTATCAATTCCTGATACTAGCAACATTCCTAGAGATTCAAGAGAAGAAGAAGAAGGAACATCAGAGGAAGTTCAAGAACTTGGAGAAATAGAGTATGCTACATCAAAAGTTCCTCGAGTCCCATGGCCTCCATCTCTTAGTACCTTATAGAAACAAAAGGAGATAGCATCGCCATCTCATGAGATCCAAATAGCTTCAGCATCAGGGGGTCTCAGAGTGGCACCTTTCCAGCAAATAGTGATTGATTCAGAAGAAGATCCTTAAAGCACAAAGGGAAGGCTTTTGAAAAGAAAATGTAAAGAAGAAGAAGATGTATCAATGCCCCAGTAACAAGTTCCTATCACTTCATCGGTGGCTCAGGTTAGTGTTTCTTCTCCCTTTTCCCCTCCTATTTCTTCTCATATAGGGGTAGCTGCCCAAGTAACCCATTCTTTCAAGCCCCCTGCCACCTCTGCTACACCTTTTTAGTCTTTTTCCCCATTTTCTAGTTCACTGGCCATGTCATCCTAGGCCGTATCCTTACCCCTATTTTCTCCATCGTTGCCCAAGTAGGCTTTGCCTCAATTTGACCCAAGCCAGAAAATAACTACCATTCCCTATGGCTTGCCCCAAGGTTATCCATTTGCTGGTGGACACATTGCCTCACCTCCTACTTTTCAAGCACACGCTGACAAAACAAGGAAAGAAAGAGAGGCTTGAATGGAAAAGAAAAGAAAGAAAGAGAATAAGAGCCCTGCTATTTCTCACATGAAATCCTAAGGGAAAATTGGATTTCAAAATGAATAATCAATAATATCAAATATCAAGATACCCAAAACTTCAATGAAATGGTGAACAAAAGAGATTCAAATAAACAATGAACAAACAACAAAGCAAACCTCCTTAATTCAAAGCTTCCATTGATCGCTTATCACAATCGATCTTGCATGTATGAAATAGGGTACTTAGAGAGTGCACTTCTTTACTTTCTTTCAAGAATGTCAATTGAGAATGGCTATGATAATATCGCCATGAAGAGAAGCTTCACAACGATGGTAATAGTGTGTAGTAATGGATGTGATCACAAGCAATGAAGGAATTGGTGCCAAAGGCACGCTGTAATTCCTGCAGAGTAACAATACTTAAAGCTTGGATATCAAATGAAGAAGAAGAGGGTTGTATTTAGAGAGTTATGTGAGAGAAGATCAACAGTTGAGAAGAAATAAGAAAATCAACAGAGGTGGATGTTCGAGAGCACGTGCACGAATAGAAGAAGGACATGTGTCATTCAAAAGATGCTTTGTTGAGTTAATTGCTTTCTTGATGAGGATGAGTTTTTATTTTCTTAAATTAGAATATATTTTTCTAATTTAAAAACAAAGTTGCTTTAAATCAGTTAACTCAGCTTTTGCTTTTGCATGACAAGAAGAATTTGTTTTTAGAAGATTTAGAAGATTTTTAGAAGATAAGAAAGCATAATTAAATAAATAACTTTATTTAATTTAGAAGATAAGAAAGCAAATTAAATAAATAAATTTATTTAATTTAGAAGATAAGAAAGCAAATTAAATAAATAAATTTATTTAATTGAGGAAGATAAGAAAGCAAATTAAATAAATAAATTTATTTAATTGTTTGTGCATGTTTTGGAAGAATTAAATTAAATAAAGGATTTATTTAATTTTGACTTTAGACAAGGCAATTAAATACTTTGATATTTAATTAACTTAGAGGAATATGAATCAAATAAATAATTTTGTTTATTTATTTATTGATAGAGGAAATAGACTTAAATAAATATTAAAAATATTTATTTGGACAGAGTCGTGTCATTTTTAGGTGTATACATTTTGCCCCTCTTTGATGCAATGTGTTTTGTCATGTTGTTTCAAAGAATAAGTTTGTCTGAAAATGATACATGCCCCAGTTTGCCCCTGGTACAAGTTTAATGACAGGATGCCCCCTCAAGAGATTGGATGGGAAGAAGGCAGAAGGAGTGAGACAGACAATCTCATGATGAAGAAGGTGAAAAATAGGTTAGGATTGAAGAAAAATGGGTTGAAGAAAGAGCTGAAGTGATACGCGATGCAAGATAAAATGCTAACACACACAAGAAAGTAAGAAAGTATGCACAAATGATTCAAGGACAAACAAGGTATTGCCCCTGTCAAGCGGTAAACCAACGATATACTGATAACGATATACAATAGTGTTGTCATGGCGGGGAATAATAGATCCCTAGAGCAACACGATAGGATAGTGTCTGGTTTCAGGAGATGAGACATGTCGTGTAAGACGCGTGTATTGGTTTGATTTCGACAATGCAACATCCTGTATAAGACAATTGATTGATTATAACTGATTGAGTTAGTTTACAACCAGACAAGGATCAAGACCACTAATTGTGAGTGGATCATTTGACAAGATTGACTTGACTTGATTGGTATGGATTAAGGATAGACTTGCATTTGGATCATTGCTCAGATTGACAACTAGAACTATTGACAAGAGATACTATGATAGATAGAAATTTGATTGATAGAAGAATGACTCGACAGAAGGAATCACAAGCTTTTATTTGTAAACATTGATACTTTGCATAGAATTTTTATTGCATGCGATATAAATGTAAAATGCAATTGGATATGGATACGGATATGGATATGGAATACAATTGGATACGTTATGGATATGGATATAGATATGTGTCATCTTGATATTGCAAGTATTTTGAAGTGCTTATTTCATCATTGGGCTCTTATTCTCTTTCTTTCTTTTCTTTTCCATTCAAGCCTCTCTTGCTTTCCTGTTTTGTCAGCTTGTGCTTGAAAAGTAGGAGGTGAGGCAATGTGTCCACCAGCAAACAGATAACCTTGGGGAAAGCCATAGGGAATGGTAGTTATTTGTCATGGGATCAGGCCCCACGGTGGGTGCCAAAAATGTTAAGGGAAAATTGGATTTCAAAATGAATAATGAATAATATCAAATATCAAGATACCCAAAACTTCAATGAAATGGTGAACAAAAGAGATTCAAATAAACAATGAACAAACAACAAAGCAAACCTCCTTAATTCAAAGCTTCCATTGATCGCCTATCACAATCGATCTTGCATGTATGAAATAGGGCCCTTAGAGAGTGCACTTCTTTGCTTTCTTTCAAGAATGTCGATTGAGAATGTCTATGATAATATCGCCGTGAAGAGAAGCTTCACAATGATGGTAGTAGTGCATAGTAATGAATGTGATCACAATCAATGAAGGAATTGGTGCCAAAGGCGCGCTGTAATTCCTGCAGAGTAACAATACTTAAAGCTTGGATATCAAATGAAGAAAAAGAGGGTTATATTTATAGAGTTGTGTGAGAGAAGATCAACGGTTGAGAAGAAATAAGAAAATCAACAAAGGAGGATGTTTGAGAGAACATGCACAAATAGAAGGAGGACATGTGTCATTCAAAAGATGCTTTGTTGAGTTAATTGCTTTCTTGATGAGGATGAGTTTTTATTTTCTTAAATTAGAATATATTTTTCTAATTTAAAAACAAAGTTGCTTTAAATCAGTTAACTCGGCTTTTGCTTTTGCATGACAAGAAGAATTTATTTTTAGAAGATTTTGAAGATTTTTAGAAGATAAGAAAGCATAATTAAATAAATAACTTTATTTAATTTAGAAGATAAGAAAGCAAATTAAATAAATAAATTTATTTAATTTAGAAGATAAGAAAGCAAATTAAATAAATAAATTTATTTAATTGAGGAAGATAAGAAAGCAAATTAAATAAATAAATTTATTTAATTGTTTGTGCATGATTTGGAAGAATTAAATTAAATAAAGGATTTATTTAATTTTGATTTTAGACAAGGAAATTAAATACTTTGATATTTAATTATCTTAGAGGAATATGAATCAAATAAATAATTTTGTTTATTTATTTATTGATAGAGGAAATAGACTTAAATAAATATTAAAAATATTTATTTGGACAGAGTCATGTCATTTTTAGGTGTATACATTTTGCCCCTCTTTGATGCAATGTGTTTTATCACGTTGTTTCAAAGAATAAGTTTGTTTGAAAATGATACATGCCCCAGTTTGCCCCTAGTACAAGTTTAATGACAGGATGCCCCCTCAGGAGATTGGATGGGAAGAAGGCAGAAGAAGTGAGATGGACAATCTCACGATGAAGAAGGTGAAAAAAAGGTTAGGATCAAATAAAAATGGGTTGAAGAAAGAGCCGAAGTGATACACGATGCAAGATAAAATGATAACACACACAAGCAAGTAAGAAAGTATGCACAAATGATTCAAGGACAAACAAGGTATTGCCCCTATCAAGCAGTAAACAAACGATATACTGATAACGATATACAATAGGTTGTCATGGCGGGGAACGATAGATCCCTAGAGAAACATGATAGGATAGTGTCTAGTTTCAAGAGATGAGACATGTCATGTAAGACATGTGTATTGGTCTGATTTCGACAATGCAACATCCTGTATAAGACAATTGATTGATTATAACTGATTGAGTTGGTTTACAACCAGACAAGGATCAAGACCACTGATTGTGAGTGGATCATTTGACAAGATTGACTTGACTTGATTGGTATGGATTAAGGATAGACTTGCATTTGGATCATTGCTTAGATTGACACCTAGAACTGTTGACAAGAGCTACAATGATCAATAGAAATTTAATTGATAGAAGAATGACTTGACAGAAGGAATCACAAGCTTTTATTTGTAAACATTGATACTCTACATAGAATTTTTATTGCATGGGATATGGATGTAAAATGCAATTGGATATGGAATACAATTGGATACGTTATGGATATGGATATGGATATGTGTCATCTTGATATTGCAAGTATTTTGAATTGCTTATTTCATCATTGGGCTCTTATTCTCTTTCTTTCTTTTCTTTTCCATTCAAGCCTCTCTTGCTTTCCTTGTTTTGTCAGCTTGTGCTTGAAAAGTAGGAGGTGAGGCAATGTGTCCACCAGCAAATGGATAACCTTGGGGCAAGCCATAGGGAATGGTAGTTATTTGTCATGGGTTCGGGCCCCATGGTGGGCGCCAAAAATGTTAAGGAAAAATTGGATTTCAAAATGAATAATTAATAATATCAAATATCAAGATACCCAAAACTTCAATGAAATGGTGAACAAAAGAGATTCAAATAAACAATGAACAAACAACAAAGCAAACCTCCTTAATTCGAAGCTTCCATTGATCGCCTATCATAATCGATCTTGCATGTATGAAATAGGTCCCTCAGAGAGTGCACTTCTTTGCTTTCTTTCAAGAATGTCAATTGAGAATGGCTATGATAATATCGCCATGAAGAGAAGCTTCACAACAATGGTAGTAGTGTGTAGTAATGAATGTGATCACAAGCAATGAAGGAATTGGTGCCAAAGGCACGCTGTAATTCCTACAGAGTAACAATACTTAAAGCTTGGATATCAAATGAAGAAGAAGAGGGTTGTATTTATAGAGGTGTGTGAGAGAAGATCAACGGTTGAGAAGAAATAAGAAAATCAACGGAGGAGGATGTTCGAGAGAATGTGCACGAATAGAAGGACATGTGTCATTCAAAAGATGCTTTGTTGAGTCAACTGCTTTCTTGATGAGGATGAGTTTTTATTTTCTTAAATTAGAATATATTTTTTTAATTTAAAAACAAAGTTGCTTTAAATCAATTAACTCAGCTTTTGCTTTTGCATGACAAGAAGAATTTATTTTTAGAAGATTTTGAAGATTTTAGAAGATAAGAAAGCATAATTAAATAAATAACTTTATTTAATTTAGAAGATAAGAAAGCAAATTAAATAAATAAATTTATTTAATTTAGAAGATAAGAAAGCAAATTAAATAAATAAATTTATTTAATTGTTTGTGCATGATTTGGAAGAATTAAATTAAATAAAGGATTTATTTAATTTTGACTTTAGACGAGGCAATTAAATACTTTGATATTTAATTAACTTAGAGGAATATGAATCAAATAAATAAATTTGTTTATTTATTTATTGATAGAGGAAATAGACTTAAATAAATATTAAAAATATTTATTTGGACAGAGTCGTGTTATTTTTAGGTGTATACAGATCCTATTCAACAGTCTTTGACTATTACTCATTTAGCCCCCAATGTGATCAAACTTGTGGAGCAAATGCAGCCAAAAGATTATACAATGAATGCAGTGGCCATGGATTTGACTCATTTCAGACCACAAGACAAAGTAGAATTGATGAATGAAACTGCTTCTGCAGTTACTACTGATAATTTGAAAATGTCAAAGAGATTGTAGAAAGTTGAAGCAGATTTGACACAAGAGAAAGCTACTAATAGTAGCTTAACTTCAGAGATAAAAGCCAAGGATAAAGAGATTGATACTTTAAAAAAGGATTTACAGTCTACTATATCTTTATAGATACATCAAGCATCATTGGGTCAGGTCATAGCTTTGAAGAATGAAGTAGCACAGGAAAAAGTTGTTGTTGCTGCATTAAGACAAGAGAAAGCTACTGTGGAGAAGAAGTATCAAGACAAAGTGCAGGAGGTGACACAGTTGCAATAGACCCTTTCAAAAGAGCAAAATCTAAGTAGTGCCACTCAAGTCCAGTTTATGGCAGAACAACAAAAGACAAAGTAATTAACAATTGAGCTGGCACGGAGGCCACAAAATGCAGGGGTTTTGAATATGGTAAAGAAGCTATATGCATCTGCATGGAAAATAATCTCTAAGGAGATTGTTCAGCTCAAGACTTCTCTCACCTTTCTGTTGAATGCACAACAATTGTGTGAAAAAGTGGAGTCCTCAGTTGAGGCAACATTGTCTATTGTTTCTTTAAGGGTTTCAGATTTCCAGCTTCTGTTGTAGAAATTGTATGATACAGCTGATGAAAATTTGCTAGCTACTGGTGTAAGTGATAGGATAATTTCTACAAAGAAAGTGAATGAAGTTTTGAGTTGTAATTTAGTTGCCATAAGTTGCAAGGCATTGCTTGATACAGTAAAAGGAGTCAAGAATATGAAGAGACACATTGAGGAATTGGTGCAGTTAGGCTTGCCTTCTCCTTTTCCTGATGACAGAATAGTTTTAAAGATTGATGCTATAAAGGCCTTGCTGCTAACTAAACAAAATGATTAGACTATTTTCCAAGGTCTGAGTGATTCTTCTAGTGTAGAAGAGGTGGAAACAGTCCTGATTCCAATGGCTTAACTTGAATTTTAGTTATATGCTGTGGTCTAGATTTTGCAATCTTTTTCTCATAAAAATATCATTAATTTAGTTTTTGCTTTCCAGGATTTGTAGAGTAGGCAAGGATTATCAGATTTAGAGTGGTCTGTGTATCAGGCCGCGTTACAAAAATTATAATTGAGATTCTTTGTTAGTGGCAGTGCAATTTTGTTGATTATGGAGTTCTCTCTAAGTAGACGCAGAGGTCCTTGTAGTTGCCATGAACTGTAGAGCCAAGCTCTACATTTTGTTTCATTTTTAGTTGTTATCAGTTTTGTCAGTTTCTATTGGTGTTCATGTCATAGTATGTCACAGCAAAGAAATGCTCTAAGTACGTGGAATGGAGTTTCAAAGAAATTGTAATAATTTCTAAGTGTCACAAATGGTGTTGCATATTTTCTTTATGCCTTGCAATTTCCAGATGCGTGTGGAAGGTGCCATGTATCCAACTTTATATTTCTCTTTGAAGTTGTTTCCTAAATGCAGAGTGCACCATGTGTCGCTGCTGCGGGCCTTGGTAATAGTTTCTTTTGATATAGCTTGCTACCGGAAGTTGCTAGGTGTCTTTTTGTTGTAGAAGCAGGCACTACCACATGTATCTTTTTGGTTAAGCTGCAGGCACCAAGAAAACATATGGTGGGCCCAAGGGGTGTTATGACACAGTTTTGAAGTTGTAGCTGGAGGATGCCACGTGTTGTATGCAGGAGATAGTATAAAAGAAACTATTGATGTTGTAGAGCATGCCACGTATAAGTTTCAGTTGTTGCGGAGAGTGACAAGTCTCATCTTCGTGGGGCTTTGAGAGACTCTTTTTATTAAGCTATAGACACCTTGAAGGGCACCACATTCCTATTATTTCTTCAAGTGGAAGGCATCGTGTGTCACCATATTATGTTTCTATTTTGGGAAGTAAAGAAATATACGGTGGGTCTTGCAAATAAAGCTATAGTTTCTAAATAATACGGGAAGGGACATGTGTCATTACCACGGGTGCTTGAGACATAAAGTAAATAAGTTTCAGATTAGTTGGAGAGTGCCATGTGTCCCAGTTTTGTTTCTCGAAGGCCGCCACATATCAAGTTTCAAGTGTGGTGGATGTCGACAAGTGGCGATATTCTGTGTGTCCCTTTTGAATGGAAGGAAAGTTATGCATTGAGCAGAAGCTACCGTGTGGTATATTTTGGAGCCATTGGAGAACCCACGGGTGGTGCCATGTGTCAAAATGGAATTATAGTTACAGTTCCACATATTTTATCGCTCAACCAATGGAAAGACGGTTGTAGATTTAGGGAGATTTCCAGTGCCATGCGAAGTCCCAGTTGAACTCTAGTTTTGTTGATGTCATTAGGATCCTAGGAGGTTGAGGGCAATTTTGAGTTAAATTTTATGGCTATAAATATGAGAATATATTTATATATATATATATATATATATATATATATATATATACATTATTGATTAAGAATTCAGAGATTTTGTAGTGATCAGAATATATCATTTTGCCTTAGTTTAGCTATTTCTGAGAAGGAAGTTGATATATCTGTGCATGTTTCTGTGCCTTTTGTATTTGCCAAATTGTTAATGAAAGAAGCTTTGTTCTATGCCAGTAGTGATATTTTGTGTGTCTTTGTATAAATCTTCTGAGTTTGTCCTTTGAATTTAAATTCATTTACTATCTTTCTATATTGATCATGTAGTATCTGCTCTTTGATATAGTTGAATCTTGAGAATTTAATCACTGTGCTAAGTTACTAAAACACATTTAAATCAGGCACATCGCCATAGGATTAGAAGTTTGATTTATTGTATCTGTAATCTTGTTTCTTTCTTCCCTTTACCCAAACCCCAATTTGAATAGGAAGAGCCAGCTTCTGTAAAATCTAGAGGTTGTTTCAAGTGTCAAGTCCCACATTCTTGAAACTTCCCATGTTGGTGCTGGAATTCACACAATTTTATACATCAACAATGTTGACCTTAGACTTATCCAGTTGGGTGACCTTCTTTAATGATTTAGTAGGTGAGAGACCTAAGACTTGACATACTGACAAGGGCATGACATTGGTAGATGCTTTGGAGTCTACTAGACAATTATGCAGGTTCTTGCCAAATATCCTTGAGGTTAGGAGAAAAGGAGGAGACTCAATCTTTCCTTTGTAAAGTGTCACTTGTGCATCTGCAGAATGGACTTGGCCTTTATCCTTAGGCCTAAATGAAACATCCTTATGTAGAGGATCTCTAGTCTAGATATTGCTAGGGATATTTTTCTTTAATGAAAGCTCTTCAAAAGACTTAAGGAAGGCCCTCTTTATGACTAGGGTCTTAAGTAACTCAGATAAGGAGGGGTTGATCTTCATCTTCTTAATCTCTTTAACTAAGTAAGTGTGTAAATTATCTAATTCAGAAAGTTCAGTCATACCTTTGGTTACTGCTGAGATGAGGCAAAGTGTTGTTGGTTCACTCTCGGAGGTGGCAGATTATTGCTGGCTATCGCATCTAGGGGAGTGTTGAAGTTATTCAGAGGGGTAGAGATGGTTAAAAGTCTAGGCAACTAATTACTATTGTTCTGAAGATTGTAATTGTGTCCCCTTTGGAACTATTAGAAGGCATGGAGTTCATCCACTTCCTATTCTGGGTCATTGTCACTTTCAAAAGGGAAAGTGTAATCTTCAAATGCTAAGACCAACTCCTCACACACCAGAGTGTAATTCTCATGTACTATATTCCATTGTTCTTCTGGGAACTAGGAACTCTCAAACACCATGGCAGATTTATACCCTAAAGGGGCTAGTTCATTACCTTCAAACAAGCTTGTCTGTCTTTCTATATTTTGCACTTCAACTTGGAATATGCTAGCAACTATTCTAAACTGCGGACAATGCAACTCTGCATGAGTGCTTGTATTGTGAATTCTACACCAGTTGTTCAACACAACCTCGACCAAGTTAACTCTGGTTATCTATTTTATCTATTTTGGTTTTACAGGGACCTGGTTATCTAGAGGTGATGGTAAACTTCCGTTATTTGGTCTAGTGTTCCAGACTCTTGGAGATCACAGAGCATTGTACCCCCTATCATTATATCCTTTGTCATTATAACCTCTATCATTGTAACCCCTATTCTATGGATTTTGGTTATTACTTTGGGAATAAAAGTTTTGATTCCTCAGTTGAGTTACTTCAACAGTCAACCTCTTCAGTTGAGTTGTGCTCTCCTTGACATCTTTCTCTTTCTGGACTTTAGCTACTATATTATCTTGAGAAGGAAGGAAGAATGAATTACCATTTTTCTATGGTCTATCTTTGGTAGGAGCATGTCCAGGATGCATGATCATCTGATAATTTCCTTGTGGAGGAATCGCGTTGATTGATGGAACTAACAAAGAATTCATAGCTAACACATGGTTCATTGGTGCTCCATTGATTTTTTGTGTCTAGTTGAATGCCACCGAAGGTCCTATACCTAGTAGAAGACCATGTCCTACTTGTTTCATCTCAGTATTGACTTTCACTACCTCTGCATATGCACCGGATAGTATCACGATGGTAGGATTTGCTCTCCTCACTAACATCATGGTCAAAGGATCTAGAGCGGAGTAATACGCTAATCAAGATGCATCTTCTAGAATGTCATATGGAGATGTTAGTCTAGAGTATGCTCTATGGAAGCAATCATTGAAATTTGAGATGAGCTCACCTTCTCCTCTTTTGATTTCAGTGAACCGACAATACATTCTAGCCACATCAATTAGAATTATGAACCGAGATTTAAAGTCTTGCTCCATCAGTAACTAGATAGTGATAGAATGTTGAGGTAGGTTAACATACCATTAGTATTCCTCTTCTCCTAGTGTGTATGGAAAGAGTCTAGACAAACTACGTCTTCATGTTGAATTCTTGCTCAAAAGCAAGCTTCCTTGAATGTTCTCAAGTGATATTCTCCATCTTTATATGCATGATATTTTAGATAATGCTTGTCCAAATTCTTTGGTAAATAATTATATGTTGCAAAGTAAATAGGTGATTCAACATTAAATAATGCCATGGGAGCTTGTGCAAGAACTATTGGTGTCATAGGGACATGCGGTTTCAACTATGCACTAGTAGAATGTGATCTTGGCCTCACAATAGGTAACTCGTGCAAAGGACCACTAGATCTTGATCTAGTAGCAGGATGATGAGCCAGGTCAAAAATTTAGGGTGAACTTTAAAGCTTTGGACTAGATCTTTACAAAGATATAGTCAAATTCCTTTAGGTGAGGGATATTTGTAGTCACTTAATTCAGGATGTGAAATATCATCCAAATCTCTTAGAGAACACAAATTTAAGTCATGAGGCCCTCCTTCTAGTGCCAATTCTATTGATTTGGTTATTAGTCACATACACATGAATAAAAGTTTATATCACAAACCTTTACTCATCTTGAAAGACTTCAAGTTCCATAAGGTTTTGATGTTGCAAGTCTCCATTAGTCAGGTCTTGACCTTTTGACAGTTACACTTTCATATTTGTATTATTTCTTAGATTCAATTGAATTCCACAAATATCTAGTATGTTGTACCTAATATGCATATATTCTTAACAATTGCATTAGATCCTTTAGTATCTATTTGAGATTTAAGCATACAAGCATAAATTGAGCATATCTTTGATCATTTCTTCTAAAACTATGTCAACTTTGATTAGTTCTTCTAAAACTATCTCAACTTTGATTAGTTCTTCTCAAACTATCTCAATTTGAAGTAATCTTTGCATATACAGTTTGAATTTACCTAAATATGTTCTCGAAAACATGTATTTAATTAATGTTTATAGTTATTTGTATATGATTTGTCATTATTTGCATTCATTCAATTATATTTTGTAAAATGAAGAGTTGAAGATCAAATTATCAAATTAAAATCCTAAACTATTTAAATTTCACCAGTGATCCATAGGCATATCCTGATATTTATATGAAATGAAGGAAATCTACTCATACTTCACTAGAGACATTCACGAATACATATGAGAGATGCAAATCTTCAAGGAAATTGATTCATAGCAAGCAATTAGGTGAACACACTTCAAAAGAATGCAACAATTCACCATTACAGACTAGAAATCACAAAAGATTACTTAAGATGTACGATGGAATGGTAATCTGCAACTTCATTTTCATTATATATGTAAAGAATATACAAGTATACATTGATTGTGAGAAAGAACCATGAGAAAATTCATAGAGTTGCCAAATCAACAAGCTCAATGCTCAAAAGTTCATCAATTCAATCTCTATAATACAAGATGATCTAGGCCCTTTTAGAGGACAAGGACTTGAGATCAGTTACAATGCATCAATGGTCAGGATATCTTTCAAAAATATCACAACCAACATCTGTAGCACATGATTACCAATTTGCAATCGTGGGTGGATGACAACTAGCAACAAAATATTCCAAGCATCTTTACCTTTGCAGCTTCATGAATATTCTATTCCTCTGCATCAGATGAATCCTCACCCACTATCATTCCTCCATCTTCCATATTCTTATAGGTATCATAAGCTTTTACAGCTACATTTATCTCTATCTTATCAAATTGTTGTGCTTTAAATCTTGCATACTCTTGCATCTTCAATTGGTCACTTATTGATACCCATTTGTTTGTCCCGTTCTCTAACTTCTATTTATATGTCTTTATCTTCATAGACAATTCCATCACTTGATCTATTGCCTTCTCTAAATCCTTCAAAATTGGATCAAATCGAGCCTTGAACGTCTCTATGGAGACTTGCTCATCATATGTTTCCTTTTCATCCACCTGATTACCTAGTAGCTCCTTAAGTATCTATACTTCATCCATCAGTAGATCATGTGCTTTTGTGCTTATATCTTCTTCTTTGAGTCTACATTTGTTAAGAATATCTGCTTCAAATTTCAAATCCTTTATCCATGTAGATATCTTATGCATCGTTTGTAATGTTAAAATGATATGTTTGAGCAGCACTTGATCTTTCAATTTCTTAGCATTTATCAATTTATGGAGGTCTTGATCATTTTGATTGAGCCTCATGGCACATTCTTTATTTAACTGATCAGTCTTTATCTGGATGTGAGCCAGGGTGTCCCAATTGGACAATGATATCTGAATTACTTCTTCCCCATTCTCCAAAAACTTGGTAAACCAACTCTGCATGACCTATGCTTGATGCTTCTTCGCATCAAAATCACTTATTTCATCTTGACTTACCAATGTTAATGCAGCTGGTACCTCTATTATTTGCACACTAGGGGTGACCAATCCCCTAACAAATGAATGGAGCTAGGCAATGTGCCCCTTCAGTTCCTTAATTTTTTTTGTATTCATTATAATATACAAAAAATGGGTCCATTGGACCAATGTACATGATTAAATCAAGTTACAAAAACTACTTATGGAAATATTGACAAACTGTTGTCCTTCAAATTCTACCTCGCAGGGCAGTTATTTACCATTTGCCACCTTTACAGAGTCTATACTATGTGTATTTATGCTGCAGTATATCTATTACATACATATTTATTATATATTTATGGTGCTATAAGTGTTTCTACTAGTCCTTCTTTATTTTCCCTTTGTCTTTAGTAGCAACCCTACTTGGTTCAGTTCTTCTCTCCATAGTCTTCTCCAGGTCAGGTTTGAAGTAGATCCATTGATTAGCATATAGGAGATCCTCTTTGGTTATTTTTGTTTTGCCTTTTTTTATGAGATTTTGAAAATTTTCTTTGGTGACTTCCACAGTTATGGATACCTGCATAAAAATATTATAAGTAGTGAGTCTACGATTGGACTCAGTAAGTGCCCTCCTAATGCCTTGGTATTTTTCACTATTCCTAGCTTTCCATAGAAACCATAAAATTTCAGTAGTAGGGATAAGCCAATATAAATTATTTCCTTTTCCAATGTCTACAACTTTACCAATAAGAATTTCCTGTTTTCTTTTAGGTAATGAAACACCAATTAGAAAAAGATTCCAGATTTATTTTACAAAATAACAATCAAAGAAGAGTTGAGAGATAGATTCATTTTTCTTACATATTTCACACATATTGGTATTTCCTTTTGAATCAAAATTAGGAAGTTTCTGTAGAAGCATCATCCATTTAAAACTTGCTTTTTTTGGTTCAATCACATTATTCCACAGGTTAGTGAAAACCTTATTCCAATCTTTTTGGCTATGATTAGTGTTCCAATTTTTATTAAGTTGTTCATCTAGATTAATGGGGGGAGCCACCAATTGATAAAATTCTTTAGCTTTAATCTTGATTAGATTTTCATTACTAAACCACACAAGGTGGTCAGAATTATCCCTACCCACTTTTTTATCTTTTTCAACACTTTCTTTTTGTATTTTTATTCTTTCATAAGTCCTTTTCTGTGTAGCGGGGATGCCAAAGTCATTGCTAAGTTGGTCCCAACTAATGAACTTACCATTCCTTATTAAATTTTGAAAGGTTGAAAACCCTTTCCTATTCCACTCCCTTGCAGAGCATCCTTGGAGAAGAGCAAAGGGTTTCCCACTGTGAAATGTATTCCACCAAATGGATTTAGTTAGGAAAATATTGTTCAAATCTTTTTCCACTAGGTATTTGTTTAGGATAACCTTTTTGCTAAGCTCCCAGGCTTTATAGAGACTCTTAAAGACATTAGATCCAGCAGGGGATATAGTGAAGCTGCCAAAGATTAGGTCACATAGAGGCAAGTTTCTCTAGGCTTTTGCAACTTTAGGAACAACATTCTCAATATTATTTCTAATCAGGACCTTCCATGGTTCATTTCCCTTGAGGCTTTTGCAGATCCATTTTACTGCTAGAGCTATTCCTTGTAGCCTGAGATCCTTCAGTCCTAAGCCCCCTTTTTTCTTTTCATTATAGTAAATCTCCGATTTCACAGAGTGTTTCTTTTTTTCCCTTTCCCATCCGACCAAAGGAATTGTCTTATCTTCTTTTGTATAGTCTAGATTTGATAATTGTTGAGCTTTAGTTCACCTATGCTCTCCCTACAATGGAGAGGTACTGTCTATTCCATGCATTAAGTTTATTTTCAATGGAGCTAGGCAATGTGCCTCTTCAATTCCTTATTCTTTTGCTTGACCTTGTGAGTACAAGCTGCCACAGCCTTTGTGCTACGTTTGATCTCTTCTATTTCTTGCTCAGTTGTTGCATGCCTAAGGTCCACCATGGTCATCTAGTACTCATTGGATGAGATTTATACTTTGGCCTTATCCATACTAGGCACAACCAAATGTGTTATCCTATGTCTGGTCTAGGTGTCCCTTTTAATAGTGGACACAACCCTTGCTGTATGCTTAGGCTTTATTTCCTTAATTATGAATAAAGATTTAAAATCAAATGGAGTAACATTAGTAGGAGGCTGCATTACCTCAGATGCAAGCCATTTAGGTACATCTTGTCTTGGTCCTTGACTGGATTACTTAATGTGAGCATCTTTGAATGTTGCATCTTCATTCTTATCTAGACCTTCTTCTTGTTTTGGTACATTCTCTTCTTGGGGAACTTCTTGCTGAGTCATACCATCCTTAGAAATTTCTTGTTGGGGATTCTCTTCCTGATGAGCTTCCCTATCCCTTGGGACTTCCCTCTCAAGAACTTCCTTTTGCTTCATATCCTCCTCTTGAGGGATCTCTTGTTGTTTAGCATTAGGATTCTTAACCTCTTGATGCATCTCCACATCTGGTACATCCTGCATCACTTGTTTCTCTTGTCTATCCTCCAGCCCTTCATTGGCATGCTTGTCCATTTGTTTAGCTTCTTCATCTATAGGGATGTCCTGAGCATCTTCTTCCATAGGGGTATCATGTACCTCCTCTTCCTCTTGTCTATCTTGTAGAGTAGTATCTTCAGCAGCTACATCTATATTTGGTCATACCAGAACAACAAGTCTACCAAGCCTCTGGGTTGGTTATCTTGTTAACTAAATCATCTAGTTCCTTTTAAGAAATTTTCTCTCTAGGTGACCCTGTTCCCTTTGTATCAGATATATCTTGTATCTCAAGATCCTTTGTTGGCTCAAGATTCTCTATTTCTTCAATATCATGTTCTTGTTTCCCTTCCACCACTTCTTCTTAAAGTAGCTCCTGATGTGAGTGCATTGAAGGTGTAAAAAGTGAACCAACTAGGTTATTAGTTACATCCCTTGTAACTTCATCATTTTTCAAGTCAATGACTTGACTTAAAGATAATGACTGCTCTCCAACCCTTGCTCGTTCTGTAGCCTTTTCTTGTTCATCCAATTCATTCTTCACCTATATAATATGGGGAATTAGGATGTTGTGCTGCAATTCCTTCACCACTCCTACTGTAGGATCATGGAAATCCTTGATTTGTTGTGCCAAATATGTCTGATGGGTGGAAAGTGGTGTTGATGACATTGCTTGGGACTGGTCTTGAGAAAACATTTGCTCCATTTTAGTAGGTCCCTCTGTAACTTGCATTTGAACATCCATTGGTTTAGAGGTAGAACCTCTCACCAGTGCTATTGGACCTATTTTCTATTTAGGGATGTTGATCCCTCCCAATATATTTCTTCCTCTATGTTCTTCTATCACCTTAGTAGTAATGGGGATGGATGGTAGAGGTTGTTCCCTTGGAGGTGATGGCCTGGTGGCCATAGTTATGCCCTCTATTGTCAACTCCTCTCCTAATGTAGAGAGTCCTAGTTCAACAAGCTTAGCCTCCATTATCTGTCTTTTACAGACTAGGAAGTCATCATATTCCAAGTCATCTCTTTCCTTCCTTTTCCTTTTCTTATCATACGTAAGGGCCATCCCCTTAGACTTTAATTCCCCTATCTTCTTCTCTACCCACTTATTGGTAGTGGTTATGACTCTTGTTGTTATCACATCTATGGATGTCTCCTCAGGAAAGCTCTCATTTGGAGGTGATAGAGGTTCTTTATATACATGATTTTCTTTATATCCTAGGTCTAACACCTTCCCATCATTTGATTTAACTTGAGGAGGTACCTCTAGACATCCCAACGTCTTGATTTGATTCAAAGTTAGATGTTGGTATCCTCTTTTCCTTAGGTCCTCATCGTCATCACAATCAGCCCAATAATCCTCCAGGTGGGTCATATGCTACAATTTCTTGTTTACATGTCTAGCCAAAGGAAATAATATTAAATGTAACATATGTAATTCAACTTCAAATTACTTGGCATTATTAATTATTCCATAGACCAATTGATTTCCATTGGAAATGAAACATTCCCCCTCTTATTCTTCTTCATGTAGGCTTCATAAGATGGAATAATTTGTCGGGTAACCTCCAGTAGCACTATCGTATCCTTGGGGTACTGTGGCAACATGAATGGATTCCCTTCAAAGCCCTCCATTCTGATATATGTATAGGTGGGGAATTGGATAATCCATGTGCCATGCAGTTGTATCAACTCTTGGGATTCTTTGAAAAGTTTCTTTGCTCGATCACCCTCCATTAGTCTGACTAGATGCATGATAAAACAATCATTTATAGTCTTATAATGTTGAGTAGACTGATTCCTTTCTAATTGTGGGTAATGTTCCCACATTATCTAGTCTATAGGTTGAGGCCCTAGCCTTGCAAAGTTATTCAATCCATTGGGATGTACTTTGTAAGTGCATATGTAAACTACATAGGATGTCATATTGAACATCCTTTTTTTTTCTGCCATGCCACCATTCCCTCATGCAGATAATCACTAACAATCTTGGCCTAGTTGGTTTTCACCTTCTTATCCCTAACAAAGCAAATCAAACCAAACATCCAAGGCTTGAAGGTACTGGCATCCTGCTTCCCTGCCATTCTACTGAATAGAGCAATCATGTATTGTACCTCTGGGTTGAAGTCATACTTGTACAGATTATGAGGCATCTTGGCCACAACTTTAACCTTATTGGCTGGATCAGTCCAGGATGTGAATATAATCTTCCTACAATTGGTGAGGTTGTTATTGAACTCTACTTTTAGTTTAGCTAGGTCTATTTCAAAAATATTTTGGCTCCTAGGCAATTTGAAAGCTTCTATGATGTACCTCATAGAGAAATCGACATACACTCTCCCTTGACTCTCAACTCTCTTGTTTTCCAGATTGTACTTGTTGGCACATTCAATGACCAACTCTAATGCCTCCTCTGCATATGGGAATCCAATGAAATTGAACATCCCTGTAGAGACCACATTTTGCAATACGAGGTACTGTCGCCCACCAAGATCCTTTCCCTGAAGGCATCAAAATTTGTATTCTCATAGTGTGTATCATGTGTAAATATGAATTTATCACACACATCACTAGGAATAGGGAACATATCCCTTTTGAACTCCTCATCCTGGTGGTCTATTTGCTTTTGCATCATGTCTTGTGGAACACAAACACCCATAGTTAGCTCTGGGGATTATGCCCTAAGATGGGTAAATTACTTTAATTTCACTACATAATTTTGAAATCCCTTGTAATCCTCCTAGGGATCTGAATTTACCCTAGAGAATTACCATCGTAACATGGATTTTACCTTCTGGTAATGTAAAAATATACAATAGCAGTAAAATGAAAGGCAAGGGTTTGTTGAATTCATACCTAGCAGCTAAGATATCAACCTTAGGATGGATATGCTATGGATGTTGTTTACCCATGCGGTTACAATTTCTTTTCTCTATAATGTTGTTCTTTAGTCACTTATAAAGTCGCATGTAATCTTCTTTAGCTCTCTTTCATATCTTTGTAATTTCACTTAAAATGCTTTGATAATCAACAATAATGTGCAAAATTCACTTTTATCCTCAGGGCATTCACTGATTAGGGCGCATTAACTACTCACTCTGCAATTTGGTGAGTTTTTTTACCGTTTGGATGTAGAGAATTTAACAGCTGGCAAAAGGCATGCATTTGAATTTAAAATGCCAACGATGTTAATGCATAACATTTAATGCAAGACTGGATATGGACATTCAGTGTATGGCATCTAGTACTAGACATCTAGTGTAGAATATCCATTTGACTTTGACCAGGGATGAGGTGAAGACCATGATTCAAATTGGGTAGTGTGATGTCACTAATAGGTCATGGTCAATGCTCGTTGACTAAAGGAACAAGTAATAGGATCTCACTTGATTAGGAAGATCAAGATATACAAAATATCCCTTGTAAAGAATATCCATTATGAAAGATCCTATTGAAAAGTCAACATTTGGACACGTGGAATGCAATGCTCGCTTGGGATATGGATCTAGATATTCATGTGGATATGGATATTTTAGAGCATTATTAAATATCTGGTGCAGGAATATCCAGTTGAAAAGTCAATAGATCAAGTACCTCAGAATATGATTCTTTAAGGTAAGATGTGGATATGGATATTTTAGAAAATATCTAGTTCCAAATATCCTGTGCAAAATATCCATGCATTGGGAAGTTTATCGATTGGAATAAATTTGACGGCCCCCACAAAATGCAGGTATGGATATTCATATGGATATGGATATTTAGCGATTGATCATTTCATGCCGTAATATCTTATTGATTTGATGGTTTTCATAATTTACCATGGTAATTGTTGGCCTATTTTGCTTCCCATCCAAATAGCCCAAATCCCTTAAAACCCTAAGTGTTTTACTTCCCATTAACCCCTAGATTTTACAGTCATCTTTCTTTGTGTTATAATTCACCGTTGATGGCCTAGCCTAGGTTGTCAATCACTTAAGTTATGACTTTGAGCCTTTTATGTCATGAAGTGACCAGCCCTGAGTCCTAAGGTTTACCTTTTATCGCCTGTCACCATCGTTCCTTAAGTCTTAAGTCCTTTTGGACCTGAGGATGCCACGTGGCGGTATTTCACACGTCTGGAGACCCTCGTAGTTGATGTCATATCCCTTCCACGTGGTTGCAAAATGAAGATAGATGTAAAGTATATCGAGGGCCCATGGCCATAGGATCATTAACTCTGGGGATGTAGCTCGTGCTAGGTGTCAAAGGATGGAGTGAAGAGGTGGGGTCTTCAATGATCTAAAGATATCACAACATTGTAAGAGAATTTTTTCTACCAGGAAGATTCTATGCACTGCTGTGAGATGCTGACATGTGTCTAGGTCCGTAGTTTCAAAGATCGACGTATTCTCCAATGGGCCCTTGACAAAACAAATGATATCGCAAGCCCATAGCTTGCTTAGGTTGATGTCACTTTCCTACCGCGCAACCATGAAATGAAGATAAGTGTAAAGTGCATCCCAACCCATGGCCATAGGATCATTCACTCCATCGAATGGTGCAGCTCACACTAGATGTTGAAGGATGAAATAAAAAGTGGGGCCGCAACAATTGAAGATCAGACAACCGTGCATTGTTGTAGGAGAATCTCGTCCACAGGGATGATTCTATGTGCGATTGTGAGATGTTGACATGTGGCTGATTCCCAGAAAGGAGAATAAGGCTGGTAGAATCTTTGGGCCTCAATGCAGAATCAAAGGGGAAGTGATGACCATTGTTTCTAAGAGTAGATCCATCTACAATCAAGATTCAATGGGAGGTTCTCAGGCATCCCGAAGGTAGGAAATCTTGTTGATCAAGGAAGCAAACGAACTCAGCTGACAGGGGCATTTCAAAGGCTGATTATTCAAAAGTTAGAATTGATGAAAGACAGAGATTTAAAAGTTAAAGATTTAAAGTGTTGTAAAAGCTTTTCTCAAGAAATTTGTCTCATATGCCATCAATGCAGATCCTGTGCCTCTTAGCTACCCCTTTTCAGATATTTGTTGCATTTATGGTTGCAGGTCGATTAATCGGCTACTTGCCTTGAAGAGGGACAAAATATCTCTCAACCACCTATGGACTCCAGATATTTTTTGCATTAATTCTTGTAGATAGACATCTTTCAAGCACAAATATTTTTTGATAGAGCCCATGGGGCAATTTATTGTAACCTAATTAGGTCATTTGGAATCAAATGCTATATATGCATAGATGTAAGTTGTAAAAAAGGTTGGAAAAATAGTTAGCCTTATGCTTCTGTATTCCAAATAGAACTTTCCTCTGCTATAATTGTGCCTCTTGATCAATACATATGGTGTTTTACTTTTTCATGCTTTTAACTCTATGTAGTCTTAGAATTAGCTATTGTTTGTGAACGTTTAATTCCTGGAAATCCATTCTTTACCTCTCTTAAAATCTCCATGATCTATGTAAGTTTATCAGCTGTATTTCTTTATTTGTGCATCTTAGCTCTATGAATGTTCTTTATTCAAACCTGGTGTATCACCTCCCCTTCATTTTTAGTTTTTACTCCATCTTCCTCTTTTCCTATTAGGTAGATAGAGTAGGTTTAGTCTTACAATCACTGAATTGTTCTCATTCAGCAAAGGAACCAGCCTCTCTATGGAGATTCGGCCTCCCTGTAGGGTCCCACACATGGAAGTCATCTCAATGTTTCACTAGATTGTAGGAACCCTAAAAGCCTTCAACACTGGGTGCAAATCTATGTGAAGATAGTTTTTGGCGTGCTCGGTGGGACATTTGAAGAAGCTAAGAGGTTTGGTGATGTTCTTAGCCTGTTATAATCTAGAATATATCTTGGAAACACCTGACAAATTATCCCCACCTTGGTGCCAATAGTTTTTGGCACACCTGGTGGGACCAAAAGCATAAGCAATCAAAGAATCAAGCTAAGAGTTTGGTGTACTACTCAGCACTCTACATTTTGGTAGAATTTTTGTGCACCTGGCGACTCTACATGTGTCTAGCTATGATCAGTGCCATCTTTTATGCCTGTGCAAACTAGGGCGTCTTCAAGAGGTAATTTCTAATTTGCTGAATTATCTGCTACTGCTTCAAGGAGAAGGTCTAGGTTATCTAGGTCTCCTGTGAGAAGGGGTAGCACCTCTATTTTACCTCTTTCAAGAGTTCAGTCCACACCCCCTCCTGTTAGGTTTTAGTATAATAGAAGAAGCTTGCATATCCCTAGACTGAATCTGAATATTCCTAGGATGGCAAGGAATCTACCCTTTGTGACCTTTAATCACCCTTCATGGGTGATGGTTCTGTAACCCTTGCTGAGCATATCAAATATATATCTAACGTATGCTCAGTTCATCATATACAACATGAAGATGTTGTAGTCCGTCTCATGGTCTCATCTTTCAAGGGAAGAGCTCTTCAATGGTTCAAAAGCTTGATCCCTACTTCAATACATACTTGGGACGAGCTAGGAGAAGCCCTCTACAAACAGTTTGGAGAGAGGGCAGATAATGTTTCATTACTTGAGTAGTTGACGACTATCAAGAGGGCTCCATGTGAGATGCTGGCAGACTTTAACATCAAATTTTAGAAGATGTGGGAGAGAATTCCAGCTACCCTCATGCCATCTCCACAAGGTGCTTTCTTGTACTTTTTAAGAGCTTTAAATTCTGACATTGCTATGATGATGCAATCAATGGGTGCTGAGACTCTACCAGATGGTTATGAGATAGCTCTGAAAGCTAAAAATTATTTAATACAGGTTGGGAAAATTGCTCCCAGACCTCCTATCCCACTTTTTCTAGAGTTGCCTTCCTTATCCCAATAACCCATTGTTGCTCCTATCCCAGAGCCTAAAACTTCAACATCCTCTCTTTCTCAAGAAAATAGTGATCTTAAGACCTTAATGTCTAATTTGACCAACAAGGTGAATAGTATAGCTATTCAAATTGCTCCCAAACCCTATTAGAACTATAACCAGGGGTAGACATCTAATCAAAATTGGAATCAAGGGTATAATCAAATTAGAAATTAGAACTAGAACTAGGGTTACCAACAAAATAGATACCAAAATCCTAAACCTGCACAACCTTTACAAACCATTAGACCTATGCAACAAATACCAATTGTGAATCTAATTAGGGCCTTAGTCTCTACTCAGAACAATCTGGTCCAGGAGGTAGATTGATGTTACCCTACAACCAACCTCATAATCAATCCACTTGTGGTTTTGGAGCACAAGAAAGAGCTTTAATGGTGCAAACCTTCCACACTTAATAGGCATCACTATCAGAGGCAGTAAATAGCATTCCTGAAGTATCAAATGAGGTTACCAATGATGCTACTATGATGCTATGGACTTTAGAGGATTTTTGTGTTGTTAATCAACCCACAGACAGTGTTGTTATGCCCATTGCAGACAACATCATGTCAAAGAAGAGGCAGTTGGAGGTTAGTCCCATGCCTACTGTATTGCAAAAAGAGCTTGTTCTAAAGGCAAAAGTGGCCAGTACCACAATCCCAATTCAGAGCAGCAAATCTGATGCTACAAAAGAAATTCCATCAAGCTCAAAGGTGCCTGAACAAGTTGCAAATCCATCAAGGAAGGGAACATGGATTCCCTCAATGCATAATGTAGCCATTGTTCCATTAAATATTGTGGAACAAATGAAGAAAACAAATATAAATGTCTCTATGTGGGAAGTAATGTCTATCCCTTCTCAAAGTGATCTGTTACAAGAAGCCTTAAGGCACTTCCCATCTGCTAAGTTAGCAACATTTGACTCATCAACAAAGTAGAAAGAGAAGGCTCCTGTCAGCCTAGTGCAACCAATTGAAGGACAAGTAATTATAGTAAAGAAGCCATCTCCTTTCTACTTGTCTTTAATCATTGGCAAATTTTTAGTGCATATCTACATGGTAGACTTTGGGGCTAGTGTTTCAGTCATGCTCAAGAAGATTGTGGATGCATTAGGCATCAAGTATACCCTTGTTTCATCAGAAGTATTATATTTGGATGGCACCTTTGTGAACACTATAAGAGTGATTAAGGAACTGGACTTGACTCTACATGCGTGTCCAAACCTAACTTTTAAGTAGGACATATCAGTCATTAATCTTCCTCCTTTCTTTGCTATCTATCTGTCAAGGGATTTGATAACCAAGGTACGCGGCTACCTATCTTCTGATTGGTCTCATATGTTTTTAAGGACCAGATATGGTACATGGTTTACCATTAAGGTTGAACCAATTTTAGATTATCATGTGGAAAATTATGACCACAGTCTGGTAAATCTACATGTGATGATTCAGGTGAGGAAATGCATGACTTAGAACCTATTGAGGCAGATCCTTCAACTCTTCCTATCCCTGACCTATTTTAGATAAGTGGGCAAGGGATCATGAAAATTCTGATCCTTATGATACCACCGAGGAAACTGACTTGGGAAATTACATGATCCATGAAGGGGATTCTTGATGAAGGGGGTAAATCATAAAATAGACAACAACAAAAATTGCACACAGAAAATAGAACTTTCTTTTATTGATTTGGACAACTCATTACATTATAGAAGCTCAAATACAATCAAATGAATCAACCTTCCACAGGCTGCAACACATTACAACTTCCTATCACAAGACTCTGGAATCATCTACCTTCTATAACCCCAAATCAGCTAGGGTTTCTATTTTCTACCTATTCTTGACTCTACACTCTCCCCCTTAACTCTACTACTACCTAGGGTTCCCAAAAATGGTTATTAATAGCCTTTTTGGTGGCCAACAACCTAATTTCAAAATTTGCATATCCCTCCAAAAATAGGTCAACTTCTGGGAGCCATAACTTTTGATTCGGGTGTCTGATTGACAAATCGTTTTAAGCACCAGAAAGCTCGCAGAGTTCTCTACGCACTAAGAACTTACTCTTCTAGTTCTGACCATTTTTGGGCCCGTACGAGGCTGTTTAGTGCCTCAAACCTGAGTTTGAATAATTTTTAGGCATTTTTTAGGAAACAGAAACTTTAATATCTTTCAGCTCACAAATGATCTTTGCTTGATTCCTTCGCCAAAGGTCTTATTTCTCAGTTATGAAGCTTTCTGTAAATTTTTTCTTCAATCTGTGCCCAAATGCAAACTTTCCTAAAATAGCAGGTTGCTATTTTTAGCAGTTTAGAAAAACTAAAAGTTCTACATCATTATTCAAGCGATTATGGAACCAGAACCACAAATTTTGAAAAGAAATGGAAAGAACATCAATGATTTTGAAACACATCTTTTTTGGGGTGATGCAAGATTGCCCTTACACCACTAGATGCTCTTGCATCAGACACCCAGGGTAATTTGAGAAGTGACTCTGTCACCTCTCAGGTGTTTGTGTGGGGAAAACCCAAATGGTGAACCTCTGCCTTAGACAACCAAGAAGAATCTTCAACAAGCCTTCCTTTCCATTTCACCAGATATTCTTCATATTGCCTATTCCAAGTACTTCTTCCCACATGGCTATCCAAGATCTCTTCTATCTCCTCTATTGAAGTAGATTGCAAAATATTCCATTATTCTTCTATTGGTCCATCCTCTGTTCCACCTTCAAGATATTCTGATAAATCAGCAATGTTGAAAATAGGGGAAATGTTGATCCCACTTGGCAACTCTACCCCATATGCATTTCCTAAATCATATTTCTTCAAAATTCTGCATGGTCTAAATTTCTTCATTTTCAACTTATTGTATGTTCCAATTGGGAACCTTTCTTTTCTCAAGTGAACCATGACTTTATCTCCTACCTAGAATTCCTTATATCTCCTCTTCTGATCTGCCTTATTCTTGTACTGAATATTCATCTTATTAATGTGCTTTTTCACCTCTTCATGCAAATTCTTCATGTGTTCTGCAAAATCTTCAGCCTCAGTACTTATCTTTTCTCCTTTGTCTAGATTCCTTAACTCTGAAGCATTTCGTGGACTATTCCCATTTATAATCTGGAATGGTGATTTACTAGTACTCCTATTGACAGAATTGTTGTAAGCAAATTTTGCCTGTGGTAAAATCAAATCCCACCCCTTGGGCTTATCTCCTACTAAGCATTGTAGCAGGTTACCCAAACTCCTATTCACCACTTCCATCTGTCCATCAGTCTGTGGACAAATCTATCTTCAACTTCTTCGACAATGTCCTCCAGAAATAACCAAAAAACTTGGTATCTCGATCTGAAACTATGCTCTTTGGTAGACCATGTAATCTCACCACTGCCTTGAAAAATAACTCTGCAATATGAACAACATCATTAGTCTTCTTGCAAGGAATAAAATGTGCCATCTTCGAGAATCTGTCCACCACCACAAAAATAGAATCATGTCCTCTCTGTGTCCTTGGTAAGCCAAGAACAAAATCCATACTAATATCATCCCATGGCTTCTTTGGCATAGGTAATGGCTGATATAGACTTGTATTCTGACTTGTTCCTTTTGCCATCTAACATACTCTGCAACTCTACACAAATTTCCTCACATCCTGCTGCAACTATGGCCAATAATAATTTTCACCGACAATAGCAATGGTCTTATCTTGACTAAAGTGTCCAACCAATCCTCCACTATGCTTCTCATTAATCAAGTTCTCTCTCATGGATCTCCTCAGAATGCACAACTAAGTTCCTTTAAACAACATGCTATTAAGGGAAAATTAGATCTAAATGAATAATCAATATAATATATCAATGATACCCTAAACTCAATGAAATAATGAACAAAAGAGATCAATCAAACAATGAACAATACAAAGCAAACCTCCTTTAATTCGCAGCTTCCATTGATCACCTATCACAAATGATCTTGTCTATGAATATGGCCCTTAGAAGGTGCACTACCTTGCTATGATTCCAAGATGTCAATTGGGAATGGCTGTGATAGTTTTTGCCATGAAGATGAGCTTCACAACAATGATGATAGTATGGTAATGAGTGTGATCGCAAGCAATGAAGGAATTGGTGCCAAAGGTGCACTATAATTCCTGTAGAGTAACAATACTAAAAGCTTGGATGAATGAAATGGAAGAACATGGTTCAATTTATAGACTTGAGAGAAAGAAGATCAATGGTATAGAATGAATGAGAATATCAACGGTTGAGAACAGTTGAGAGAATGTGCGCGAATAAGAAGAAGACAAGTGTCACACAAAAGTTGTTTTATTTGAGTTAACTACTTTCTTTTCTAAAGATAAGACATGCTTTTTATAAATTAAAAAGCTTTTTTCTAATTTAAGAGATATTGATAAAAACAAGGTTGATTGAGTCAGTTAACTTAACTTGAGATTTGCTTTTGCATGATTTGAGAGAAATTAAATAATAAATTATTTAATTTTGTGTGCATGGAGAAGACGACTTATTTTTAGAAGATTTGGAAGAATATTTGAAGAATTAGAAGATAAGAAAGCAAATTAAATAAATAAATTTATTTAATTGTTGTGCATGATTTGGAAGAATAAATAAAATATTTGATTGTATTTTTATTTTTGGAGATAGAGAGGATTTAAATAAATTTGATTGATTTATTTAAATTTGGAAGAAGAATTGACTTTAATTAAATAATTAAGAATTATTTAATTATTTGGAAGAACTTAATTAAATAAATGATTTTATTTAATTTTGACTTTAGAAGAGGTAATTAAATATTTTGATATTTAATTAACTTATAGGAATGTGAATCGAATAAATAAATTTGTTTATTTATTTATTGATAGAAGAATTAGAATGGAATAAATACTAAGAATATTTATTTAGACTGAATCGTGTCATTTTTAGGCATATACACATGCCATCTTGGATTATGAAATCCAACCATTTTGTCTTGTCCAAAGTAACAGGTTCCAAACAAGCTTTCCAAGCCTCTGCAAAATTTGGATCTTCTGGATACAAACTCTTGAGCTCATCAAACCCAACAACCTCTATCTTCATTTCTGTCAACAAATTTTGTCTTCTGCTTAAGTTATCTGCAACTCTATTAGACTTCCCACTCATGTGCTTCAAAACAAAAGTATAACTCTGCAAAAACTCAACCCATTTTAAGTGCCTCTAGTTCAACTTTCCTTGACTATTGAGATAGTGTAAAGCTTGATGATCAGTATATAAAACAAACTCTTTTGGCAACAAATAATGTCTCCATTTCTTCAAAGCCTAAACTATTGCATAAAATTTCTGATCATAAACATAATACTTTTTCTTGGCATCATTAAGCTTCTCACTAAAATAGGTAATGGGCTTACCTTCTTGGCTCAAAACAACTCCTATAGCACTGCCACTAGCATCACAATCTACCTGAAATACCTTATTGAAATCTGGAAGTGCCAAAACAGGTTGTTCTGTAACTTTCTGCTTCAATGTGTCAAAACTTTTGTCTGCTCCTTTAGTCCATCTAAACTCTTTTCTATCCCCTCTCATTGTCTCAGTCAAGGGTGCACAAATGCTACTAAAATTTCTGATAAACTTTTTGTAAAAACTTGCCAAACCATGAAAAGATCATACCTTCGTAGCACTCCTTGACATAGGCCATTCAATGATAGCCCTTACTTTTTTTGGGTCCATCTTAAGACCTTCCTCTGAGACAACAAATCCGAGGTATACCAACTCCTTTACAAAACTACATTTCTTCATATTAATCAGCAACTTCTCCTCCCTCAGCTTCTCTAAAACTCTTCTGATATGCATTAGATGCTCATCCCAAGTCTTACTAAAAATCAAAATATCATCTAAATAAACAATAACAAAACTTCCCAAAAATTGTTTTAGTACCTCGTTCATGAGCCGCATGAATGTGCTCGGTACATTGGTTAGCCCAAATGGCATGACTAGCCAATCATACAAACCTTCCTTTGTCTTGAAGGCTGTCTTCCACCCCTCTCCTTCTCTGATACAGATCTGGTGATACCCACTCTTCACGTCAATCTTCGTGAAGTACTTGGCTCCACTCAAACAGTCCATTATGTCATCCATTATAGGCAATGGAAATCTATACTTGATCATAATCTTATTGATGGCTCAAGAGTCTGTACACATTCTCCACACTCCATCTTTCATTGGTGCTAGTACTCCAGGTACCGCACATGGACTTAGGCTCTCTCTTATCAATCCCTTCCTCAACAACTCCTGAACTTGTCTATTCAACTCTTCACTCTCGGCTGGAGGCATTCTATGGGCTACCTTATTCAGCAAGCTGGCTCCTAGTATCAAATCCATTTGATGACTTATATTCCTTACTGGTGGTAAACCTTCTATTACATTATCAAAGACAATATCCTGAAATTCTTCCAACATTTCTGAGACTTATGTTGGTACATGGGTAGATGCAAGAAGTTGTGTCCACTTAAGGTGGAAGTTTCGGAGTTAGAAAAAATTCTGAAATCAGGGAACAAAAAACAGGATCCCGTTTATAGAAAACGCGATCCCGTTTTGCCTCGGGATCCCGAGCCTAGGACCAAAAATGCGATCCCGTTTTTCCCGGGATCCTGAACCTAGAGGCCATAAACGGGATCCCGTTATATAAAACGGGATCCCGTTATAAATGGGATCCCGTTTTATATAACGGGATCGCGTTATATGAAACGGGATCCCGTTTTATAAAACGGGATCCCGTTTTTGAAAAGTATAAATTTTTTTAAAAAACAGCAGAGACCCCATTTTCAACAGCGACAGGCGCCAGAGGAAAATGGGATCCCGAGTTCTCAAAGCATCCAGCCAGGTAAGTGGATTTTTCCACTTGTAAAAAATACCCATCAATTGTATATACCTTCCATTGTTTGTAAATTGATGTAAAATACAATGAAAATTTAAATTTTGAATTGTTATTTAGGGTTTAGGGTTTATAGAATCAGTAGTTGATTTTTGACAATTTAGATGTAAAATACAATTGAAATTTTGAAAGACTATATCATATAAAATGTTAGAATTTGAACAAACTGTCAAAATTATGTTTAAATTTGAGAATTGAATAGATATATTTAGGCATTTTAGCTGTAAAATACAATTGAAATTTTGAAAATACTGTATCATATGAAAGGAGAGATTTTGAACAAACTATCAAAATTTGAGTTCAATTTGAGTGTTGAATAGTTCTATTTAAGCATTTTAGCTGTAAAATAGAATTGAAATTTTGAAAATACTGTATCATATGAAAGGAGAGATTTTGAACAAATTGTCAAAATTTGAGTTCAATTTGAATGTTGAATAGGTGTATTTAAACATTTTAGCTGCAAAATGCAATTGAAATTTTGAAACGATTGTATCATATGAAAGGAGAGATTTTGAACAAACTGTCAAAAATTATATAGCAAATTGGGATGATATGTATATTTGGTTTTTATAAAATTTACTTATAACAATGTATGTCATTGTATTTTAAAGGCATTATTGAATAGCTAACTATCATGTAAAAAAATTACAACAAACCATAATAAAACCAAGTTATCACATCCTTCATAATCAAACATTTAGAGACAACTAGAACTAATCAAGAATTGAGAAAATTTTACAGTTTTTGTGATAGCCAACTAATTAAGAATGAAATGAAGCCAACATTTATGTAACTTTTGATATACTCAAGTAGCTGTCCTCACTAGCTAGGTTATGCCCCTGGAATGAACATCGTGATGTTAATTGTGATACGAGCTTGAAACCTCATTGGTAATGCTTTCCCTAATCTTAATGACATTGATGTAGGCTCCACTCATGATGCTTACGAAGATCTTTCCACCACTAACCTCTTTCATGATAGGTCACTATCCTCACCATCTCCTTAGACCTAGAATACCTTGAGCTTATCGATTGGGACCAACACGACCCTTTATGATTTGATGTTTTCCAAAATGATGAAGCCATCATGAAACTTATCAAGTGTCAAGACCACATCCCCATTGTAATCATAAGAAAGACTTTTCCACCATACTTAACACCTACATATATGCTTATTTTGGAGAGAAAGAAAGAACCCTTCAGTCCTGAGGCACCCTAGTCTAGGCAGAATAGCAACAATCTATATAAGAAGAAACTTGTGATCGATTAAAATGATATAATAAAAATGGACACTTCCCAAGAGCTCCTCAATTTGACAAACTTCACCTTCCATTAGATACCACTTAGATACAAGACATGACTCCCCTCTCCTTATTGAGGACATGCTATAAACATCAACCTGTGAATAGAAGCTTGGACCCTAAACTCTCTAAGATAGTAGCTCCACTGGACCTTGACATCAAAGAAGGCATATATAACCATGTCACCATGTTAAATATTACGTTGATTTCTTCATGTGGTCTTATGGTGATATGCCTTGAGACTCCATCTTTAAAGTCATGCATCATCTTGTGGTTCACCTCAATGCCAAACCTATTCAATAAAAGCTACGCAAAATGCACCCCCAAGTAGCCCTCGTGGTCATAGAAGAATTGTATAAACTCTTGGATGTCCAGGGTTCATTCAGACTATTACTTTTCCTAAATGGGTAGATCTAATGTGGTCTTAGTTAACAAGAAAACTAAGGGAATTCATGTTTGCACTAACTTTTGAGACATCAAAAAAGGATCTACCCCAACTTAGATAACTTTTCTCTACCAAACATTGATATGGTCGTGGATCTTGTGCATAGCCATATATATATATAATTTTATCATTAATCTGGATATAATATGGACCAAGTTGAAACATTTGAGTTAGACATGGAGACACCTAGATTATGGAGCTCGGTCTATGTAAGAAAACACCTGTTATAGACTCAACACAAACTTATCCCTCAACCCTCTAAATTGTGACTTACATCATTTGATTACCCTGGAACACACTATATAGACAACTCTATACAAATTTGGCAAAATATATTTTCTCCTAACAGAAACTTGTATATGTAGAAGTATCTACTACTACATTAGATTTGATATACTTCTTAAAAGGAAAGAGTTGGGACTAACAACTAAATAGAAAACAATAACTAGTTTTGCATTTTGTAGGAAATAGGAAACAAAATTGAGCTATCTAACCATCTTGACTAATTTATCTATTTCTAGCTAGATTGAACCCTAATTCTATATGCAATTCCAACCCTAACCCTAACACTAATTCTAACCCTAATCCTAACCCTAATTCTATATGCAATTCAAACCCTAACCCTTATTATAACCCTAATCATAACCCTAACCCTAGCTCTACTTGTAATTGTAATCGTAACTCTAACTCTAGCCCTAACCCTAACCCTAACGAGCTACTTGTAATTGTAATTGTAACCCTAACTCTAGCCATAACCCAAACCATAATTGTAGCTCTAATACTTACCCTAATTCAGCAACCCTTGAATTCTAATTCTAACCCTAACCTCAATTCTAACCCTAAGCCTGATCCTAATTGAAACCCTAACCCTAACTTTAATTAATCACGAGTCATGCTACAGGGATTTCTTCTACATATTTTGTATGCATGTGTTATTCCCTTATTGCATGTGAGTTCACCAATTATTTGGAAACTTCTCCTAACTGGGAGGCAGGCTTGTATTCAAGCCCTATAAATTTTGTGTTTATAGGTGTTATGTTTAAAGCTATATGGAGACTTGTAATAGGAGGTCTTGAATTTGGTACCAATGATTGTGAGTGCCTTGTCTAGAATATGATGAACCTTTTGAACAAGAGAACCTTGTAGACCATGATGCATATCTTGAAATTTAAACTTGAACATTATCGTCATGTGAATGCTTTTAGCCATCCTACAACCTCCTATCACCCTTCATCCTCTTATAGGGATATGCCACACAACCTCTCCAAGTTGACCATGCCAAACCCAAAGTCACAATCGTAAGAGGTAAAGAATCTTTTGGCCCCATTCAAGTCCACTCCCTAATAGGAGTGATACAATGCTAATAGGGTTGTGAAGGTAATTAAGTTCTTGATTAGCATGTTGGGTGTATCTAAGCATAATGATGATATAGTTAGTCTTGATTTCATTAATCTTAAGATCATTGAGCTAGAGTACTTAATATATATGGTATAGTTTGTTCAATCAATAGTGGTAGGGAAAATTAATATACTACAATGACATGAAACATAAACCAATAGGTGTCTTAAGATATATTAGTGGTAGGGAAAATTATAGTGGCCCTAACCCTAGTAGAGTAATAAGTTGAAGTAGTGTTAGAATTACTAATAAACTAAAAAACTTTATCCTAGGGTGGTGGGACAAATTACACAAGCCTTACAAAGCCTCTACCACTTCCTTGACATTTTTAACATTGTTCGAATTTGATAGGAGGGATTTATGTCACCTCCTCCTCATCTTAATTCTCATAGTGGATAGAATCATCCAATTTAGCATCAAGACATGAAGGTTTATCTTCATTATCTTAGAAATATCCTCCAAGGCTTTGTGCATATGCTCATGCCACACATTGAAGATGTGGAATTTATCTAAGTAGCAATATAGAAATCCTTAGCCTAACCTTCTACCCCTTCAATATCATTGTATAGAAGGTAGATACAAGTAACATTTGATAGCATGGAGGCACAACTTAGGGATTTCAAGTTGAATGTAAAAAAAATATTCTTCCCAACAAATGCTAGATGTCTAGGAGCAATTTAATGATTTCTTCCATTATCTGCCTAGTCTAGAATATAATTACCTTTTCTTTTGATATGTTTGAAGGAGATAGATTTAAACAAGTATTCACCAAGTTTCTAACTTCCAATATATAATAGTTTCCAATAACCACAAGCTTCATCTATGCTTTTTCATATGATCAATGTTGATCTTGGAATCTCCTTCCACACTAAGGGATATCTTGTTTAGTTTCCAAGTCATCTTGAGGCCCTGGATATCATGGCCCTAGAATCTACCATATTAGTGTTCTTGACACCAAAATCATAAGCTTTAAGATAGGTAGAGGTTTTCCCTTATCATCTCTTAATAACATACTCCTCCTACTTCACTAGGATTACCCTTGGCTACCCATCAAAATTTCAAGCTTAATCCATCCCAATGTAGGTGTGGACCAAAGGGTGTGAATATCAACATGGGTATCTCCTTGTTTTAACCTTATTCAAAGCAACCTTGGCCAATTATGAGCCTAATCAGTGCCTCTTCTAGCATGATCATATATTCCTCTTTACCCCAACAATCACCAAGTTCCTAAATGCACCATATTTCTTTAAAATAGTCCAAAATTTGGGATGCATATTCACATTTAAGAATGACATGATGATTGTCCAGAGAAGTTTCCTTACTTAAATGCACATTGAAATTTTGAAATATATATTGCCCATTGTATCAATCATTATGGTAGTCCTAATAGCTCGCTTACATTTTGAAATTTGTACATGCATGTATACATTATTTGTATGTTTTTAATTTAAATTTATTTCAAGTGTAATTTCTTGAAACATATATATATATATATATTCTTGATATCATTTTAAATTTGTACTGAAGTTTGTATGTTTATATGTATTTATATGCAGGTTCATATCTAGATTTTTATATATACATCATGAATCTAGATGATATTCACTTTGATGTTGAGGACTTTATTAATGCACAAGATGATCCGGCCGCACCCCCACCCCCACCCCCACCCCCACCCCCAGTGCCAAATGCCCCACCTCTAGATGCCCCACCTGCAGATGACCCGCCTCCACCTCCACCTCCACCCCCACCTGGAACTGACCAGGCTCGCTTGCGAGCCATAATAAATGAAAATGTGGATTCGATACAAGAAAAACTGAATTCCATTCGCAGTGAACAATTCATGCCACCTCACGTAGTACGTTTTGCATCTTTGATGCAAAACATTGTAGATTCTGTGAGGTCTATTGACTCAGATTTTGATGGATTCCGGAAATGGAGAGAGGAGAGGCGCCAATTTTATGCTGATGGCCTCTCCTATAAGACTATTTTGGATCTTAAAATCACAAAAGCTCATTTAGCACAATATTTTAGACATCCCATTACAAATGAACCTATTCCTACAAATAAGAAAAGAATATCAATCAGGTGGTGTAGGCATGAAGGAATGTCTGCTAATTTTTGGGATAGATGGTGGATGGTGTTTGATTATCCACCTCATGCTAATTGTGAGGTTCCTTTATATTTTTTGAGAAAATTATATGTAGAGTTTGTTATGAATAAAAAACCCAACTACTTTGATTTTAGATCATTCCAGGGTGTTGGTGGTGGCATGCCACAACAGAGGTTGGGGGCACGGGTTGATCCCCAACGACCGGTGCCTATTCAACCTCTTATTGACCCTCCTGTTGCTGCCATTCCTTCGCCCTTCGAGCATCGTGCAGTGGTATCCACACTAGGCACATTGAGTGCACTCTCAGGTAGCCTACATGAGCAGACTTCTATGATGGTAGCTCGAGTTAGAGAGCATGGAGGAGTTGATGATGGAAGTGGTCCTAGTGCCACTCCACATGTGTCGATGCCTCATACATGTACGAGTTGCAATCAGTTGTGTTATGGACCTGATCAGGCAGTTGCACCCACTTCAGCTACACATGCATCATCTGATAATGTGGGCACTGAATCATTTGTTGATTATCTATTTGCTGAGGATCATCCCACTGATCATTTGACACAGGTATATATAGGTTATGTACACATGTTGAATTTAAAACAATTTTTTAACCACGTGTTTTTAATCAACATATAGATGATCAATTAAATTGTAATATTTTAACAATCGAATTGTTTGGTTTGTTTGGTGTAGATGATGGCAACAGGGGTCACAATTGATCGAATTAATTTTTCATCGACACCTGTTCATCTCGGGCACCCATTTGGGGTACATTTTCAATGATTTGTAATTTTGTAAAATTCAGTCTTGAATGTGTGTACAATTAAATATTTATGAACTTATTTATGAATTGGTTCAGGGTTCTTCCACATTGAATCCTCCATCTCAGGGTGTCTCGAGCGCTCCTCCATCATTGGGCATCTCACATGACACTCTTACAGTATGTACACATATTGTTTTAAAAAATTGTATATATATACTTAAATTTTTCTATTTTGATATCAGTGTATCTAAAAACATGCACATGTACTATTTAATATTTTATAAATATGTCTATGCAGGTTGACACAACTATGAGGATGGGCATTGTAGCACACTTGGATAATCCAAGTTTATATCAGGAGTCGACTGCATTTCAGGTTGTTGAAAAACGTATTTAATAACATGTACATTGTAAGTCAATTATATATATGTTTTAAAACCTGATTTGTACACACATGTGCTAACTTAAATATAAATGACATTGTAGGAGCTTGTTAGTGACACGTTTCATGAGCAACACACAGCACATGCAGAGCAGGAGGACAGAGGAGATGGGCAACCTGATACGGTATAATTTAAAATTTAGATTAGATTTAAATTGAACAATTAAAATATACGTTGTGAACTTAAAGTAAATTTCTTGATAGATATATATATATATATATATATATATATATATATATATATATATATATATATATATATATATATATATATATATATATATATATATATATATATATATATGTTGACATGTACATTCCAAATTTTTTTTTCTTAAATTATAGCTCGATACATGTCATGGAGCTAAGCCTGTAGAGACAGGTCCTGGAATAGAGGATTCACAACAAGTTCCTCTTACGGTATAATAATTTTTAAATATGATAGTTCTTATAGATTAAATTCAATTAAATCATTTTTAAAATCGTCAAGTATATCTAATTTCAACTTGAACTTTCTCTTGTATTAAATAGATTGATTCAGAGCATGGAGACACAGGTCCAAGTGCACCAGAGCATGACTCTCAGCCTCACACGGTAATTTAATTTTATGATATTTAAATTATAAATTTAAAAATTGTCATTAAATTATCTATTTCCTTATCATCTTACATCTAATTTCATATAAATCTTTCTCTTTTGCAGAGTGATTCAGGTCATCTGAGTAGTTCGCATGGTGTGAAGAGGACTCTTGATGATAGAGATAGTATCTGATAGGTTATTTCAAACATAGGCTAGATGTATAATTTGACTATTTCATGGACTATTTGTTATATACTGTTTGTCATGGACTTTATATATATATATTGTTGAACACATGGACTTTATATATTTTTTTGAACATGGACCTGGACTTTATATATTTGACTATTTCATGGACTATTTGTTATATACTGTTTGTCATGGACTTTATATATATATATTGTTGAACACATGGACTTTATATATTTTTTTGAACATGGACCTAGACTTTATATATTTGACTATTTCATGGACTATTTGTTATATACTGTTTGTCATGGACTTTATATATATATTGTTGAACATGTGGACTTTATATATTTTTTGAACATGGACCTGGACTTTATATATATATTGTTGAACCTGGACTATATATTTTTACATGTCACACAATAAATGCAATCTTGTCGTAGTTCAAAATCATACACATGTCAAAGTAATAATCATGTAAAACCATCATGTTAGTTTAGGTGCATCCATATTTATATATATGTTATCCATGCATACATACATTGCATATACATCATAAACTATAAAAGCATAACATCACATACATATGTATATACAAGCATCCCTAAATTTAATCATAAATCAAACACTAATCTAGAACCATGTGCATGAAGGAAAAGAAATGTAAACATTTGAGATCAACCATAATAAGATATATAGAATGACATCAATAGAAATAATCAATTGTCATATATAAATCTACAAGTGTCAGATTGTTGATCTAGATTTGCGCTTAATGAAGAAATTGCATTGAAATAATTTATGTAGTGATGAGGTCGTAATAAAGTTCCTCCATTCATTCACGGTATGCATATTTAGGTCCTGGTCAAATTTTAAGCAATAAAATGGTAAGCAAATCAAAACAAAGCATTAAAAAGTGAGATAAGTTCATGAGGATCTCTTGCCTACTAGGAGGGATCAATCTCTCACATCTTCTCATCTAGAGATCAACTAAGTTAAATATTAAATGATCCTAGCATGGTTATAGTTATATTTATCCAAGTGCCTTGGTGCTTGAACATCTTGTGTTGATCATGTAATTTAAGATGTCTTAAGGGGTCCTAATTTACGATGTCTTAAGTGGACACAACTTCTTCACCAAATGGGTGGAGGAGTGCCTACAAGGATAATTGTTGCTAAAAAAACATGTGAACTATAACTTTGGAACTAGGCCTACAATTTATTAGTGGAGGTGGGAATTTCATTGTAGCATAAATGACACAAATTAGGAATGAAGTTAGTAGAAATCTTCCCCTTTGGTAGCCTACAAAAATTACCTATTTAGAGATCTACAATGATCTCAACTCCCCATAGTTATGAATCATTAGCCTTTCCAAAATCACATGTCTAATAATGACACCCATCTAGCATTTAAATGTATTGAGTCTTTGTTCCCAAATAGTTTGCACATCATAATCATGGCCTCTTTCATTTCACTAGGAAAACTTACAATTGTGTAATCCTCCACATTCCTTAACTTTTTAAATCCACATTAGGACTAGCCCAATCTTTTAACACTTCAATTACATTATACTCTTGAGACCATTACCTTGCAACTATAACATTGTACCTCAAAGTGGGTTCAAGTGAATTCAACATTTATTTGAAAACTACTTCTCTCACCATTATTATAGTCTAATTTTCTACATTATTGATATAGTCTACATTTATGGTACAATGCCTAAAAGTATCTAGCAAGATATCTAAAAAGTTAAACACATCAAATTTTCTATCCAGCCTATGTAAGTAGGATGCTCTAACCTACCAACATTTGTGACTACATCTCCTTTGTCCTCTAGCTAATCTATGAAGAAATATTATATTAAATTAAATCCCAAGGCCTTATGTGGGTATCATGGAGTGTCCTTGCAATCTAGTAACTTAGATTCCATTTATGCTTCTACACAAACTATTTATAGTTGAATAAACTCTCATCACTTTGGTTCTAGTTGACTTCTTATTTTGTTTCACAGTCTTCTCCACAATAAGATTCATATACATGTATTTGAGAAATAATCATGAGAAATCACTTGATTTGATAAGTTGATTAATAAACAACTTAATTTACAAGACAAAAGATTTCATCATAGATTTACTTCAGTAATGCAAAGAAAATTGATGGGATATTCCAATATTTTACAAAATGAAACCTTAGTGTAACTTTAATTAGGATTTGTCCATTAGTCCTTTTAATATGATCTTTAGTGTCCATTCTAGGACTCAAGGAAATCTTGTGCTTGACATGTTTCATCCTATGAACACAAACTCAGGATGTGAATCAAATTTTAAAATAAGTTTAGGTCTGCAGGAACTTATAAGATCTTAATACTTTACATTTTTAGACAAAAGGCCCTGGATCTCATCTATAAATTCTCCCCTCCACTTCCTAGCTATGGTCCCATATGGTTCTCCCACAATTTATATTCCTTTGTATCTTCCCTTCCCTCCACTTTGTGAAAGCTAGATTAACTTTAGGATATGATTTATCCCATCCCACTTCCTATCCTATTGTCTAGTTTTACATCATTTCCCCATAACATCGAAACACTCATTTCTTCCTAATTGTAGAAGCCTAACTGCCTTGAAGAAATCATTTCTTTCTTTAATTCATTTCATCCAATTCCCACTTGAAGTTTTGTAACATTTTTTGCAAAAGTTTGCCAAGTTCATATACCCTGTCCCAAGTCAAATTTTTACAAATTCTTCAAAAGATTCCACCCACCCCAAGTACTCCCCTGCATGACTTAGGACCACCATTAATGACTTTCAATGGACATGATATGATGTAATATTTCCTCCAAATTCCTCTTAACATCGGTGGACCCCTCAAAAATATGATGAGTTCAAAATAGAAATAAAGTGAGGAAAAGCACAAGTTAGCACAAAAAATGGGAGTTAAAATGGGTTAAAAATCAAGAAGAAAAGATAAAAATATGAGTTATTTCATGCATTAAAAACCACAAGGTCACCCATTTTAGGAATAAGGTCACCACTTTTACTAATTAAGGTCACTCAAGTAACCTAGAGACACTAGGGGCAACCCTAAGACACAAAGAGGTGACCCTAAGTAGGAAAAATGAAGGGGGCACTAGGTAAAAATGTGAGGTAGGGAAGGTCAATTTGGGGGTTGAAAAAGATGCTCAAGAGGGGGAAGAACACACAGGACATGCCACCAAGAGTGAAACTACTGGTAGGAGTGTAATTCACACCTACATGACTATGATTAGGACTTATTTATCATCATCAAATTGTCATGTAGGCTTGATGTGATTTTACTACTTATAGATACCAAATGTTAGGAGTTTCAAGCCACAAATACTAATTCCACATAACCTTAATGAGAGAAGCTATGCTAACTTTTTGAATGTCTTAAGGGGTCCTAATTTACGATGTCTTAAGGGGACATCTTAAGTTCTCAAAATTTGGTGAAGTTGCCCAAAGCAACCAAATTGAACAATATAATAAATCAAATTTAAAGTAAATTCTAAGTAGAAAAACATGGACATTTAACAAATAAAATACATAAAATAATAATTTTGATAAATTTAATACTGTAGAGTATAAAATTGTGTACATACACATGTATACAAATTTTTGAACAAAATGTGTAATAATGTAATTGTGTATGTACATATATGCCAACTCAAAATAATGTAAATACAAAATGTCGTTATATGCCATCTCAAGAAAATCCAAAACTTGAGGAGAATGTAGCAGGTCTTCATGCCACCTGATATAAAAATAATACAAGCAATTTATCAATATATCTGAATCAAAACATGTATTTTAATTTATATAAAACTATCTAGATATACACAATTTGTACCTGTATTTACGAGTGCCTCTCAAGTTTTTGTTTCAAAGTATTTGATGAATTTGTGATGATGGCCTGAGGATATAAAAGGATAAATTAAATCAATTTCAACTAATAACGCACAAGAAATATCAAAACATGTATTTAATACATATTTAAAACAACAATATAAATCTATTTAACTATATTTACCTGTATTTATTTATTCCATTGTACCATCTCCATCCTCTCTTTTTTCCAATGCATCGATGATTGTCTCATGGTCTTCCATAGAAATGTTCCATAACTCTTTATTTGTAGGTTTTCCGCGATACCTCTCCAGTTTTATATTTGTTGCCAACACCAAATGTGAGTAGTGTATAATCTTCTTATGTGTTTCATAATCTTCGAATGCAGGCAAACCATTCTTCCTTATTAGGTATTTCCGTAGCCAAGTGCCAACAACCACCACCGAACCTATTGGATAATGATAGGCATCATCAAAGAAATACTTAAAATTTGCTTAAGGGGATCAAAGAAGTTCTTAAAATATGCTTAAGGGGATGTCTTAAGGGGATCATCAAACCTGTTGGATAAGGAAAGCCATCATCATCTTCTCGAGGTGCTGTTAACTTATGTTTAGTCTCCACACAACGAGCCAACCAATATTCAGTTTCCTCTTCATTATTCTTTGGTGCAACAACAGCATACACATGTCCTGCAAAACAAATTTTGATTCAATAACTTGCACATGTCCATAAAATTTGACCAATCAACATACATGCATTCATATGTACACATAAATAAATAAAAGCACTACAAATTAGTAATCAAAGTGAAATAAAATGAAATGATTTGAATTAAATTACCTTCTTGTACAAGGTCTGAAACACGGTCATAATCGTCTGATACAAACAGTTGATCATTGTCTTCAATTGTTGTTTCACTTTGATTATGTGCTTGTGCAAGTGTCAATGGTCTTTGTTTCCACTCTTCAACCCATTCTGTATTCTCACATGCTTCCCAATCTCCTGAAATACAAAACTGACAAAAACATGCAAGCTCCCTTGTCCAGATAGTCCATGTACTTGCATTCGAACTCCTAAATGAATGCCATTTAGTAGATCCACTGATTGTTTGGCAATCAAGTCTAGGTAAAATATTTTCTTCTTCAACCAACCAAAAGAATCGACGAACTGTAGAGTACTCGCTTGATCCAGGTGTACATAATCTTGTATTGCACCAATCTACAATCCCACGTGCATCTTTAAATTTTACTGCATCCTCAAATTTTAATTGTTGTCTAGCAAGAATTCTTTTAACACATGCACCAGCTCCATCATGTTCTCCTTTACCATGTCCAGCTTCAAAAAAATTCCACATATGTTGGACATTATTCTCCTTGTGAACCCTACATAACCAATAGAACATTCGAGCATTCTTGAACTGCCCCGTACAATTATCTGACCATATAAGATGTTCAGTCATCTGGATTCCTCTTTCTCTTAAATTTGTATAAAATATATTGAAACAATATTGAACAAACTCTGACGAGTGTAACCGATTGTCACTCAAATAGAAATGATACTCCCTCAAAACTTTTCTATCATTCTCTGTGCTATCATCTGCATGTCTATAAATAATATGAACAAACATAGCAACCTGCACTGAATTGTAATATTGTGATTGAATTTCCTCTTGCGGAGCTAAAGTATAGTTTTCTGCAAAATCAACCACTGATAGTATAGTACCAACTGGAAATGTGTTTCTACATTCACGAAATTGTCCATCAGGCCATCGAGCTTGTTGAGAGTGCTTGACATATTTTGGTATAATTTTACTTTTAAATTCTGATATGAATGCATGCACACTAACCTTTTCTGTAATTAAATCACAACGCTTTCCAAATTTTCCATCTTTTAAAGAATATTCAACATTCTTAAATCTTTTAACATCCACTAATTGTTGTCCAAAATCATTTTCAACACTTTCATGCATACAAACTCTTAACAAAGAAAGATTGCCACAACTAATGCATTGTCCAGAAATACATGAACTTAAATAAAAACCTTTTTCATTAGATCTTTCACAGAACAAACTTGATATAAACTCTTTTATTGCTTCAGTTGGCATATTAATATCACATTCATGTATAATCATGTTACGATGTAAAGTACAACGTATATATTGAAACACATCATAATAGTAACGAAATTGAACATGCGTTTTACAACAACAAGATATTCGTTCCTTATTAATCTTTACATACCATGGTTTGCATTTTTCAAAAGATCTTTGACTTATTTTAATATTACCAGGTAACACTAATTCATCACAAAATTTTCTATAAAATTTAGTTTGTGTTGTATCTAATAGGTGTTTTGGATGAGGATCGCGAACTTTGGACCCCACTCTTAATTTTAAAACATCTCTAACATTAGACGATATCCTAGTATTATCATGCCAATATTTTTCGATCAAAGATCTGATTTCAACATTTAGTTTCATGTCAGATCTCGGGAGTCGACCACTAAAACTCCAACATTGGTTAATTGGATCATTTTCTATACTTTCTCTTCTTTTTGCCGCTCTTACCAATGTTTTAGGATGTATTTTTAGAATTCCACTAATATTGCTTACCATTCTTCTATTCAAAGTTGTTTTATTCACTATAGCAGTTGTTATAGCTCGTCTTGCTGCATTTTTATCTTTGGATCGACTATTACTTCCAATAGACTCAATGGCACTAGCAACAGTAGACATAGCATGTTTTAGTGATTGATCTTTTTTTCTTGGTTTAACAAAAATGCCTAACATTTTCATTACTTTTCTCATTTTCCACATTCTCATTAATTGCATCATTAGTTGACATTGAAATGATAGTTTTTTACGATAAAAAAATTCCTTATATAATCTATTGGCATGTGTTCTTATTTGTCTCCAAGAAATTTTACCAGGAAGATTATCCAAAACATCTCTTTCAATTTTGAAAAAATATTTCTCATTTTCAACATCACTTCCTAGATTTTCATTTTCATTTTCAACTTCAAAACGATTTTCATTTTCAACAACAAAACGGCTTTCATTTTCATTTTCAACAAAAGGATTTTCGTTTTCATTTTCAACAACAAAACGGTTTTCATTTTCATTTTCAACAACAAAACAGTTTTCATTTTCATTTTCAACAAAAGGATTTTCGTTTTCATTTTCAACAACAAAACGGTTTTCATTTTCAACAACAAAACGGTTTTCATTTTCATTTTCAACAACAAAAGGATTTTCATTTTCATTTTCATTTTCATTTTCAACTACAATTTGTTTCAAATTTTGATCTCTACGAATATTATCAATCTCAACATTGTTATATCCAGCTTGTTTTAAATCTCCTATCAACACTATTTCCATTTCATTCAAAAGTGGATTTGAAGAAGTACCTGGATTTGTGCCCATTGAAACATTCTCCATAGCATTAATAGAGGGATTTGAAGACATACCAGGAGTAGTTTGCATAATCGTATTAGTTTCCACATTCACCTCTTGCAAACTTGCATCATCTATATCCATGGTCTCCTCAATGTTTTTATCTTCAATAGTTGTGGAATTGGATGCTTCAGCATTGTTCATTGATTGAATCTTTACTCTTCTATCTCTTTGCCTTTTTGCCTCCTTCACTCTCTTTGCTTCAATTTCTTCAGGGGTTAATAGCTTCCTATCTTTCCTCTTATTACGACTTTGTGATCCCATGATTAAAAAATTTATGAAGCATGTAATGTCAAAAACTTGAATGTGTTTCAAATCCTTCAAACAAGTACCAATTCAACAAAATTCCACTCAAATAACGTCTCCATGATGACTTCTATCAAAATACCAACAATACTTCAAGTTGATGGACCTGCAAAAGAAAGAAATATGCCAAAGAATGCTGCAAGAGTCGCTGTCGGCCGTACTGTAGGGCAAGTTGCAGAAATGACAGTCATAGTACAGTCTTATTAAAAAAATGGGCAAATATAAAACGGGATCCCGTTATATAAAACGGGATCCCATTTAATAAACGGGATCCCGTTTACTACGCGATCCCGTTTATTAAACGGGATCCCGTTTTATTCACCACCGATGCAGTAGTAAACGGGATCCCATTTTATAGAACGGGATCGCGTTCTATAAACGGGATCCCGTTATTCAAAATTTGAATTTTAGGCTCGGGTTTTGCTTTGTAACCCGCTTCGAAAAATGCTTTGGGGACCCGACCCTGACCTCTGGTCCTAGTTTGACCTGCACCTTGAAGGCCCTGTCAATGTTACAACAAAATAGTGACTTTGGGCATATATTTAAAGGCCTATTTTGCAGAATATTTTGACAAAATTAAAACCCATTATAGAGGAGACAATGTAGATTCTAAATATGTAATTTTTTTTACAATTAAATTATTTTTTTAATTTTTTAATCAATTTATGATGAAATAGGTTCATAACCTTGAATTATCAGGGTTTTTTAATATTTTAATAACTTTTTATTAAAATATTTTTTTGTAAAACAAATTGTATGAAAACGTACTTTAGACAATTATTTTCAATTTTAAAAAAAAAAATTTCAAAAAATGTTAAGTTTAGGTCATCTTATGCGTGACGTACACGATGATTTTTTAAAAGACAAAAAATGACCAATAAAAAATTAATAAAAAAAAAATTATTCAATAAAAAATTACAAATAAATATGGAAAACGTGCTTCAGTGAGTTACAAAGCTTTTCCCAAAAGGATTTTGAAAAATATGATTATTTAGGTCAAAATATGGATGACGTACACGTACATGGTATAGTAAAAAAAAAGTGACTTTTAAACAGTGGTTTTTAGAAACGCCTATTCAAAATCAATTTCTATCATCTGGGTATTGAAAAAAATTATATATTTGGAAACTAGACTCCGAGTACTACATTTCATATTTAGTGACTTTTTCCAAGATTCCACATTTAAGTGCTTCAAATTTTTAGGTCAAATGTGACAAATTCTGAAAATCAGGAAAAACACTTCCACTTTTTGGCCAAAAAGTGGACACAACTTCTTGCACACACCCACATCTTCACATTTGTCTTGACTAATCTTAGGAATCAATGCAAAGCAATGACACTCATGCTTCATTCCCTCCAAAAATTTTCTACCATCTACCAAGAAAATTCTGGCAGTACTACATACCTTTTTTTCAACCTCCTTCAAGGGCTTCAACTTATGACGAACTCCATCCTTTGTTAGGGAATATGTGTTTGCACTACCATCATGGACAGCACTCCTATCATACTGCCATGGCCTCCCCAATAGCATATGACATGCGTCCATTGGTATGATATCACATAGTACCTCATCATGGTAGTCTCCAATCTTAAACTTCACTAAACACTGATCATTGACCAAAGCTCTATGGTCCTTCTGCAACTATGCAATCTGATATGGATGTGGATGCTTTCTTCTTGTCAACTTCAACTTGTCAACCATCTCCTCTGAAACAAGATTATCAGTGCTCCCACTATCAATAATAATATCACAACACTTACCTTCAGTTTTGCACCTTGTGCAGAATAAACTCTTCCTCTGATTGGGTTTCTCTTCATTCAACAAACTTCTTCTGACAACTAGGGTTTCTCCCCTTTCAACATCTTTAGAGCACTCAAATTGTTCATCTTCATCTACATGTGCAACTCGTGCATTAACTTCAGGTCTTCTATTTGTCCTTTGATGTTGCGGACACTCATATGCTCAATGCCCTTCTTCTCCACATTGGAAATAGGTTTCTCTGAAACCTCCTCTTCCAGGTCCTTGCCTAGGTTTGCCTCTTCCTCTTTGTTCACCATTGTTCTGGTCATGAGGGTGGTAGGTATTATCCCCTCTCTAATTTTGAATAGTGCCAGCTTCTTCACTTTTCTTTTGATCTTCATTACGGCCTCCATAGGGTCTTCCACCAGTCCTTCCACCTTGACCTCTTCCCCTTTACTTGCTATCAAATCTTTTCAAGTTCTCTTCCACCTTTAGGGAAAACTGGTATGCATCTTCTATGGTGGTCATTTTGACCAGAATCAACTCCTCTTGAATACTCAGCCTCAACCCATTAATGTAACGAGCTACCTTCTCCTTGTTGGGCTTTGCATGGCCTGTCCTAATAGTAATTTTATAAAACTCTTCTGTATACTCCTTAACAGACTTGTTACCTTGCTTCAGTCCTTGTAGCTTCTTCAGCAACTCCATCTCATAGTCTACAGGAATGAATTGCTTCTTCAGTTTCTCCACCATCTGATCCCATTTGGTGATCTTTCCTTTTTCTCTTGTATTCCTCTCTAACTAGACCTCCTTCCACCAAATATTTGCATGGCCCTTCAACTTTATTTTTGCAAACTTGACCTGATCTAGGTCCTCCATGTCTTTATACTTGAAATACTCCTCCATGTCATTGATCCAATCAATAAGCTATTCTAGATTCAAATCTACAGAATATGTAGAAACTTTGATCCTGGGCCTCTTTCCAATCTTAGAAATGGCCCTCAACAACCTAACTTCTACAGGATCTCCAGCAACTTCTTGTTCTTCCTCGGATAACTCTTCTTCAGCTTCATCCTCACTTTCTTCTCTTGTTCTTGGATCAAACCCCCTTCGCAGCTCCTCTTGCAATGCATCAATTTGCCTTTGCAAGGCTCTAAAAAACCTTTTTTGTCAAAGCATTCCTCCTAATACGATTTCTTCATGGAGGCATCTTGATCTCTGCAGCAAACCCACAACCTCAGGTCCTAGTGCAAACTGCCTCATAGTTGGCAGTCTGTCTACACACTCAGGAACCCTTACTCTGATACCACTTGATGAAGGGGGTAAATCATAAAATAGACAACAACAAAAATTGTACACAGAAAATAGAACTTTCTTTTATTAATTTGGACAACTCATTACATTATAGAAGCTCAAATACAATTAGATGAATCAACCTTCCACAGGTTGCAACACTTTACAACTTCCTATCACAAGACTCTAGAATCATCTGCCTTTTATAACCCCAAATTAGCTAGGGTTTCTATTTTCTGCCTATTCTTGACTCTACACTTTCCCCCTTAACTCTACTACTACATAGGGTTCCCAAAAATAGTTATTAATAGCCTTTTTAGTGGCCAACAACCTAATTTCAAAATTTGCATCTCCCTCCAAAAATAGGTCCACTTCCAGGAGCCATAACTTTTGATCAGGGTGTCCGATTGACGAACCATTTTAAGCATCAGAAAGCTCGTGGAGTGCTCTATGCGCTAAGAACCTGCTTTGCCAATTTTGGCCATTTTTAGGCCCATACATGGCTATTTAGTGCCTCAAACCTAAGTTTGAATAATTTTTAGGTGTTTTTCAGGAAACATAAACTTTAATATCTTTCAGCTCTATTGTTCCCAAAATTAGTTGTGCTCAATTTTGTAGACAACCCCTACGAAACTTATCTGTTTCGTAGTCTACAATCTAAGTTCACAAATTGAGACAACTTCTTTTGGCCTCGCGCGAAGTAATCTAACATTGTTGAAATAGTTTGCGACATTCCCCTAGGATGATTTCTTGAAAATCTTAAAAATTGACTAGGTCATAAGCTCGTCAAAATATCAATTTTTGACTATTTTGGGGTGTTAGAAAATTTTCATGTTTTAACATGTAATAGTGGTGAAAATCACCGCTCTTACATGATTGTTTTTGCCTTGTATTCGATAGTGGTCAAAATCACCGTTTAGACATATGTTTCTTGTTAGTTGATCTAACATGCAATGGCAGTTAAAATTACCTCTCTGACATGACCTATTGATGTGTAATGTCGGGGGTTTTCGCCACTTGAGAAGATCTCGCGAAATCGTCAAACTTGAAGTTGGCATTAATGGCACTTGTGCCATGTTTAATGCATACCTTTAAGGTCTTTTAAAAGTGTTTTGTACTCATTTTAATTTGTTTATTGTTCATTTTAGAAACCTCTAGACGAGCTTGAAACCTCCTTCTCGCCAGTTTTCTTCACAGTACTCACGTGCACTTTGGATCCAAGCGTATTTTGTTTCTTGATTACATCTGGGGATTTCGTTGTCACTAGGTAAGTCTTTGCTTTTCCTTGTTTTTGTTTTAGGGCTAGGGTTTGATATGTATTAAACATCATTTCATTTTGTTTTGATTTCTCTTTTTTAAATTAGCAAAATTGTATCTTTTGTGTATAAATTTTTCACCTTTTCTTTCAACCCTCATTTTTTTTTTCATTTTGTTTTGAGTTTCCTCCAATACGCATTGGTTAAATAGGTCGAGGTTTTTACCGCCTATGTTGAACTTAGGTTTTTACCTATTCTCCTTAACATGTATCATTGGTTAAAACCACTACCCTTACACAAGCCTTTATACATTACCTTCTAATGTGCATAAGAAACCAAAACTCTTGCTCCTGCATATCTAACCTAGAGTTTCAAGAACACCTGCATAAGCAGTCTTTTCGACCAACTCTACACTTCAAACTTCTCCCTCATATGCATTAGCAGTCATTTTTTCCACTTATGCACATCTAGATCAAACTTGCTTGTTCCCTCATATGTAAGGGCAGTCAAATTGACCACTCCTACATCAAACATATAAATCTTCCCAAATACATGCAAAGGCAGTCCTTTTCGATGACCTTGCACATGCATTGCAACCAAAATATTTCTAAGCACATGTGATAGCGGTCTTTTTTACTGACTTTACATGATTGAATGGTCCCTTGTGCAGAAGAAGTCATTTTGACTGCCCATACACATTTTCCTGAATTTTTCTAACACTGGGGAAAATTCACCTTTCAATGCCTGTTAACCCGCATTCACCTTTTACCTCGATTTGTGCATGCTCAAGTCCTTCAACACATATTTCCCTGTTCATGATCATCGAATCATCGTAACCCCAGTTTACCTATTTTTTCCCTAACTGCGAGATCATGGCTTTTTGTAGTTTTTGACAAACATCTGTGGTAGACATTGTTTCTAGTTTTCTCTTCAAAACTGATGTCAGAGCCGTTTCCATCCAAAGCTAAAATCATGAAGTACAAATACCAAGGGGTCTTCCCTATCACTTCAGTATAGTCTAATGTTGATGAAATCAAAGATACGGAAATAGGACATGTGGATATGGAAGAATTTGTGGACAGAACCAAATAGACAAATCCTTCCAGACACATGCAGAATATCATTGACAACAGCATTCACTTGGTTGCCTCTTTTCCAGTTGTTACCCATAACCCTGAGTTTGTTCTTCAGATAGCCAGTCATTATAACAGGGATACTAGGGCTGTGACAGATTCCCAAGAGAATGTGATTATGAGATAGATGCAGAATTTCTCGACAAAATCTTCATGTGTCCTCCTATTGTAAATATTGGACAAATTGATTTTGCTTAAGGCTAAAGAGACTATGATGAAGATTTGGAAGCCGTGAGAAGATACATAAATAGTAAATGGTTGAAGATTCCTTGAAGTAATCTGACCAGATGGCTGAAGGATCTCCCAAGGAGTGACTTTGTTGAGGAGGTATGTGACTTGATTACACTATTGAGTCGAATCAGAGGACTTCCATCTTCCTCCAAGTTTGAGGAATGGATGCACATGTAGATCAAAGTGATTCTTCGGGGCACACAGAAAATCTTCTGGGGAAAATAGATTAGTAATTCTTTGTATGAGCAGTTGGTGAAAGTCAATACTACTTTCAAATTTTACATGACTTCATATCTTGTGTATGTTGCTGCGAGCATGAGGAGTTTTCCTAGTCTTACTCAGGTTGGTGACAGGAGGTTAGTTCCCGTGTATGAGTATTATCCTCAAATCACTCTAAAAGGATCAATCCATCATTTCCATAGGGTTAATGATGCTTTCTTTTATGTGTTTAGGTGCTTATGGGATAATGAGCTTGTTTAGAAGAGGGTTTTAGATGAAGCATGGGAAGTTGTAAATTCTTTTGATTGCTTGTTTTTATAGTTTCCTACTTTCACATATCTTAGAGTAGGGTATTATTCTGGTTACCCCTATATACTTCCAAGATACCCCAGCGACAGGATTTTTTTCATGGAATAATGTAGGCAGCTGATTGTGGTACATAATAAACAAATGGAGCTTAAAAAGTCAGGGATTAAGTTTCATGTAGAAATTGGAAGGTATTCAATTCAATTTGCTACTAAAGCCAAAATAGTTAAATCTGAAATACAACTCGTCACCATGAAAACTTTCAAGAAAAGGGATCATTTTGACTTTAGGAGGGTACAAGATAAAATCAAGAGAAAGTCAACTTTCCACATCCCAATGGTGTAAGATATTTGGGCTGACCTCAAGACACAAAATGAAATCAGAAAGTTAGACTTTTGTAGACTTCATATGAGTCAGATAGAAGAGCTAGGCATTGTGGACATTCTGGATGGAATGGAAGATGATGGGAATGTTCTAGATCCTACATATAATACTAAAAAAGTTGAAACCTCACCTCTTCCAAAGGTCAAATGGTCAGTCAAAGAAGAGACTTCTATAAGGAAAAGATTTCAGCCAATCTTGGCTAACACAAACATATGGTTGGAAAGCAAAGGGATCAACTTGAAAGAATTTCTTATAGGGTCAAAGACTGGAGTTTAGGAGCAAACAAGTAAGAAAATTGAAAATAGGACCAAGAACAAGAGTGACACTCCTTCCTCTTATAAAACACGTAAGCCAAAAATCAAGTTTGTATCTAAGGGAGGGAAGAAGAAGGAGGTTGGAGGGACCTCTAATGTTACTGAATTTGGTATTGAAGACACTAATGTTGAGCAGATGGAGGTTGAGGATGTTGAAACTAAACAACAGAATATTGAGAAATCTAAGGATGCCCAGCAAACAGAAATGTCTGAAAAGCCTGCTGAGGAAGATGAAACAGAACAAGGTAAAGATGAGAATGTAGAACAGGAACAACTTGGTAATTCACAACTTTCCCCACAGAAGGACCTTCCATCAGAATCCCAAGTTTCTAAATCTCAACTTCATGTTCCTGTTTCTAGTGTTTTTCTTATAGTTTCAAATACTCCTATTTCTCCTATTTTGGTTGTTTCCTCTGATAATACTCCCCCTTCATTAAGAACAAGTTTTGGAATAGTGTTTGATTCATCTGGGTCCATTCCTAGTTTGTCTTCCTCATCTTTTGATATCGGTGAACAAACTGTGTTAGAACATTTTCTAGATAGTTCTGAAAAGGTTGTTGATGCTACTGCTATTTTTACTCCTACTAGTCCCATTGTTACAATAACAAGAATAAGCATGGATATGGCAAAGCAAGTGATTGATTCTTCTCCTAATGAGGGTGCTTCTATACTTCCTCCTTGGTTGTTTGCATATACTCTGAAGAGGAAAAAGAAAGTAATTTCGCTAGATGAAATTGATATAGAGAAGCTGTTACCTTTGAAGTGAAAAAATTTGAAGAAAAAGCCTAAGAATGTTTCTAGGCTTATCAATGAAAAAGGGATCAGATATGCCGAAATTGCCAAGCTAGCAGAGGATGCTACTATTCACAATTTTGATATGAATGATTATGTTGTCTCAAGAGTTGATCTAGGTAAGCTAACTCACGAAGGTCTTAAGGAAGATTTTCAAACTACTACCACCTTGCTTGAGAAATATGATGAGGTTAAGAAAGAGAAAGAGTAGTATAAAACTAAAGCAGAACAACTTGCCATTCTTCAAAAAATAGTAAAGTCATCTGAAATTGTGGAACCCATGGTGGTAACTGTAGAAGATCCTCTAATTCAGAAAGTGGAAAAAGATTAGGCTAGAGGAAGAGTGGTAGGAGATATTATGGAGCGGTTGCTAGCACAGGGAAGAGTTCTGTTGAAAACTACTGTAGAAAGAAAAGAAAAGTTGGATAAAGCAAAAGCTGAGCTTGATAACATGGTTGACTTACTTTCTCAAGAACTATAGGATCAGGGAGAGAGCTTGGAGGAGTGGATAGAGATGAAGAAGATTAAGATAAAGAATTTGATTACCATTGGGGTCATCTCAAATTGGGAATCATATCTTAAGACTAAGGAGTCTCTTATTCATTGTATCAATATAATAAAAGGCTTACTTGATAACTTATGCCAAGCTCATGAAAACAGTGAAGACAGTGATGTCATGCTTCTACACAAGTTGGAAGAACTCCCATGCACTCTCATAGGTGAAGGTCATAAGTTCCTTTCAGCAAATGAAATGATAAGCCCCTTTGAAAAGATGGTTCAACAAAAATTCAAAGATGAAGTGCCCTCAGTACTTTCTATGGACAGCCTTTATGGTCAGCATTCAACTTTTGAAAACCTGAAGGACAACCTTGACAAGCACGAAAAGGTGATAAAGACAGTGAAAGATACAGTTCTCTGAGCCCACACTATCTTAGAGAATATGGCAAATCTGAATGCATGTGAAATGGTAGCTATACAGGCCATGTATCAGAACTTTCTAAAGAATAATAATGGAGGAAGTTGAAGTTCCTTTTTGATACCTTAGTTTATTTTCATTCTTGTATATGTAATTTGAATTTTGTTATGGACATATTCATATGTAATTTTCCAAAATGTAATTACATGTGAAACAAAGGAAGTCCCAAGTCAAATAGGACTCTTTTGTTTGAATAAGTCAAAGTAGTTGTAAATTTCCTATTTTTGCTCTATGCTCCTCCCTATAAATAAAAAGGGCCTCTATTGTATTTTTTATCTTTTAGTGATTGAAGTGAAACTTTGCTAAATTGAAGAGTATTTTGAGACTTTGTATTCAAATTGTAAATCATATTTTATCAAGTGAATAGAAAACTAAGCGATTGTTCAATCCTTGTATTGGAATAAGTTGTAGTATATTGGAAAGTGTTCTTATGTCCTTTTCATTATGCTATCTTATCTACTTGATCAAATTGTAGTGTGAGTGTGGATAATCTGGGAGATGTTCTAAAGCTGATTTTGGAGACTTTGTGCTACAACAATTATCTTTAGTTTGTGATTTTATGTTTTGAAGTAAAAGATATTGGAAAGACTTTGAACTACTATTATCTTTTGTGATCGTATGTTTTGTCGTAGTATTCAGTGAAGACTTTGAGCTGCACCTTATCCTACTTGGTTTTAAATTGTAAATCAGTAAAAGGAGCAATGATAGACTTTGTGCTCTCGTGGGTTTCTTGGTTATTTTGATTTGTATTGTGAAAGTACTCTTTTATATTGTAAGCATCATTTATGAAAAAAGAGAAATGGATGATATTGTTTCACCCCAAAGTTAGCTTTAGTATAGATAAGTTAGTAATAGTTAATAGGGAACCTCCCCTTGCTGAGAGGAGAGATTTATCTCATTACACTGTGGTTGATATAACCATTTTGCCTTTAGTTAGTTGAAGACAAAATATTTACCCAATAGTTTTTGGCAACTCTACTGGGGAAGGAATGTGCAACTTGAAGCCTCATGCTCTGAGTTGAAGCACTATTGTTCTTTTCCATTATTTCAAATTGTTTTCAAAATTTTGTTGAATACATTGCATTTTGGTAGACTCATGGTATACAAGAAGCAAGAGATCTCAAGGTATTATTGATCCTGTATTTGAGTTGATGCAGCAAAATAACTTTGGTCTTTTGCCTCCACGACCTCAACTTCAGTGAACTAGGAGTTTTCCTCCTACTAGCGTCAGGTCTCCAATACCAGGTGAAGCTTCTAGTTCCAGTACTAATAGATTTTTGTCTATTTGTATTCCACAAAGGTTTTTTATCCCACCCTTTAATCAGCGCACCATGGCAACTTAAGGCCCTTGGGGTAACACTTTTGGTCCTTTGAACTTAACTCCACCATTGCATGAACTACCTCGTAGTTTGAGGAAGAATTTTCCTAAGTTCTATGGCGATGGGAAAGTCCACCCGAATGAACACATTGCATCTTTTTGCATAGCTTGCGGTGTGTTAGGTGTGGAACATGAAGATGTGGCAGTAAGATTTTTTGTGGAAACACTACAAGGTGCTGCTACAGATTAGTTTTACCATCTTCAAGCTGAAACTATAATGAGTTGGAACACTCTCAAGACCAAGTTCGAAGCCAAATTCAAGCCTACAAAAGATACGCATGCATTGTTATCTTAGCTAACACAAATGAAGAAAGAGCCACATGAACCTATGCGATATTTCATCGCTAAGTTCAACATGTTGACAAATAGGATTCCTACAACCGCTCAGCCAACGGTAGAGAATCTCAAATGCTTCTTCATCAACACTCAGCTTCCTGAGGTAAGATTTTTGTTAAGACGAGCTGGCCCTGCTGATCTTCCCGCAGCCCAAACTTTGGCTACAGAGGTGGAAGATGATCTTATCCTTGCATTCTAATAGAAACAGAGGTCAGTCCTTTGTTGATAATTCTTCCACGAGCACCATAGATCCTATCGTGCAAAAGCTAGAGAATGAATTGCTAGCTCTGAAGAAACAAATGTCTCAAGGTATGTCCGCTCCTTCCTATAGGGATATACCAAGGAGGATAATCCCAATCATTCAAACCAAAGAAATGTTGCTAGAAATCAAGGGCAACCAAATCGTCTTCCTCCTACCCAGGGGAAGCTGCCATTGAAGCCGCGCCAGTCAACTCAACTCAACAGTTGGCTATTATGAAATAGAAAATGACAATTCCTACCAACTTGATTTGGATCAGGAGAATAATGCTAATCTCTTTGCAAAAGGAGAAGAAGAGTTAGCTAGTGACTCTACCATTGGTTTTCTGAATTACCAAGATGAAGCAGAAAGAGAAGAAGTGTATGATGGAGCATACAATGTTTTTACCAGGTCCCAAAATTAGCCAAATCAGCAAGTTGATAAAGGAAAGACAAGAGAGGAACCTCAACTGGTTATCTCAATTGCCAAATGGGGAACTTTGTTACCTTTTCAATAAAAGGACCTAGTTGGTAATAAGCAAGTAAGTTCACCTAACCATCCTATCTCTCCTGCTTTTGCTCCATAGACCAGTACTACCCCGACTAAAACCCAAAATGATGGATTTTCTTCCTCTGTATCTAGTTCATTTTAGATTTTTGATATTATAGATCACGCTAGGAAAACCAAGATCCAAATGTCTGAGGTGGAGTACTTACAAGCTAACCCTAAACAGTTTGATAGGTTAGCTAAATATGTGAAAAATAAGGCTACCCCTATGGGGCAAGATTATTCCAAAACCACCCATGACTTATCTAAAAACAAATCTACCCAAAATAATTTAGTCAATACTCCCCTTGTTGCTCTAGGGAAAATAGAACCTTTCTATGTTTGTCTATTGGTCAATGGTCATAAGTTAAGCAATTGTATAATAGACTCCGGGGCTTCTGATAATGTCATGCCTACTAATGTGGCAGACGCCCTTGGTCTCACCTTAACCAAGACCTTTGGGAGATGTTTCTCCATGGAAAATAAGCAAGTGTCATTATTGGGTCAAATCAAAGATGCCCAATTTGTATTTGTAGCCTTTCCAGACAAGAGGATCAAGATGACTGTCCTAGTGGCTGATGTTCCGGCTTCTTATGGCATTTTGCTTGGGTGTAACTTCTGTAAAGATGTAGGTGGAGAATTGAACATGGATCTGTCTGAAGCCAAGATACCTGTTAAAGGAGTCATGCAAAAGTTGCTTCTTGAGAAGGAAACGAAATACATAGTCACCCAAACTGAAAACCTGAAAGCTCAGATTTTGTTCGAGTCTTTAGGTATGGGTAACTATTTCCTATCCATAGAAAATCTTTCCAGTTCATCTGATGAAGATTCAGACAATTTGGATAGAGAATCAGAAGAGTTTGAAAATGAAAGTATAGATGAAAGTATAGTGATGCCAGATTCTTCCTTCACTAATGAAGAGGAATCTTCCAGTCAAAGAAATTCCAAAAAATCAAATTCTAATGAGGTTTGGGTTTTAGAATTTGATCACAGTTGTTCTTCTACCAGTTTTGGAGCTAGAATTGTTCTGATATCTCCACAAGGTGATATCTTCCCTTTCTCATACAAGCTACAATTTGACAATACCAATAATACCACGGAGTATGAATCATTATTACTTGGCATGGAAGCTACTCGGGTTAAAGGTATTAAAAATCTTCATGCTCAAGGAGATGTCGAACTAGTTGTTTACCAAGTGAGAAATTTATATCAAACCAAAAATGAAAGGTTGAAACATTATCACAATCATGTATGGGATTGAATTGAAATTTTTTATGCTTTTGATATTTCTGCGGTACCTAGAGAGTTTAATGATCGTACAGATTCATTAGCTGTCTCTGCAACTCTTATGGTTCCCCATAAGGACTTCAAAGGTAATAAGTACATAATTGAGTTGGTTTTCCTACCAAGTGTACCAGCTAATGCTGACCATTGGCAGGTGTTCAATGGTGATAATCAAATCATAGCTTTCTTGGAAAAGATGGATAGCTTTGATGAGCTCTATTTTGAAGGTAGTGAATCTCCACCACGGGAATATGTTTCTGAAATAGATTCACAAACTAGTGTGGAGTTTCTTCAGCTAGAAGGGAATAAGATTCCAAAAGGTTTGGTTTCCCTAGAAAAGCTATTTGATAACCATGACAGATACATTAAACAATAGCAACAACTTGATTCAAGTTCATCCATGGAATTTAAACAAGTAAATTTGAGTTCTGAGGCAGATCCCAAAATGGTCAACATTGGGAAGTGTTGCACTGCCGGTGAGAAATTTAAAGTCACTACACTTCTTCGCCATTACATTGATGTTTTGGCATATTCTTATGATGATTTGAAGTCTTTCAGACCTAAAGAGATTCAACATGAAATCTCTCTCAAGGTTGGGTCATTACCTCATAAGCAAAAACAAAGGCAATATAATCCCAAAATTTTAGGTACTATTCTTTCCAAAATTCATAAAATGTTGAACGCAAGAATAATCTTTCCTATTCATCATTCTACCTGGATCGTGAATATTGTCCCTATAAGAAAGAAGAATGGAGAAATTCATATTTGTGTTGACTTCAGGAATCTCAACTAGTATTCTCTAAAGGATAACTACCCATTACATATCATGGAACAAGTGTTGCAAACTGTAATTGGTTCGGAGATGCTGTCTATGTTATATGGTTTTTTAGGATATAATCAAGTAGAGGTCAGCGAAGCAGATCAGTACAAGACTGCTTTCACAACACCTTGGGGCACTTTCACATACCACAGGATGCCATTTGGTTTGATCAATGCTGGTGCTACTTTCCAGAGAGCAATGGACCTCACTTTCAGAGATGAGATGGGGAAATTCATTGTTATATATCTTGATGACTTGACTATTTTCTCAAAACAATGTCAAGATCATGCCTACCATTTGCGACAAGTGCTGGAAAGATGTTGTCAAAATGGTATTTCTCTTAACCCTAAGAAATTAGTTTTTGGGGTTACAGAAGGTAAGCTTCTCAGTCACATTGTGTCTTGAGAAGGCACTAAATTTGACTCAGAAAGGGTCAAATCTATCAAAAGTCTTACTTTGCCTACTAGTAAGACTATCATTCATTCTTTATTCAGAAAGGTGAATTTTCTGTAGAGATTTATTCTAGAATTCATAGAGAAAACCCATCGCATTGTCAACATGATGAAGGGTAAGACTACTTTCCATTGGAGTGTGGAAGGTAAAGCAACATTTGAGGACATCAAGAGGGCCATAGCTCATGCCCTAGTCCTGGTTTGTCCTAATTATAAGAAGAACTTTATAATATATAGTTATGCTTCTGAGCATACTCTTTCAGCCATTCTTGTTCAGTAGAATGAAGAAGGTGTGGAATCTCCCATTTCATTTATGAGTTGTCCTCTGAAGGCTCATGAATTGAAATATTCAAATATGGAGAAACATGCTTATGTCATGGTCAAGGTGGTAAAGCATTTCTAGTTTTATATTTTGAATTCACACATTGTTGTTTTGGTGCCAGACACAACAATGAAGTCGATCCTGACTCAACAGGAGTTTGGAACCAAAAGAGGCAATTGGATTTCCAAGATTCAAGAGTTTGATCTAGATATCAAGCCTACCAAGCTTGTGCGTGGCAGAGGTTTGTGTCAGTTGATTGCCGACAATGTACCAAAAGAAACAGGAGATGAAGAAGAAGTTAAGGATGTGCCAACTGTTCTCTTTGTCACTACTACAGATGAGTGGTATTCAAATATTGCTCATTTTCTTACCTATGGTGAGTGTCCTTCTCATCTATCCTATAAGGAGAAAAGAACTATCAAATTGAAGGCTGTGAACTATGTCTTGTAGGACAATGGTTTGTATAAAAGAAGCCTTGATGGAGTTTTTCTTCGTTGTGTGGATAAAGCACAACAAAATAGACTTCTGGAGTCTTTTCACAATTTGTCTTGTGGAGGATATTTTTCTGCACCTGTGACGACTCATAAGATTATGTGGGCTAGGTACTATTATCCCACATTGTTTCAGGATGAGTACAACTAGGTACGTAGGTGTGAGTTATGTCAACAGTTTGTTGGAAAGCCTAAGTTATTGAAGAACCTTTTCAGCAAAGGAGCATTGACTTCATTGGTGTTGTGAACCCACTGTCAAGTGCGGGACACAACTTTGTTCTCACCGCAACTAATTATTTTACCAAGTGGGTGGAGGTCATCCAAGTAAAGCATGCTACTTTTGAAGTGGTATGTAATTTTCTTAAGGAAAATATTATTTCCTGGTTTGGAGTTCCAAACAAAGTTGTAGCAGATAATGCTACTTGTTTCTCTTCCAATGAGCTCACTAGATTTTGTTATAAACATGGGATTATCCTTTCTCACTCTTTAGACTATTATCCACAAGGGAATGGTCAGGTGGAATCTAGTAACAAAAATCTAGTTACTATTATCAGGAAACTGGTAGAAGATAATCAGAGAACTTGGCATAAAACGTTGTTTGATGCTTTATGGGCATACATGATTACTCCCAAAAGAGCAATAGGTATGTCACCTTTTTAGCTTCTGTATGGTTTGAATGTAGAGATACCTATTACTTTCAAATTGCTGACATTGAAATTGGCAAAGGCAGTAGAAGATAGAACTTTTGAAAGTTCTATTGACAATAGAATCATGTACCTCATTAAACTTGAAGAACATAGGGCTGTGGTACAAGAAAGTAAGGGCTCATGAGTTTCAAATTTGAGATCAAGTCTTATTATGGGATAAGAGGAGAGAGCCAAAAGGAATGCATGGGAAGCTTGATTCCCTATGGAGAGGCCCATTCATCATTCATCAACTTGGTGGTGAAAATGGCTTCTTGTTGGAGTATCTTAATGGAACACCATTCTTGCTGCCTCACAGTGGACAACATCTGAAACACTTCAATCTTTGAAGTATCAGATAAGTTTATTTGTACATTTGTATATTTTTGTGTTTAATTTTTGTTTTTGTTTAGTCTTTTGTGTCTTTTTCTTTTTGGTAGCTTGACTCTATGGCCCAATGGCATGGATGAAGGCACTTAGAGATTGGATTCTTCTCCCTTTGATCATTTCAAAGAACGATTGAAGGAAGTTCCCTAGTTAGAGCCAGTTGTTGTTCCCAAAATTAGTTGTGCTCAATTTTGTAGACAACCCCTATGAAACTTGTCTGTTTCGTAGTCTACACTCTAAGTTCGCAAATTGAGATAACTTCTTTTGGCCTCGCATGAAGTCATCTAACATCATTGAAATAGTTTGCAACATTCCCCTAGGATGATTTCTTAAAAATCTTAAAAATTGACTAGGTCATAAGCTCATCAAAATATCAATTTCTGACTATTTTGGGGTGTTAGAAAATTTTCATGTTTTAACATGTAATAGTGGTGAAAATCACTGCTCTTACATGATTGTTTTTGCCTTGTATGTGATAGCAGTGAAAATCGTCGTTTAGACATATGTTTCTTGTCAGTTGATTTCACATGCAATGGTGGTTAAAATTACCACTCTGACATGACCTATTGATGTGTAATGTCAGGGGTTTTCACCGCCCGAGCAGATCCTGCGAAATTGCCAAACTTAAAGTTGGCATTAATGGCACTCGTGCCATGTTTAATGCATACCTTTAAGGTCTTTTAAAAGTGTTTTATAAATCATTTTAATTTGTTTATTGTTCATTTTAGAAACCTCTAGACGAGCTTGAAACCTCCTCCTCACCAGTTTTCTTCACGGTACTCGCGTGTACTTTGGATCCAAGAGGATTTTGTTTCTTGATGGCATCTGGGGTTTTCATTGTCGCCGGGTAAGTCTTTGCTTTTCCTTGTTTTTGTTTTAGAGCTAGGGTTTGATATGTATTAAACATCATTTCATTTTGTTTTGATTTCTCTTTTTTAAATTAGCAAAGCTGTATCTTTTGTGTATGAATTTTTCACCTTTTCCATTAAACCCTAATTTTTTTTTTCATTTTGTTTTGAGTTTCCTCCTATACGCGTTGGTTAAATGGGTTGGGGTTTTTACTGCCTATGTTAAACTTAGGTTTTTACCTATTCTCCTTAACATGTATCGGTGGTTAAAACTACCACCCTTACACAAGCCTTTATACATTACCTTCCAATGTGCATAAGCGGTTGAAACTCCCGCTCTTGCATATCTAACCTAGAGTTTCAAGAACACCTACATAAGCGGTCTTTTCGACCAACTCTACACTTCAAACTTCTCCCTCATATGCATTAGCAGTCATTTTTTCCACTTATGCACATCCATATCAAACTTGCTTGTTCCCTCATATGTAAGGGCAGTCAAATTGACCGCTCCTACATCAAACATATAAATCTTCCCAAATACATGCAAAGGTGGTCCTTTTCATCGACCTTGCACATGCATTACAACCAAAATTTTTCTAAGCACATGCGATAGCGATCTTTTTGACTGACTTTTCATGATAGAATGGTCCCTTGTGTAGGAGTGGTCATTTGATCACCCATGCACATTTTCCTAAATTTTTCTAACACCAGGGAATATTTGCCTTTTAATGACTATTAACCCACTTTCATCTTTTACCCTTATTTGCATGTCCTCAAGCCCTTCAACGCATATTTCCCTCTTCATGATCATCAAATCATAGTAACCCCAATTTACCTATTTTTCCCCTAACTGAGAGATCATGGCTT